>RJWH01002715.1:0-207441 GCA_004363575.1 Solenodon paradoxus
TTTAAGAGTAAGGAAGGGAGAGGAGAAAAAAATAAAGTGGAGAAAGTGCTTCTATTCATTTATTTTTGGTTGTTTCCCTCTCCCACCAGCACTGGATTGTGTACCCAGATCCTTGGGTTTTTAACATGATTCATGCCCCAGCCACCGGCTTAGCATCTGAGCTATCGAAGTATGGCCCTAGAAGTTTAATTAATTGGTGGTGCATCCTGGTGGAGCAGCTGCTGGGCACAGTTCACATACATCCCAAAGTCCTGGGTTTGTGTCCCAGGAATAGAGGTAATAATCAAGATGAACAACTAAATAAAAATCACGTCCTTCCTACTCTCTTCCTGCCTGCCTGCCTTTGCTTGCCTTCAGTCCTGCCTGCACCTTAAAAAAAAAAAACACCAAAAAAAAATGAATTGGTGTCTCTAACCACTAGGGCATGTTTAACAACAATCAAAAACAACTTTGCACCCCTCCCCCACCCCCATTTAGTAAATGAGATACTTCAAGAGGGATTTGGAAGTTATACTAAGTTACCCACAAATCCCCAGCAATAAGAAACAAAGAAATGAAAACAGATTGCTTTGTTTTCATCCAATATGACTGAAAGTCCCTCAGATTTCCACTGCACTCCATTGTTCTACTGTGGGGCAGCAGAAATTGCCTGATGCTGAAAGGTCCATAACCACATAAAGGCACTAAGGAAGCAACTTTTTGACTAGCTATTCTGAAACCAAATAGTTAAAAGGAGTTTTGTTTTGCAGCCCTAGTCTTTGGTGTGCTCCATCTGCACCACTTGAATTCATTAAACCACATCCTTGAGCAAATGGCTAGAAAGGGCCCACATAAAAAATATAAAATTATACACAAACACAAGACATACATACAAAACATAAAATGTTTCAGCTCCTTGCATTGCACCAGTGAAATTAAACAGTTGTTTTTATCTAACAGAACTGCCTTCATGGTAACAATAAGAGGAGTAGATATGTTTTAAGGGTAGAAGAGAGAAACAGAATACTAAAATTCCCTCAGGCAGACATCCTTGTCACCATATGTAATAAGCATGTTACTGATCATAATTCACATACCAGTGAATAACATAATTTACACAAACATGATTATACAAAAAAGATGTTGTTTCTCTTTATTGCATAGGCCAAATGGTGTATCATGTGGTCTCATGTCAACAGAGTTAAATTATGAACCCCCCTGTGGTAATGAGTTTGTGCAAAAAGAAAAGGGGGGGAAATAAAAAATACATTAAAATTGCCAAATGCTCAAGAAATGAAGGCCACTGGTGTTCAACTTTAAAAAATCACACATTAGTGGTGAAGGTGAAGAGTCCATATTCAAACATATGTAAGAGATGCAAACTAAAAGGGAGTCCTCTTACTAAAAATACATGGAAAACCTTAAATGCATATTATTAGGTGAAAAAAAAGTCAACCTGTATGTGAAAAATTAGCATTTTAATAATATAAACACAGAGACAAAGAAGAAGAAAAAAAAGTAGCAGCCAATCTGCAAAGTCCAAATACCCGTGATTCCAACAATATGACATTCTAGGAAAGGCAAAACTATTGAGAGAGTAAAAAGACCAGTGAAGACCAGGGTTACGGGGGAGTGAAGGCTGAAGAGGCAGAACACAAAATCTTTACTGCCATGAAACTATTCTTAGTACACTAAAATGGTAGATACGAATCATTACACATTTCAAAAATCTATAGAATGTATAGTTCTGCCATCAAGAGTGAATTGTAATGCAAATCATGAACTTTGGGTGATAACGAGGTGCCACTGCAGGTCCATCAGCTACAACAAACGGGTGACTATGGTGGGAGATGCTGAGAACCAGAAGGCTGCGTGGGAGTGAGGAAAATGCTCTATACCACTGATGAATTTTGTTATGAACCTTAAACTATTTTAATAAACAAATGTACTTTCAAAAGTACACACACACACACACACACACACACACACACACACAAGCAGGTATATATCAGTGAAAAGTCAGTACACTTAAAAACAGAATTCTAACCAGGATTTAAATAACATTTATCTCTGGGACTCAAATTTTCCTTCTCTAGAAAATGAGTAGCAGGGACCCACCCCTGTGGCTCAAGCCGATGAGATGCCTAGGGTGTGGGCCATGTAAAGCCCAAGGACCTGGACTGGCTACCAAGAGCAGGGTTGAGGGAGGGATCAAAATAAAATAAGTAAAATTGCTTCTTCCTCTCATTCTTCCTCTTAAAAAAAAATGAGTAACTTAGATTAGATGTTTTCTAAGGTGCCTCTCAGCCACTTAAAAGGACAAGTCAGCTCTCTTTGACCTGATATAGAGTACCCAATCAAAATGATCACAGATAATTAAATTAACTTAATAAATGTAAGTAAATTAATATAAGCAAATGACATTCAGATAAACATTTAGAGAAAGAAAACGAGACAGAAAAAGACAAAGTTTAGACAGAGAACCACAAAAAAAAAAAAAAAAAATCAGAATTGTTTAAGGTATACAACACATGGGCTTTACAAACAGGCACACAACAATGAATGCTGACAATCTCATGTGTCAGGTACATAGGCCCTTCAAACTAGCCTTCATACAAAGACCTAGCACTAGGCCTCCTTTTTAGCAGTGCCTGGCAGAGTATGGGTAGAACAGAATTCACCAATAAAGAGAGACAATGCCATGTTTTTTTTACATTCTTCTAGTAGCCCTTCTCTGTAAATAAGCAGGGAATTAACAGCGCAACAAGATTTGTTGTTCTCTCTCTTCACTCAGCCTATTTGGCCCAAAGCTCAACACAGCTCTCTGAAGAACAGCTGCCAGTTGCTATGGTTACAGAGGACCGCAAGCATAGAGGAAGAACCCTGTGTAGGGAAGAAGGAAAGGTACCAAAATAAATAACAGCCAAGCCATCTAAAAAGTTCCTCTAAGAAAAGAGGCTGACTGAAAAAAAAGCAAAGACACAGGGCTGCAGCAGCATTAGCAATAATGCTAAGATAGGCCAGGGCAGTAATAAAATCTTTGATGTTGAGGATTATTTGAGAGTCTGATTTTGGTTTTAATTTTAAAGAAGAAAGTGAGACTCTGAATTAAGTCCTGAAGTTTTCTGGCCTAATGGAGTGCCTTTTGATGAAGGCACTGTGAAAGACTATGTTTCGTTTCCTTTTAAAAAGATACACAAAAAGGAAATTTAATAGTGCCCCTGTAGAAAAAGCTTTCCAACTGTGGGGTATCACAAGGTACTATGCAAAAATTAAAGTACTACTCAATTATCATTAATGCCCTGCATTTTGGCTTCTAATTGTATAATTCTTAAGCTTTTGATAGTTAAGCACTGTTTGTGCCTACCTTCTTAAATATCTTCCACCCTTTTAAAATCAATAATAGACCAGACTATTGTTAGAGAGTGAATCACATTACACTTCTGTTCAAAAACCTTTCACGTTCCCATGAACTCAACCAGATATTCAAGGCCTTCCACGTAGTGACCTCAACTCAGCATTCTATCCTCCCATCACGCACTACGAACTACCTCCTGATGATTCTGGTCTTTCCCTAGGCTACTCCCTTCCTGTACTAGTCTTCAATTCCTCTGTTTTTAAAGTCAAATGCCTGCTATAGAAATGCTGACTTGTTTTTATACCTTTAAAGTATTTATTTCAATTACCATAACATTTGAACTTGTAAGAGCATGTTTTTGTCTTTCTAATAATTCATGTAGTTGCTTTAACCACAACTTGACTCCTCTTAAGTGATAGTAACCCTCATTCTTAGCAGAGTAGTATGTAAAGGGTACAAAAAGAATTATTCTTTGTGCTCAGAACAGTGGGTAAAAATGATGAGTGTTCTGAGTCAAACTCCTACCACAGAATCTAACTCTTCCAAGTATTTGTAAAGCAAAATAATTAAACTTTCTACATCTACGTTTTCAGTAAAATGTTGACAACAGTTCCTACATCTTACAACTAAATACTGAAAATCTTAAAAAAGGATATGCAGTGGAAAAATAAAGTTTTTCTTCTTCCCGTTACACAGGATGCCAGCCTGAGTCAACCAACCATATGGTTGGTAGTCTCACATATCTTTCTAGAGTTTAGTACACACAAGCACTGGGAAGTAGAACAGGGGGTAAAAATGATGCAGCCTTGAGTCAATTACCTTGTGAAACCCTGACTTTCCCACTTAATATCTATGTGAAATAAAGTTGTAGCAAAATGGGTACAAGAATAGGATTGAATTTTATTATTTATTAGAAAACAAATTTTCTTCATCAATACATATTCACTGTGATTTGTACTTTCTGAATTCTGTGATATATATATATATTGCCTAGTCAAATAGTCAAAAATATAAACAAAAACTTTTATTTTTAAGATCTAGAGCATTCCTTGAATGCTAATACCTAACAAAAGAAGGCTGCCTTCAATATTCCTTTTTTTTAATGCTCTTAGGCATAAATTCTCTTAAGCAGTCAGCATGTAAACTAAAACAACATCCTGCTTATTTTTTCTATAGCTTTAAAAAAAAAAACTTTCTTAGTATTTTAATGCAGTAACTTTGTATTGCAAATAAAAATAAAATTGTATGTATAGTTCCCAATATGTAGCTTCCCCATTCCTCAGATATGTCAACACACCTGCCCTCCAATAAATCACCAGGCGTTCACCATCACTGTTCAGTGGCTCTGTCACCACTTTTCCCCTTGACCCTGTCATCTTCCCTCTGGGTAACCTCAGTTTAACTTACAAGTGTCCAAGGCTTGGCTTTGGCTCATCTGTTCCATTGTTTTTTCTGTTCACATTTCACCTATGAGTGAGGTCATCTCTCTTTCTTTTTTAAACTGATTTCACTTAGCAAAATCCTCTCGATCCACCCATGTTGATTCAAATGACGGAATTCCTCTTCTAAGGGTTGTGTGCATATATACACAGCACTGTATTGCGTATATACCACTTCTGTATCCATTCATCTGGTGTTGGATACTTCATTTCCAGTTCTCTTCTATCTTTGTGACATCGCTATTATCTTTTGGTTATCAGTATGATGTCAGCCTCATGGTAAGCGTTCAGAAGTATGACTGGCCTTCAATATTTTGGAAGAATTTCAGAAGAACAGGTATGAACTCTTCTCTGAAGGACTGGTAACACTAATTAGAAATGTCCTGGGCTTTTATTTTAGGGAGGCTTTTGATTACCTCTTCAATTTCCTTGCTTGTTCTGTCAGGTTTTCTAATTCTTCAAGGTTCAGTCTTGGTAGACTGTATTTCTCTTAGTCTGTCCAGGTCCTTTAGGTTGTCCACATTATTGGCAAGTTTTCAAAACAGTTTGTTACGAAGTTTTGTATTTCTGTGGTGTATACTGTCGCATTTATGATTCTTGTAATGACAGGTTTCTCTTTTTCAACTGTGAGTCCAGCCAATGGTTTAGTCAATTTTGTTTATTTTTCAAAGAACCAACTTTTGGTTTCAATGATCTTCTGGATTGTCTTTTAGCCTATGTTTATCTATTGAAAGGTGAATTTCCGGTATACAGCAGAAGGTTGGCTTAAACTTTTCAATCTATTTGGACCTTTGTGTCATTTGATTGGTGAGTTAAATCCACTAACATTTAGGGTGACTAATGATACAAAACTACATATTTTCATTTTGTAATTTGCTTACAGGTGTTGTTATGGACAGTGCCTTTGTTCTTCTCTTTCTCTTTTTAGGTGGCTGTGTGCAATTTTGGTTTTGTGTTTCCCTTTTTGTTTTTATCTTTGCTCTTAACTTGGAGATGTGTTTTGAGGTTAGTTCGAGGACTATTTCATATTTTTATCTGAATGCGGATTAGTCTTGCACTCATTCTAGCCATCCACATTTTTATTCTCTCCTCATCCTCGCTTTTTATATTTTGCTGTCTTACAGTCTTACTGTTAAGATTACTTTACATTTTATAGAGCTTTCATTAGTATCTTCTGTAGAGCTGGGTTTGTGGTGATGAATTCCTTGAACTTTTGCTTATCTGAAAAGCTTTAAAAAAAATTCCTTCGGTTCTAAATGATAATCTCACAGGGCACACAGTATCCTGGATTGAAAATCCTTTCTTTCAGCACTTTGACTATGTCATGTCAAACCCTTTTGGGCAGTAATTTCAGTAGAGAAATCCACTGACTAGCCGTTTTGATGACAATGTCTTGGTAAAAGTCTGTTCGGTATTCTTTTATTTGGATCTCTTTGAGTTTCCTGAGTCTGAGGCTTTCTTCCTTAGGTTAAGGAAATTCTCAGCTACCATTCCTCAAATACAGTTCCTGCCCCACTTTCTCTCTCTTTTCCTTCTGGGACCCTTATGATACAAATGTTCTTCCTTTTGATGTTATCCCATATCTCTTGAATGCTGTCTTCATTTCTTTTCATTCTTTTTTCTCACCTGGTTTGCTTTAGTGCATTCCTTTGTACTGTATCTAGTTCACTGATTCTACTGGAGGCTTCATCCTTCCTACTCTTGATTCCTTCTATTGAGTTATTTAGTTCCATTATCAGGTTCTTCAGTTCTTTGACATCTTGTTTCATTTTCTCTCCCTTTTTCTGTTATTCTCTTTTTCTTCCTCTATTGTTTTCCTGAGTACATTTATCATTGTTGCCCTAAATTCATCCTCAGATAGTTTGCATATGTCTGTTGGATTCAGATTTTCCCCTGGGGTTTTAATTGGATCCATCATTTCACATAATGTTTGTGTCTTCATTGTATTTGGCACTCTGTTTATGCTTCTGTGGGATAGGTCTCTTTGCTGTGACTGCCTGTGTAAAGAATCAACCTGTACCAAATACACCTGGACCTTGGTTTGAACACTGGAAATTCTTGAATTTTGTGGTGTCACCACTGGCTGGATTTGAAATTCTTAGGTGGACCATGAGTGGGGCCTAAGACTTCAGCTTACGGAGCTGAAGACTGTGGAGGGATGCAGAACCTTGCCCCCCGCCCCACAGCATGACAGGTCTGAATGGTAACCATCCCCTTGTTGGCCCACAATCAGTAATCAGGTTGCAGTTCTGCCTCCACCTACAGGGTGGCATTAATGGGGAGTACTGACAGGTCCTCCTTTCTGGGAGATTCTTTTCTTCATTTAAGCCTAGGGGCCCTCAGGAACTCCTACTCAGTCCACCAGGGCACTGGTCCTCTTTCACCCTGTGCCAAAAAAGTTTTCCCAGGCTCCGTGTCCCAGTCCCGCTGAGTGGGCTCTCTACTACCTGAACAACCCTCTGGGAGGACATGTTCTTCTGGGGGTTTCACTCCCTCCCCCATCCCTCCTGCCACCCCACTGGGCTGTGAATCCCAAAGCTGCATTGCAGCTCTGAACCCAGACATTTTTGCCTACTTGCCTACCATTTCTGGTGGTGAATGTTGCTGCTGTCTCTGTAGCTTCTGGACCTACTTTTCTTCAGCATTGGTGTCTGCAGAAGAGGTGATTCCTAGTTGCTCAGTGGGGAGGAGGAAGAATTCGCTTCCACAAAGTTGCCATCCTGACGAAACATTTTCTATCCCTTTCTGAAAGTGATTTTCTTCATGAGAAATTCTCTGTCTTCTTACTAACTCAAATGTAGTGCAGCATTTTGTAGAATTTCTAAACTTTTAGTAATTTGGGGAACCAATTACTCATATATTTTAAAGCAGGTCTTATAATCAAATGCATATCTACAAAGTACCTGCAATTCTCAATCACTAAGTCTATGATGGGAAACTAGAAACCTGGACGTACTTTCAATTTTAAACATACTTAGAAGATTGTTAGGCAAACTGTAAACCACACTTGGAAAAATACTTAGTAATACAAATAAAGAATACTAACTGTAGAGTTAAGTAGATGACGAGTTCAGTCTCTGTTCTGTAAATTTTAAAGTGACAGTATCACACCCAGGATAAGAGACTAACAAGATCTGAGCTCATCTCTTCCCCACAGACACAACAAATTCCATCTAAGTATAAACTATGGTCTCTGAGAAAGAATTAGGATTGAGGGGAGGGGGGGTGTCCAGCATCTTCATAAGGAAAAGTGATAGAAAACATTGTAAAGTGTGGGAAAAGCTAAGACATGTTCTCTGTCCAGGCACTGTGACCCAAGGTCAAAACAGACAGCTGTGATACAGAAACTTCCCAGAGACTGAAGGCCTTATGCCACATAGGGTGCCCCAGCTTCTAAGAACTATACCCTAGAGGGGAGCACATACATCCACTGTGGCAAAAAAAAAAGGGGCTTTCCTTTGGAAAACAAGAGGACTCTGGGTAGACAGCTGAAACGGGAACCACATTAAGTATCACCATGTGTGGAGCTTGGCACGTGGTCCAGGCAGGCATGGGCTGGCAGGGCAATGGAGAATATTTAACATTGCTAAACCAGGACAATCTAGATCAAACTGGGATGTATGGTTACTGTAGTGACTGAAACAAGAACAGAATTTCAAACCTGTGTGACAGGGGATAACATTATTGAACTGGGACAATCCTAGAAAAACTGGGACATATGGTAACCCTAACTATAGGGAGCAGAGAATGCAGGACAGTGAGCAGGCAAAAGATGAAGTTTGCAGAGCTCTAACTGATGGGTTTTCATTTGTTGAACCAAAAACTTCAGCTGAAGGAATAAGGATCATAACTTCTAGTGAACAGAAACACTGCTGGGTGGCCACCCAGACTCTTTTTTGTCTGTGCAGTCTTGGCACTGGCGGACACCATATTGGAGTCAGGGTCAGAATTGGGCGGGGGTGGGGGGGGTGCTATACTGGAATAGGATCAGAGGTCAAAACACTGTCCCTCTGCCATCAGTTGGCCATGGGATACTTTGTTCTCCTGGTTAGGGTTGTCATGACTACCAGAGTAGCAATCCCTAGAATACTAGCAGGTAGAGAGAGCCTGAAAACATAGCCAAAAGCTGCTGAATGCTTTCCTGCAAAGCTTGGTTTGCGGAGCTACAAGCTCTGCTGGAGCAGTTCTCTCAGGGAGAATCAGGCAGACTCTAGCAGTCTGAGAACAGCTGCCCCTCGGCTGCTGACCTCAACTGCTTGCCTGTAGCCCAAGCCCCTAAGCCCTGGCAGCTGAAGCTCCTGCACCAAGCCTACACTCTCAACCTGAAATACTAACACTAGAAATTGATATCAAGACAGTTATAGAATGTCTTTTGGCCTAATCCACAGAAATAAACAGGGTACCAAAGTAAAATGAATTAACAGAAATTTAACCCAAATGATAGGTCAAAACGAAACCCCCAAGAAAAATACTAATGCAACAAAATTAAATAAACTACCTGAAAAAAAAAAATTCAAAGTAATAGTCTCGATGCTAATCTCAGAAATTAGGAAAGCAATGAATAAACAAAATAAGACTTACAAAGACACAAAATACGAGAAAGTTCCAAAAAAAAAAATTCACGGAGCTAAAGAACACAGTGGAAGGGTTCATCAGT
Source organism: Solenodon paradoxus (assembly GCA_004363575.1). Classification (NCBI taxonomy): domain Eukaryota; kingdom Metazoa; phylum Chordata; class Mammalia; order Eulipotyphla; family Solenodontidae; genus Solenodon; species Solenodon paradoxus. The sequence goes on from RJWH01002715.1 coordinate 9,434, forward strand.
AGACTGGAAGAAGCTTGTACCAGAATCAGTGAGGTAGAAGATAGGGCAATGGAAAGCACCCAAGCAGATCAGCAAGGGAAAAAAAATGAAAAGAAATGTAGGTAGTCTTTCAGGTTTATGGGATGAAAATGAACAACATTCCCATCATAAGGGTTCTAGAAGGAGAAGAAAGAGGACAGGGGCACAAACCATAATAGAAAAAATAATATCTGAGAACTTCCCTAACCTTGAAAAGGAAACACATCCAGATTCAGGAAACTCAAAGTGTTCCAAACAAAATAAGCCCAAACAAATACACAAAAGGACACACTGCAATTAAAATGACAAAAATACAAAATAGAGAACTTTAAAAACAGCTAAAGAAAAATGAGTCACATAAAAGGGATTCCCCATAAGAATGCAGATTACTAAAAAGAAATTTTACATGTGAAGAGAATAGCATGATGTATTTAGTCAAAATACTAAAAAAAAGGACTTTCAACTATGGACATTCTTATTTGGCTAGCTTATCATTTAGAACTGAAGAAGCTTTCTAGAAAAATACAAGTTAAAGGGACTCATCAACACTAAACCAACCTTGCAGAAATACTGAATTTATACGAAATGAATGAAACACCATTTAGAAGCAGCAAGACACCAAAAAATGTAAAATGTGTGTGCATGGGAAAGGAAAAATGCAGACTATTAGAATTAGCTTGAGATTAACTTGCTTAAATTAGGTTATAAGCAAAACAATAATGAGATCTCATTTCACACTTGTGGAAATGACTGTTCCAAGACTAGAAACAAGTGTTGTGAAGGATGTGGAGAAAAGGAAATCATTGCACTGGTGGTGGGAGTGTAAGCTGGTCAGCCATTATGGAAAGTACTATGGATGTTCCTAAAAAACTGAAAATACAAATTCCATATGAACCATTATCCTACTCTGAGTATGTACCCAAAAAACCCCAAAATACTACTGGCTTTTTTTTTTCTTTTTTTTTTAACTTTTAGTGCTCTTGTTTTTTAAAAAAATTTCTTCTGCAGTAACTTTGATTTTACACATTAAAATAAACTCGTATGTGCAGTTTCCCCATTCCTCAGATATATGTCAACACACCCTCCACCAAATCACCAAGAATTATTCACCACTGTCCAATGGGCTCCGCCACCACTCTTCCCCATCACCCATACTGGTAAATTTAGTACTGCAATCGTCCAAGGGTTAATTTTGCTTCATCTGTTTCTTTGCTGTTATTTTTTTACATTCACATTCCACTTATGAGTGAGAACATCTGGTATCTTTCTTCTTTTGTCTTATTTCACTTAACATAATCCCCCTTATATGAATCCATACTGATTCAAATGACAGGATTTCATCTCTTCTAAGGGTTGTGTAGCATTCCACTGTGTATATATTTATCTTCTTTATCCATTCATCTGATGTTGGACACTTTGGCAGTTTCCAGTTCTGTTACTGCGAAATGGGCTTCAAAAAATACAGGGGTGCACAAATCTCTGCGAATAAATGTTTTTGTATTTCTGGGTAAACACCCAAAAGGGGGATAAAGGGATCATATGGGATTTTTGTATTCAACTTTTTGTAGAGTCTTCATACTGTTTTCAAAAGGGGTTGCACCAATTTGCACTCCCACCAACACCCTTTTCCTCACATCCTTGCCAACATCTGCTGCTTGCAGACTTTTGCATAACAGCCAGTCTCTCAGGTATAAAGGTGACATATCGCATTGTTGTTTTGACTTGCATTTTCCTGATAGCCAGGGAGAAGGAACATCTTTTTATGAGCCTGTTGACCATGTATATCCTCTTTGGAAATAAGTCTCTCCAATTCCTCTTCCCATGTTTTTCATTCGATTACCTATTTCTTTCTGTTATTGAATTCTATGAGTCTTTGTCTATTTTGATGTAGTCCCAGTTGTTTATTTACTTTTTGTTTTCCTTGATGCGGGAGTTGAGTCCCCTAAGAACCCTCAAAGGCTGATGTCATGGAATGTCTTTCTATGCTGTCTTCTAAGAAGTTTATGGTTTCTGGTCTTATGTCCAAGTTTCTAGTCCATTTTGAGTTAATTTTTGTGAATGATGTTATAGAATGGTCAAGCTTCATTCTTTCGCATGTGGCTATCCAATTTTCCCAACGCCATTTATTGAAGAGACACAAAATACTACTTTAAAGAAGAAAATGCACTTTTATGTTATTACAGGATTATTTGCAATAGTCAAGAGTTGGAAGCAACCTAAATGCCCACTGATAGATAAGTACAGAAAGAAGAGGTGGTGATGTGAACACACACACACACACACACACACACACACACACACACACACACACACAGAGAAATATTACACAGATTACATATGATGAAATCCTGCCATTTATTTGGAAAAGATGGGTGTACCATAAGGAAATTATGCTTAGTAAAACAAGTCAGAAGGAGAAAGTCAAATATCACGACTTCATTTCAGCAGTATATAGAGAAGCCAAACAAACAAATGAACCAAATCAAATATTTAATAATAAGAAATATAATAATAAATATATAATATAGAATACACAATATATATTATATATTATATATAATAATTGATATAATAATACAGATATTATTAATTTGTTGACTACAAGGATATACACCTTAACCCAATATAATGTTATAATACAATGCTCCTTCAATATTTTTTTAGTTAAAAAAAAATGAAACTGTGCTCAAGTTTCCTTGGCAGAATAGAAAATACTTCCCATTGCTATTCATCAATCCCCTTACATGCAAAATGGAGGCAAAAACATACACCTACCATGCAATTTTTAATTAAAATATATAAGAAACTAAAAGTGAATGTTATTTTTCATTGAAAAACAAAACATTTTATTTACGTGTTACATGTTACATATTCCTATAGAAACAATTATCAAAATTAAAATATAGGAGAGGTATGCATTGTTCATTTCTGCGAATCTCTTTAAAATCCATTAGTCGTCTATACTTGGAATGGATCTTTTACTGGTGCCATGTTTTTTTAACATCACGTGTTGAAAATTTGGAAAATACTTCCTTACTGAGTTACACAGATCTACCAATATAATTAGAAAATCAAAGTATTGGGAAGTTATTAAGCTCACAGTAGTGACCACAAATTATCCAAAATGTGATTTTTTTCTTGAAAAGCTTAAGCTTTACATAGGCAAAAAAAAAAAAACCTGTCGGCTGTTTCCCTCAAGTGACAGACTGACTTTTTTCATTTTCATAAAAATATCTGTCAAATTCCCAAGTTTAAATAACTATAGTTTGGCAGCTTATTCTTTGTTCTTTCAAGTAAAAATAATGTCCGCTGAAAAAGGTGGTTGATTCAACACACAAATCAAACAAAAGCATTTATCTTTGAGACAGTCCTGCAAGTTTAGCATGCAGAATTGCTCCATGAAAACTTCTCATTTTGTCATGCAGGTTATTAAAAGACGTGAACACAAATATCAAGACTTAATAAAAAACAATGTATAGCGCCTCAAAGAACATATTTTAAAAACTTCTTTTCATTTAGTGTAGAATATGAGTATAAAAAAATAAATGGCTACTATTGTGTTTTGAAGTCCTTCCTTAAATTATGCTAAGAATCCAGGATTTTATCACCAATGCTTTTGAAACATCAATATACATCAAATAGTGAAAAAGGCAAAAAAAAGAAAGAGAGAACCTTAATATGATGATGATGAAAATTGTTTGACCTTATAAACCTCTGGAAGAGTCTATTTCAAAACTATTTTCTGAAGACATTTTGAGACCTGCTGGCCTATATTTATAGTCCCTAAACCCACAATGAACACCAGAGATAATGTGAGGATTTTTAAAACAATCTTGCTCAAATGTAGTGTCTAAGATTTCATACTGGATGAGGCCTACAATTGAAAAGTTTAACAAGTTTCCTGGAAATTGCTGATGTACTATACTAGCAAATATTTACTTCTAAGTTGTTTCAAAAATATCCATTAGCCCTTTCCTATATTTATATATTCTCAAATGGACTTATTCAATCCTATTAATGAATTTTGACTATAAATGATACCACAGTATTAGCACTCTTACCTTTAATCCTTCTTGAGGATGATCATGACATATATATAAACAAGACAGGCACTATCTACTGTCATGTAACTTCCAACTTTTGCCTACTACTAATATGTAATCTCTCCTTCCCAGTTCATTCTCATGTAGGTACAAATATAGTTTTTCCTAAATAGCATTCACAAAGAGAAAATTTACAATCTAATTTTCAACTCTTCATTCATGTAATTCCCCCTGATGCAATGTTTAAGAACCTAATTTCTAACAAGATCTAAAACAAGGTAACTCCTATACAAGAAGATTTTGGTTGAATTTTAATTCTTTGGACCTAAAATGGCTATAGCTTACATGAATGTTTCTCCTGTCTCTCTTATTTTTTCAAGATGAAAGGTTTTGTCACTCTCTCTTTATAAGTCCCTGCTCTAGTATGATTACCCATACATACTATATCCTCTTTTATATAATCAATATGTTATTAATACACTTGTACATATAAGGACAAAAATACAAGATGAAACAGTGATATACATATGCTGAAAGGTAAAATATATGTTTTGTTATAGACCAGAGAATCTGATTCCTGCGATATAAAAAAATGACATTAAAATTGGTAGAGTTAGTCTGTCTTCAAACGGCATAAAATCTTGTGATGTTATTTTCTAAGTGTCTCTTAAAGCAAATTGAAAAATCACACTGAGGTCCTAGTTGTTAAAATACCTTTACTATGTATTATGCATCATTCATAAATATTTCTCTAAAACAGAAGAACTTCTTAGGAAAAAAAACCCAAATCCTTGACCATAAAGCATCACATGTCTAAAAAGTTGAAAAAATTACTAATAATTACCAATTTAAATATGGCTAAAATAGGGTTAACTATACAAGCATACAGAGATACTATCATATTTGTCACTTTTGATTCTGAAATATGAATAAAGTATGAATCTCTGGCACCCTCTGGTGTTTAAGCATGATGTAGCTTCCCCAATTTATCCCAAGAGTACTTACAAACTGAACAGCCTGATTTCCTCAGTGAAAAAACTCACCAAAGATCAAAAAAGCACTTTCAGTTAAACAGGTAGTTTTGAAATAAAAGTAGACAGGCACCACTCTTATTAAACCTCAGACAGGTTTGTCAAGAAAAGTTCTAATGTCATAGACTAATTCCTACTCATTTTATAGTAAACATCAAGGATTTATTTTAAGCTTAATGATAACTAAAGTAATATTAAGTATCCAAGAAAGCAATCTTAAAGAAAATCACTCTAAAAGGATAAGGATAACTTGACCCAAAGTACTATAAAACATTATACAACAATGAAAAGTTTATCTTAAAGCAAAATAAAAAATCCAAAAAAATAATTTAAGATTATAGTTGTTCTGTCCTCTTTTCAAAAATAGATCATTTCAACAAATATTTGAATGCTTACAAAAAACTAAGCATTGTGCTAAACATTAAGAATATGATTCTAAACAAAAGTTACTACAAACTCTAATGGTGATTTAAAATAAATGGACAGGATAATTTTGGCTAAGTGACCCAAGACAGCAGATGTGACTGAAGAAATCAATACCTTACACATCAGTTGACCAAGCAAAGTCTCTCTGAGGAGATAACTTTTAAAATGAAATAAGAGGGACCAAACATATATGTGAAGACTAGGTGAAGGAGTTCAGAGAGTTAAGTATCCCATCTAAAATATGTCCAGTGAGAATAATCTGACTAGTGTGTCTGAAGAACAGAAAGAAAGCCAGCAAGGAGAATTAACAGAATGGAATGTTAAGCCCAAAATGGTCTGCCTACTTACTTACAGTTTTCATGAACATGAGAGAATATTCTGTCTTGCATATGCCACTGTTTCTTTTTTAGTTTTACTGTTATCTACAACATTACTAAATTCTAATAGATTTAATTATGGCTCAAGATGGTTCACACTGTAAAATTCTCCCATAAATTTACCTACTCACATAATCCCAATATAAGATTTTCAAAGAACTGTGATGTTGATACTGAAATTCATGTGCAATAGAAATATAAGTCTAATCAAAACAACTTTGATAAATAAGGAATAGAAAGTGAAGATTTACTACAACAATAAAAGGACAAAAATCATGATTATCTCAATCCCTTTTATATTAAAAATGCTTAAAAAAGGAGGAAAGATAAAAATACATCGGTCTCAACATAACAAAGCCTTTATATACAAATGGAAAGCAAACATCATACTCAAGGTGAAAAATGAAAAGCTTTTCCTCTAAGATTGGGAACTAGGCAAGGACATTCACTCTTAGCACTGTTATTCAATGTACCACTGGAAAACCTAGCCAGCACAATTAGACATAAAAATGATATGTTATTCAAATTCGAAAGAAGTCAAACTATCACTATTTATGCCATGACAACAAAAAGAATGCAAAAACTTCAGTAAAAAGCTGATAGAAATAATTTTTTAAAATACAGAAAGGCAGCAGGCTACAAAATATACAAAAAACCGTTGCACTTCTATATGCAAATAACAAACTAGCTGAAAGGAATCAGGAAAACAACCACATTTATAATCATATCAGAAACAGTGAAATTCCTTGGAATAAATTAAAATTAAAAAAAGGGAAAGACCTTTTATATTGAAATAGAAAACCCAAAGAAATAGAAAGTATTTCACACTATTGGACTGAAAGAATTAACGTAATTCAAATGGCTATATTGCCCAAAGCAATATACATATTCAATGTAGTCCCTAAGAAAATCCCAGTGACATTCTTCACAAAAATAGGATAAAAAATGAAAAACGTATTTCAAAGTACAAAAGCCCTCAAATAGAAAAAACTATTCTCGGGGAGTGGGGTCGAGGAGAAATCATGCTCCCTTGACTTCAAACTACACTACAAAGTAATTGTAATCGTAAGTCAGCATAGTATTGGAATAAAAACAGACATACAAGCTCAATGAAACAGCTAAAGGCCCAAAGATAGACCTACATGTATATGGACAATTAATTTACAACAAAGGAACCAAGAACATATAACAGAGCAAGGAAAATTTTTTTGCCAAATGATAAGATAGCCACATGCAAAAGAATGAAATTTGATCACTACCTAACACCATATACAAAAATTAATTCAAAATAGATTAAAGATATGGATGTGATACTTGAAATAATAAAATACATAGAAAACATAGGTAATAAACTCCTTGATACTAGCCTTAGAGGTCTTTGGGAACTCAACTCCGTTGGCAAAGGAAACAAAAGCCAAAATAAATAAATGGGATGAGATCAAACTAAAAAGCTTCTGCACAACAGAAGAAACTATCCTCAAAACAAAAAGACATTCTCTGGGTAGGAGAAGATTTCTGCACATCAGACATCTGACATTTGAATGGCTAAATTATATAAACAACTCATAACACAACAGCAAAAACCAAATAATCCCATTAAAAGTGGGTATACGTTTGAGTAGACTCTTCTCCCAAGGAGACATACATATAAACAAAAGACACACGAAAATATTCATAAAATGAAATACAAACAAAACAATGTGATATTCTCTCATACCTGTGAATGGCTATTATACAAAACTCAAGAAACAATAAATGTTGGAGAGGATGTAGATATAAGGGAATCCTATACACTGTTGGTGGGAATGTAAATTGGTACAGCTATCATAGAAAGCTGTATGAAGATCCCTCAGAAATTTAAATATACAAATTCCTTATATGATCCAGTTGTCCTACTTCTGGACATGTACTCCCAAAATACAAAAACACTATTTAAAAGAGATCCATCTCTCCCATATTTATTTCAGCATAATCACCCACAGACAGATGCATAAAGAAGATATGATACACACACACACACACACACACAGGCATACTATTCAGTTATAAAAATGAATGAAATTCTGCCATTTCCAATAACATGCATGAACCTAGAGATTATTATGCTTAATGAAATAAGGCAGATGGGGAAAGACAAACATATGATTTCATTTATATGTGGTATATAGGGAAATAAAACACACTAAATAAAATAAAAGTAAACCTTTAGTCTCTACAACCAAATTCGTGGTTACTGGAAGGAAAGGGAGAGAGGTATGGGAAAATTGCATAAAGGGGTAAAAGATACGATAAAGGACCAAACTGAACTTTAGTGGTGAACTTAAAAGTAGTATGTACAAATCTGTTCTATGATGTACACACAAGAAACATACATAATGTAATAATGAAATGTTATGTCAATAAAAACTTAATAAAAACCTCAGTGAAAAAAGTAAAAGAGGATCAAGCCTATCAAACATAAAAGCAAGCAATAAAGGTATAATGGATAACATCAAAATATTCACATAGAAATAGAATTAAAACATCAGTAAAATTAAATTATAATAATGTACCATGCTATAAGTGAGAATTTACGATCAGATGAAAGTGGCATTCAAATCAGAAAGGTAAGGATAGTAAATTCTTTGGTAAGTACTGTTGAGACAAGTAATATACTTTGGAAAAAATTTCTGCTTCAGACATTTACAAAGATCATATCAAGAATTACTAAAGATGTGGAGGTTAAATGTGTATACAGGAGGGATGTGCGTTTATGTTACATATCTTGGAAGGAAATACAGCAGCAAATCATTTTAAACTGAGGATAGGGATGGATTTATTAAAGTAGGGTAAAATTCAAAAGCCATAAAGGACAAGACAAATATGCTATGATTTAAAATCTTTGTATAACAAAGACACTAAAAACAAAGACTGGGAGACTAATACAACATATAACAACAATTATTCAGATATGTGTATAGATATGTGCATATATGTATATATATACACACATATATGTATAAAAAGAAATAAGCTCAACAAATGAGTAAAAGTAATATATTAGAATTTTCCCAAAGAAAATACTAATGGTAATACTTTTGTTTTAGAAAATCAGAGGACTAGATTTACTGAGGAGAAAATTACATGTCATTGTAATTAGATAAGAGTAAGACATTTTCAATACAGCACTGGATGCACAGAAGTTGTCAAAGAAGGGATCAGCAACAATAAAAAGTGAGCACACTCTAAAGGTGGAAGAGCCTCAGGGGTCAAATGCCTGTGGTTAGCATGACTTGGACCTCTTTTAAAGTGAGAAATTATGGCTGAGACGGCTGGGTTAAGTCAGGTTCCTAAAACAGGGCAAATATGGTCCCAAGTAAATAGTCATCTCTAGTTTTTATAAGAAACATTCAAAAATCCTGAGGTAATGGAAACTCAATTTATACCCTCGGATTTAATCTGATCTACCCATTCAATCAAGTTTTTGCTTTGTTTGTTTTTAAAGGGAAGTTGCAGGAAGGAATGAAGGAGAGTAGGCAGGCAGGCAGGAAGAGAGAAGAGCAAGAAGCATTTTTTATTTATTTTATTTTGTTGATCATCTTGGTTGTTCTCATGGGCCACTGGATCCAAACCCAGGTTTGAGGGATATATGTGGACTGCACTCAGCCAGACGTGGTAGATCAAACCACTGGTTCACCAGAGCATACCCCAATGAGGTTTTAAATTCAACAATGACATTTTTCACCTCAAAATGCCCTATTTGGCTCTTTTTCAAATCTTTGTATTCATTTTTAATGGATAATTATTTGCTTGTTTTTGTGATTCCATATTTTTAGTAATAGTTTTTAATACTGAATATATGATTGTTCAATGTTTAAAGTTATTCAAGTTCCAAATGTGTTGCTGCTTCCCTATAACTTAACTCATAGCTAATTCTGCATGTTATATCAATCTTAGAAGTGAACAGATACATAGATATCCAAATACCCGAAACAACAGTAACATTTTTAAAATGATGAAAATCAAGTCATTATTCTAATCTCACCCTCGTATCACTATATAAAATAATTACATTCACTGTTAGGTATTCTAATTTCATATTAGATTAATATAATCTAAAAGTTATGAAAAATAAGAACTTAAGGTGACTGCCATTAACTTTTTTTAATAAGAAAAACATCTTGCATTTCTATATTTGTAGAATATAAAAGGCAATTAACAGAATTACTTGTAACAGCAATAAAAAGATCAGATGCCTAAAATTAAATCTAATGAAAGAAACAAACTGTGTATAATCTGTAGAGCAAAATCATATCACTTCACTGAAAAATGTTAAGAAGTCATACATAAATGGAAACATAAGTAACGTTCACAGATAGAAGACTCAAAATGATAAAGAAATCAGCTGAAGGATAATAAACCTAAGGACTCAAGGGCATCCCAATTCAAATTCCAAGAGAGATTTTGGTAGAATTTAAATGGACATCTAAATTTATATGGGACATACAAGAAACTTCGTTCTGTCTCTGTGCTCAGAAGAGCACAGGGGATGTGCCTGTGGGCCTCCCTGTACTGGAGAGCTGCAATGAGTTCCACCCCCACCCCCAAACCAAGAAACAGAAGCACCCTGCTGCCTCAGTGCTGAACAGAGCACTTAGTGGCTTCCTATGAACTTGTTTCTTGGATGGGAGAGCTTCCTATTAGCAGCCTGAAAGAAAGTGATTGTCTCCCAACCCCACAGAAGCCAGCCTGAAATAGCATTAGTGGTACATCAAGAGAAAGGATTAGCGAGAGCTAACCAGCCCAACCCAAGTCGAGCCAAGTGGCTAGCACGGGTCACACCAGGACCCAGCACCATCATGAAAGAAGAAATCTAAAGTAAAAGAAAAAGACAAATTTTGTTTCATCACTTCATATTCTAATTTTGTGAAAATGTGTACTCTCTATAGAGTATTACATGGTAACTCTGAATTAACCAGAATATTTAATCAGTCAGAATATTCTGTTCTATAAACTACTTAGATAAACATAATTTAAAACTATTCTGGAAAAACTATTGCTTATATATTTTTAGAATGTATTTTATGAGATCTTAAAAAGATTTCGAATGTAAATAGGAGGGTAAGTAACTGACATAGAACTTTCCCCCTTTTCTTTTCTGTTCCAGAATTATTGCCCTGCACTTGTTTAAACTTAAAAATGCAAGCAAGAACAGAAAACAGCAAAGTCCATGCTATTTAAGTAGCATGCATTTGTATAGAGCACTCCTTATGTCAGCATCTTATTTTATTCTGCAAATATACTGCTTTCATCGTCAATTCGATCAATCTCGATATGCAAATGGTAAATAAACTGATTTATCCATTAAAAAAAAGGCAATGCTAAATTCAAGGGAGAGAACAAAGTTATGACAGAATCTAAGTCACCACAAAAATATGCAAATAACTCAAGAGAGGAAGATACCAGGACTGACCTAGAGAAGAACTGATTGGGACACTGAGGCAACCTAACAGAAATCCATATAGTAGTTGTAAAAAAGCTGAACAAGATGCAGAAGGCACGTTCAACTACCCAAAGGCAACTAAAGATGTCAAAAAATGACAGATCAAATGGAATACTTGTTATCAAGGCTATTAGGCCATGAAGTCACAGCAGAAATCCTAGAGAAAAAAAGACACAGTTAAGGACTTGAAGATAAATATGGAAAATGCTGTAAACAGATTTAATATGGCAGAGGAATGAATCTCAGAAAATGAAAATGAGTACAGAGGTGGCCCTCAACAGAGGAGGACAGAGAAACAAGACTGAGGAAAGATAAAGAAACCCTACAAGAATTATCAGATACAATGACAAGGACAAATATAAGGATCATAGGTATCCCAGAAGGAGAGGAAAAGGGAAAAAAATAATAGAAAACTTACTTAGGTACTAACAGAGAATTTCCCACATCTGTCAAAAAGCAACCATGGAAGTTCAGAAGCAGATAGAACACCAAAATTAGAATTCTAAATGTAAGACTACTTTCAGATACACCATACTAAAATTAGCAAAAGTCAACAGCAAAGAAAAACTACTGAAGGCTGCTAGAGAAAATAGAAACATAACCTACAAAAGCACACCATTGGGCTATCAACAGACTTTTCAGCAGAAACCCTACAGGTCCATAGAGAGTAGAACAATTCAAACGACAAAAGACAAATACTACCAGTCCAGAATACTCTATCCTGCAAAACCATTATTCAAGTATGATGAGGAAATAAATGTCTTCAATGATAAACAAACGTTAATGGATTTTTCTGTCAACAAGCCTGCCACTCAAGAAACCTTGAAAGGGACCCTACGACAAAATAAGGGCCCTAAATGAAGAAACAGATCATATCAAACTAACAGACATATATAGGCTGTTCTAACCCAACTAAACAAAGATTCACCAAACTCAAAGAATGGTGACAAGGAGGAAAACAAAAGCAGAAACAAAGATGAAACCACAGGAGAGAACAAAAAAATCAATACCGAAGGTGAAAAGAATATCACAGAATTCGTATGAATATATAAATATGATGTTAACTCAAAGACTATCACAGTGCAGAAAAGACAGAAATAATCTACATGAGAATCATAAAACCTAATCCTAAAGAGATACACAATTGGAAAGTAGACAAAAGATGAAAGAACTAACACTGAAAATCTCTTTCACACAGACACACACACACACACAGAGGAAAAAGCAAATACAAAAAAAAGGTGAATGAAGCAAGAGAAAACAGTCTCCAACGGCAGCAATAAAGCCCTACATTATCAGTTATCATCCTAACTGTGAACAAATTGAACACACCAATCAAAAGACACAGAATGGCTGGTTGGATCAAAAAACAGGATCCATAAATACTATGTTAACAAGAAATTCTTGACAGATCCAAAGACAAACATAGGCTGAAAGTCAAAGGTTATAGAAAAATATATCAAAGTAACAATGATGAAAGGAAACCAGAAATTGCAATAGCAATTTAAGACAAGATAAATTTCTACCTAAAAAGGTTATCATGAGGCAAGGATGTGACACTACATTATCATCAAGGGGGTAATCCATCAAGAAGCAGCAGCTAGCATTAACATATATGCTAGACCAATAGGCCAATGCTAGACCATTTAATATATACAACAAATATTGATAGAGCTAAAGGAGACATTGACAGTAACACAAAAATAGAAGGGAACTTTAATACTCCACTTATATCAATAGATCAGCCAGGCAAAAATATCGATTAAGAAATAAGGACCCTAAATGAAGCAACAGATCATATCGACCTATACCCCAACAAAAAAAAAAAGAATATACATTCCTCTCAAAGGGTAGAGGGAAAAATTCTCAAGATCAGACAATATCCTGAGATATAAAACAAGTATCATCAAAATACAGCAAGACTAAAATTAAAGAAAACATTTTCTCTGACCACAAGGGGGTGAAATTAGAAATAAACCAAAAGAACAAAATTGGAAGAACCACAAGGATGTTGAGATGGAACAACATACAATGAACAACTCCTGGATTGTTGATGAAATTAAGACTTATTTGGAAACAAATGAAAATTTACAGATGTGCTACCAGAACATGATGATGCAGCAAAAGTAGTTCTGAGAGGAAAGTTTATAGGTATACAAATCCACATCAAAAACCAAGAGAGAGCCCAAATTAAATACCTAACCACACAGCTGGGAAAATAGAAAGGAAATAACAATCAAAACAGACAATCAGCAGAAGAAAGGAAATCCTAAAAATTAGAAAGGGGGGGAAAAAAAGAACAGCAGAGGAATCACACTTCCTTACTACAGACCATCACAAAGGGGTCATTTTCGAAACAACATTGTACTGGAACAAATAAAGACACACAGATCAGTGGAATAAAACTAAAGAGTCCAAATAAAAAGCCACACCTATATGGACAATTAATCTTTGACAAAGGAGCCAAGAACGGAGAAGGGAAAGTCTATTCAACAAATAGTGTTGGGAAAACTGCAGACACCTGCAAAACTAGATTACTCATTATTGCCATACACAAAAGTTAACTCAAAATGGAGCAAACACCTGGACATAAGACCTGAAACCATAAAATGCTTCAAAGAAAATGTGGGAAAAAACACTCCACAACCTCGAAGAGGTCTTTGGGAGAAGGAACAATTATGGCAAAAGAAATCAAAGTAAAACTAAATAACTGGGACTTTGTCAAACTAAAACGTCATGCACAGTAAAAAACAAAAACAAAATAACAAAAAACCCCACCACTAAAATAAAGTCAACCCAAAGAACTGGAGAGATATTCACACAACATAAAAGCTTAATCTCCAAAATATATAAAGAGCTCAAGAGCACACAGACCACAAAAATTGAAAAAAGCAAGCCCAGTCAAAAAATGGCAGAAGGAATGAATAGACATTCATCTAAAGAAGACACACAGATGACTTATAAACTCATGTAAAATTTTTCTACATCACCAATCTTCAGAGAAATGCAAATAAAAACCACAGTGAGATACCAATTCATAGCAGTCAGCATGGCCTATATCAAAAGACCAGAAACAACTAGTGTTGGAGAGGGCATGGAGAAAAAGGAACCCTCCCCACTATAGGTAGGAATGTAAATTAATACAACCTCTCTGGTAGTAAAGGACACTAGAACTTTAATGGCGGGAATGGTGTGAATACTCATAGACTGAGATGTAATTTCAATATTCCAAAATGAATACAGCACTGTAAACAAAATAAATAATAAATTATCATTTACCCTAAACCTATATGCAATAGTAAAAGCCCAAGAAGAGCCAAGCAAATCAGGAAAAGGGAGAAAGACAGATATAAAAGTTGAGGAAAGAGAGGAAGTAAGGGAGGAGATGTAGGTAAGAAACACACCTTAACAAATACAAAGTTTATTTTGAATTTATAGTAAATTGAACAATATGCTCTTGGAAGTAAACAAATTAACCAACAAAAAAATTACAATGAGATATCACTTAGCACCTGTGAGAATGATCTATATCAAAATAGAGAAAAAACTCATACTGTTGATAGGAATGTAAATTAGCATACTCTTTATGGAAAACAATATGAAGAGTCCTTAAAAGAGTAAAATGGAATTATCATTTGATTCAGCAATCCCAATTTTAGGTATATAACCAAAGAACACAAAAACACTAGCCAAAAAAGACATCTGTCCCTGTGTATTTATAGTAGCACAATTCACAATAGCCAAGAAATGTCCATTAACAGATGACTGGTTAAAGAAGTTGTGTTAATTACTCAACGGAATTCTAATCAACTATTAAAGGATAATACTGTGTTCTGCAACAACTTGAATGCAACCGGAGGTGATTAAGTCAAGCAAATTAAGCCAGAAAGAAAAAGACCAGATTGTTTCATGCATGTAGAATATAAAGAAACAAAAAAAGTATCAGAAATATGTACTCTGATCACTTCTGATCCAGAGGTGCATGGCCACAGTTACTGCATCTTGTCCCACTATTCCAAGCTCCCTCCTCTCCAGCCAATGTGACTTCCAGAGAATTAAGAATTAGTTCCCTCTTTTCTCTTATTCCGTCAAAGCAACTGCATATACGCAGGTGGTTAGAGGCACTATCCATGTATGTTCAAGGAAAGGTGCAGACTAAGCAAAGACCAGAGAGATCTTATTTTTATACCTCAGGTGGATCTTACAACAATCAAAAAATGAAAGAAAAAAAAAAAAAAAAAAAAAAAAAAAAAAAAAAAAAAAAAAAAAAAAAAAAAAAAAAAAAAAGGAATCCAGGGAATGGAGAAGCTCTAATTTCCAGAGTTACCAATATGCTTAAAGAACAATAGCAAAATATGGGGAGAGTCAAAAAATGACATACATATATATATATATATATATATATATATATATATATATAAAATGGAAATATCAATAAAAAGATAGGAAACCTAAAAAGAAACTATAAGGAAATTCTGGAGTGGAAAAATATATTAAAATAAAATAATTACTAGAGTGATTAAAACCAGATTAGAGAAAGCAGAAAAAGAATCACTACACTTGACGATAGAAAATTGGAAATTACTGAGTTAAGGAATAGAAAGAAAAAGAAAAGTCTGAAAAAAATAAATGAACAGTCAATGGGACCCATGAAACACAATCACTGAACTAATATGTAAACAGGAGGAGTCCCAAAGAAGGGAGAAGCAGAAAGAATATTGCAAGAAATAATGGCTAAAAACATTCCAGATTGAAGGTCAGAAACATAAACATCCAAGAAACTTAAAGAACTTTAGGTAGAAAGATGTGAAAAATGACCCACATTATAATCAAACTTTGAATAAACAGAGACTCTTGAAAGCAGCAAGAAAGAGAAGTGAATCATTACTTACAATAAAATTCAAGTGTATTTCCTCTGAAGGTCAGGAAGCTTAATGTATTCAAAGTGCTAAAAGGAAAAAAAATGTTACCCCAGACCCAGCACCCAGCCCCTGTAGCTCCGTTGGCTGAGGCACAGGTTATGAAAGCTGTGGTTTGAGACTTGGGGGCCAGGGATGTGAGCGCAGGGGTGGGTGAGAAAAAACTGTCAATGAAGAATCTTATGTCTGGTAAAACTGTCTTTCAAAAATGAAGATTTTAAGACATTCCTAGAAAAACAAAACCTGAAGGGTTTTTGCTACCATTAGACCTGCCTTGCAAAAAATGCCAAGGGACTCCTACAGGGTAAAATAAAAGGACATAAACAGTAATATGAAGACATATGAAAAATTTTAAATTCCAATAAATATAAATAATGGGCAATTATAAAAGAGCAAATTTTTAAAAATTGAGTATTTTCTAAACTTAGATGAATATATTTAAAAACTGTTAGTCTAAAAGATATTATTGTAACTGGTTTGCAATTTCACATTTTGCTTTCTATATAATTTAAGAAACTGATGCATTTAAAAGACTATACATTTCTATTTTAATTCTGTAACATTAAGATGTAATTCTGCAACATTAGGAACTGAAAAGGGTAACAACAGAATAGTAAGGGCGCAGTTTTTGTACATTACTGAAGTTAAGATAGCACAATTCCAAATTACAGCATTTTAACTTTAGTATGTTAAATGTACTCCCCACAGTCATCCTTAAGAAAGTAGCTATAGGCATGCCCAGGAAGAGCAGTAATTGGGTCAATCACCTCCAAAGGCGCTCAGGCCACATAACCCTAGGTTAGAGTCCTGGGTCCAGTGGAGACAGCCAGTGTGAACAACTAAATAAAAAATAAAATGCTTCCTCCTCTCTCAAAGGAAAAAAAAAAGTAAGTAGCTATAGAACCTGCACAAAATGAATAACAAAGGAATTTAAACAATTCACAACAAAACATCAACTAAACACAAGACTATAGTAATGCAGGAATGAACAAAAAAGCTATATGGTATATAGAACACAAATAACAAAATGACAAAAGGAAGTTCCTCCTTATGAGTTAAATTACTTTAAATGTAAAGACACTGAACTTTCTGTTCAAATGATAGTGATTGGCAGAATAAAAAGCACCTGATCTCATTATAGGCTAACTTGATAGTCACTTTAGATACAAAACACATATGAAAAATGAAAGGATTTTTTTAAAAAATGATATTCCATCTACACTGTAACTAAAAGAGCAGGAATGGCTATACTAATATCAAACATAATAGACTTTAAATCAAAAAGGTTACAAGAGACAAAAAAGGACATGATATATTAATAAAAATTCGATACAGAAAAATATATAATAACTATAAACATTTATACACCTATGAATAAAAGCAAAATGAATGAAGCAAAAAACAGAAGGGAAAGGAGAAATAATAGTTTTGCAATAATTGTTGGAGACTTCAATACTGCACTCTCATAATGGATAGAACAACCAGACCAAGGTTAAGTAAGGCTACAAATGACTTTAAAAACGCAATAAACCAACTAAATCTAACAGATACATATATATACACACACACACAAACTCACACATATATATGTATACACATATACAGAGAAATATATAAAACACTACCCAAACAAGAGAATACATATTCTTCTCAAGTGCACATAGAACATTTTCCAGGACAGACCCACGGGTAGGCTACAAATAGACTCTCAATGATTTAAAAAGGGAAGAAAGTGTCTTTTCTAACCCCAATGGGGCAAAGTTAGAAATTAGAAATTAACAGAAGTAAAACTATCAAAATAAGAGATTTGTGGAAATTAACCACCACTCTTAAAATAACAAATGGAAAAAAAAATCACAAAGCAAGTTACAAAATACGTAGACACAAAAATAAAAACACAACATAACAAAATGTATTAGAAGCAGCAAAATAAGTGCTGAGAGGGAAATTTATAGCTATAAATAATCACATTTTTTAATTTTGCACTTCATTTATTTTAATTTAGTTGTTCACATTGGTAGTTTCCCCTGTCCCCAGGTCCTGAACCCAGTACTTTGGGATGCATGTGGGACTGCTCCCAGGTGTACTAGACCACCAGGCCACCAGGTGCACCCTAATTATATATATATATATTTTTTATTTATTTATTTATTTATTTATTTATTTATTTATTTATTTATTTATTTATTTATTTTTAATCTCATATCAACAAAATAACTTTAGAGTTTAAGGAATAAGGGTAAAAAACCAAACTAAACCTGAAGCTAGCAGAAGAAAGGAAATAGTAAAAAATTAGAGAAGAAATAAAAGAACAGAAAAGTAACAAAACAAGTAACAAAGACAAACACTGTTCTTTGAAAATATTTTTTCAAATTACCTTATGATTTTTTATAAAATGTCCATCTGGTAAATGTAGCTGATAGTGTTCACAACTATTTCTTGCCCACCCCCTGCTTTTGATCGGTTTTATCAATTATTTAGAGTGGTATTAAATCTCCAACTACAGTCAATTTGCTTAGTTTTTCCTTCAGTTGTTAATTTTTGCATTATTTATTGAAGCTCTGTTTTCAGGTATACACACATTTAGCTGTTCAAGTTGTGTTGACCCCATGCCCCCAATCCCTGACACAGGGTGCAAACCCAGGTCCTTGGAATGTATGTGGACTGCATTCCTTTGGAGGCAGCTCACCTAATCACTACTCTACCATGGCATACCACATGATATAGTCATCACATGATATATTCATCCAGGTTGACGACAATGATTCCTGATAAATTTATTAAGATTGAAATGATATGAATAAGTTCACTAACCATAACAAAATTCCATTAGAAAAAAATTATAGAGAAGTATCTAATATTATACAGAAAGGAAACGAAAATAAAAGCATACTTGGTGGAGCAGCAGCTGTTAGATCAACTGCCTCCAAAGGAGCAAGTCACATACCCCTGGGTTTGAGTCCTGGGTCTGGTTTGGGGGGATGGGGGGGTACAGGGGAGGGGAAGCAACCAGTGTGACCAACTAAACAGAAATAAAGATGTTTCCTCCTCCTTTCTCTTCCTACCTGCCTGCCTACTCACTTTCATTTCTACCTGCACCTTTCTTTTTTTAAAAAAGAAAAAATAAACAAAATAATTAGTCTGACGCTAAATCAGTACCCAGGGGAAAATTTACAGTCATAAATGTTTGCATTAGAAAGATTAAAATATAATGATCTAAATTTCTACCTTAAGAATCTAGTAAAGAGAGAGACAACTTAAACCCAAAGTAGGAAGAAACAAACAATGTATTGATTTTTAAAGGAAATATGCAGGCAATAATGAAGATGAGTAGGCAGGTAGGAAGAGAGAAGAAGCACTTTATTTTTATTTAGGTGTTCACATTGGTTGTTATCCCCAGACTCGGGTCTTGAACCTGGGACCTTGGGATATTTATAGGTCCGTTCCCAGGTATACTAGACCATTAGGTCACCAGAGTGTCCAACAATATTTTTATAAATCAATAAAATACATGAACTATGAATAGATAAAATAACAAAATTGGAGGAAAGAAAAATCCCTATCAATGAAAAGAGACATTAAGAGGAATTGAAGATGGGTAGAAAGCAATTAAGGGAATGAAAATGAGGTAAAGAAATAAAAACAGGTTGGAGACAAAATAGTGGAAATAAACGAGGTAAAAGGAATGAAATCCATTCTACTCTGCAGACTAAAACTAAATTTAAGGCTATAATACAAGAAAAAAGGCCAGAAATCTACATATTGAAAGAAACAACTGGAAACCTAGGAAAATTAAACCTGAATCAGAAACATTTTACAAAATATTCTAGAATAAACTATTAAATTTCAAAGATAAAGAACTCAAGACCTTTAGACAAAAAAGATGAAATAAACTTTAAAAATATATACCTATATTATACAGGTACCCCACTGTGGCTCACAGGTAGCTAAGGTGGCTAAGGTGCAGGCCATATAACACCTACAGACACTACAGACCCAGGTTCAAGAAAAAAACAAGTCAAGGCAGTAATGTGGCAGCATTGCTGAGAAACACAATACAGAAAGTGTTAATTTCATATCTAGTCAAGTTGTCTGGTAAGTACCAAGAACATGAATAAACAGCTTTTAAACCTTTAAGAAATTACACTTTGAGAGGATTGACTACATCCAAACAAAAGATGAATGAGAAAAATCTCAGAGAAAGGACCAATGATAAGCATGTTAATTAAAAAGCCTATAATTAAAATGTAGATGGGGATAAGGAGGGAAGACTAATGTATAAATGTTTATATGCTGTGACAAAGAAAAAAACGCAACTAAAAATGGGAGATGGTAGAGAAAAAAATATCAATATGTTGATTTTTATATAGACAACAGGTGGAAATTAAAGACTAGCATTACAAAAAGGACAAATATTAAACTATAAAACTTCTAGGAAAATGCATAGGAGAAAATCTTCATAATCTTGGGTTACACAAGCCGTTCTTCAATAAAAATGAAAAGTATATACGAGAAATATTTAATGAACCGGACTTCAGCAAAATTTAAAACTTTTGCCCTATGAAAGACACTGGTAATAGACTAGTAAAACATACCTCAAAAGAAGTATTTCCTAAACACTTAAGTGGCAAATGACTTGGATCTCGAATATATAAAGAATTCTGAAAACTTACAAATAAGAAAACAAACTGGGAATGGACCCTGGTGGGGTCATGGTTGGGTTGATTGTCCCCAAAGAAGCCAATTCACATGCCCTTGGGTTCAAGTCCCAGGTTCAAGGGGTAACAACCAGTGGGAACAGTTAAATGAAAATAAAATACTTAAACAAAAACAAAAACAAAAAGAAAGAAAGCAAAAGAAAACAAACAACTCAATAAGAGAAAATGGGCAGAACAAGTAAATGAACAATTCACCGAAGATATCTGGATAGCAAGTAAGATATTCAGCATCTTCAGCCATTAGGAAAAGCAAATTAAAACCACAATAGTAACCACTATACAGTTATTAGAATATAAAAATAAAAAGAACTGACGATATTAAACATTGACAAGGTTGAAGGATAACTGGAATGCTCATCATTGTTGGTGGGAATGCAAAATGATATAGCCACCTTAGTAAATATTTTGGTATTTTCTTAAACTGTAAAGCATACACTTACCTAATGACCCAATATCCAACTCCTAGATATTTACTACAGAGAAAAATACATATTCACATAAAGATATGTATATATTTATAGCAGTTTATAATTGCCAAAAATGGAAACAACCAGTGTTCATCAACAGAAAAAGGGTCAAACAAATTTATATTCATACAGTGATTTTAGCACTATAAAAGAACAATTTAATATTCAAAACGACATGGCTGAACCTCAGAAATTCTGAGTCTAAAAAATCAGATGTATGAGTAGATAATATTATTTATGTGAAATTCAAGAGCAGACAAAAATGATTTTTACTAACAGATATTAGAATAGGGGCTGCTGGACCCAGGAATTTGGGGTAAGTAATTTAAAAAGAACATAAAAGTTCACTGAAAATATATGGACAACAAATAAGCACAATATGTTTAGCATCTTGACCTAGATTTGATAAGGGTATGTGTATGCCAAAATCCACTGGGCTGCACACTTAAATATTTGTGCACTTTGAAATTATACTCAATAAAGTATAGCCTTTTAAGAAGGCATCAATATATTTTATATAACTATTATTCTATCATTTTTTTTAATACTGCTTTCTTTTACACCAAATTTTAACTACTTATTTTTGTTACCTGAAAGATGTTCCATTTTCTTTTATTTTACTTTTCTGAATAGCAGATGTTTGAAGTGACAGAATTCTATTTCCTGGTAAGGTAATTTGCTTTAGAATAGAAGCTATTAAACGAAAGAAAGAAAAAAGTAGAATGAAGTAAAGCAATCACAACACACTAAGAAAAATTCAAGATAACAGTTTTCATATATATATATTTTTTCAATAGTCAAAGAAAACTTTACAGACTGCCCTAGAACTGCATCATTTCAAACATCATTGAGTGCAAATTCCTGCACTGGAAATTATCTTATAAAATCTAGACTTTTTCATTTCTTTTTGTATGGTCTTCAAATTGTCTATAAAATTACCAGTATTATAAAAATGACAATCATGTTACCAATATATAATTCATACTTCCAATTTTAAAAAGATATAAAACCTCTTTATGTGAAGAATGAGTTCCAAACTTAAAGAAGCACATTTAAAAATAAGCCTATAGAAAAATGTATGACTTTTAAAAAGCACTTATTTATTAGCAGATGATTTTATTATGATACCATGAGCAGCAGCTTCTCTTATAAAACATACCTCAAAAAAGTGGCTATGTCTGCACAAAGAACGTAATGGTTAATGTTTCATCTTCTCTCACAGGTGCCAAGATAAAAAATTAAATCTCTCATCTCTCGATACAACAACAACAAAAACAAGAGTACAAAACCCTAACATGCTCCAAACCCAGTTTGATGGGGAAGGGGTGGGTCAGAGTATACCTGGAGGAACTTGACTGGTAGGTAGAACAGTGCTGACTGGGATCGTCTTCTGTCCAGATTTCTGAATGGTCAGTGCTAAGGGATGGGAAAGCGAGGTTGCTTGTTTTGCCATACTCCCAGGTGACTGCTGAACTATCTAAAACAATGAAAACAGTCAATAAATCAACAAAAACTGTTTTAGGAAAGAACAAGCTTTTAGCTGTAACAATAGAACACTCAGCTGTATATATACTATTATCTTAGCATAACAAGAATGAATTTAACATTTAAATTTTTATGTAGCAAAATGTTAAAAAAGTGAATTATGTGACTATTTCACACAATACAAATTATTTTTTAAAATGGAATTCAATTTATATTTCACTGTCCAGTTTAAATCGCTTTATGGGTCCTATTTCCATTTATTAACTTATCATAGAAAACTTCAAACACATGCAAAAGTAGAGGGAACAATAAAATGGAGGAAACAATAAACTGAAGCCACCTATGCAACCCGTTACCCCCATTTCAACAATGATTAATCCTTTACTACTCTTGTTTCATCTACATCCTATAAACTTCCCCATTAAACAAAATGATTTTAACACAAATCCCAGATTTTTTTTATTCATAAATATATCAAAATATTGGTCTAAAAGACAAAGACGTTAAAAGTATTTTAAAAGTATCTGGAAGATGACAATGCTAAAGGCATTCTCCAAAATAACCTTCAAGTATTCCAGAGGGTGAGGGTGGGTATGAAAGAAGAAAAATTAATTAGCAGGGTTTTATTTTTAACTTCAAAGAAGAAAAAACAGAACAGCAGAGCTTAATTTTTTTCACTTCCAAGTGGAAAACACTTTAACTTTTCGCTTCAAAGAAAAAAGATAGTCACTATATATTTAAGCCATACAAAAGTCTCTGTGTATCTGACAGTATTTAGAATTCATTAAACTAATAAATGGCTAATAAAACAAACCAGGAGAGAGACTTCTGAACAAAATTTTGAAGACACAACTTACGATATACTCTAATTTTTTTTAATAAAATTGAGGGAAACAGAATCAAGATGGAGACCTAGTCTGAGCGAGTCTTGCCTCCTCCCAAGAGAGCAAATAGGAATCATCCTTTTTCCAGAAACAGAGAAAAAGCAGGTCCAGAAGATATAGAGATTGCAGCAGCAATCACCATGACAAAAGGGAGGAAAAAGAAAAAACATCAGCGCTCAGAGCTACACCAGATTCTGGAATAAGGCCTTGACAGAAGGGGTAGAGATTCAGGAAGAACAACGACACCCGGGAGCCTACCCACCAGGAACAGGACATGACACTGGATGAGAGGGTTTTGCCACAGGATGCAAGGACAACCAGCACCCTGATCAAACTGAGAGGGAGTGCCTGAAGGAAAATTACACAGGGTGCACCATAACCAGAAGGCAGTTAGGAGAAATCCCCATCCCCACCAACTCCCAACATAATTGTACCAAAGCTGCAGGAACCACCCACTGGAAATCCCACCCCCAGGCTTAAAGGAAGAGTCTCCCAGAAGGTAGGAAATCAGTGCTCTTCATTAGCGCCACCCTTTGAGTGGAGGCGGAACTGCAGCCTGAATGCTGATTGTGGGCGAATGACAAGGTGCTAGCTACCATTTGCAGCTGTGATGCTTATGGGAAAGCTCAGCATCCCTCACACAAACTCCAACCTCATAGGTTGAACTCTCAAGTGCCAAATTTGGGTGTGCCTAAGAATATCAGTAATACAACCAATGATCATACCACAAAACTGAAGAATTCCCAATGTTCAAACCAATATCCAGACTTATTTGATGGAAGTCAATACCCCACACAAAGCAGCACTGCATGGAAACATATCCCACAGAAACATAAACAGAATGCCAACAGAGTGAACACAGAGAAAATATAGGCAAAATGATGTATCTAATTAAACCCCAAGGGAAAACTTGAATACAACAGACATAAGCAAACAGTGATAACCATATCCATGGGAATTAAGGAAACAATAGAAGCAGAAAAAGAGAGCAACCAAAAAGAGAGAGGAAATGAAACAAGATGTTAAAGAAATGAACAACACAATAGCTGAACTAAAAACTCATAGAGGGACTCAAGAATAGAATGGATGAAACCTCCAATAAAATCAGTGAGCTAGACAATAGGGCAAAAAAAATGCATTAAAGAAAACCAGTAAAAATAGAAAAGAACGAAAATAAATGAAGGCAGCATTTGAGACCAATATGATGTCAAAATGAACAACATTCACATCACAAAGGTCTCAAAAGAAGAGAGAGAAAAAGAGGCAAAAACTATACTTGAGGAAATAATAGTTGAGAATTTCCCTAAACTGAGGAACGAAGCAAGCCTCCAGACACAAGATCAAAGAGCTGCAAACATACAAACCCTACAACAAGTCATCAAAATGTCAAACATACAAGATAAAGAAATAAGATTAAAAGCAGCTAGAGAAAAATGAGTCACATGCAAAGGAGTTCCCAAAAGACTGTCAGTGGATTTCTCAACTGAAATTCTACAGGCCAGGAGGAAATGGCATGATATATTCAAAGTGCTGAAAAAAGGATTTTCAACCTAGGATACTATACCCTATGAGACTGTCATTTAGATCTTAAGGAATAATAAAAAGCTTTTCAGATAAGCACAAATGAAAGCAATTCATCAACATAAAAGATACTAGTTCTACAAAAGATACCAAATGAAGCTCTATAAGTGTTAAGGAAACCTGACTTAACATTAAGAGAGCAAAATAAAAAATGTGGATCAGAGGAGAGGAGAATAAAAGAGTGAATGGTTAGAATGAATGCAAGAGTAATTCATTTTCAAATAAATACAGGAAATAAATGTACAATTCTTAATTCTAAACTCAGGGTAACCATAAAACATATCTCCAAGGAAAATACAAAGATGGAAACAAAAAGGGAAACCATACAAAACATAAATATACTCGACTCACCTAGGAAGAGAAAAGAAAGAACCAAGATATTATCTGAAGAACACCCAGAAGACAAATTACAAAATATCAATAAACAGCTACATATCAATAAACATTCTAAACATTAATGGACTGAACTCACCAATCAAAGGACACAGTGACCAGATAGAATAAAAAGCATAACCCAAACTTTTGCTGTATACAAGAAATTCACTTTCTTTCAAAAGATAAAGACTCAAAGTCAATGGTTGGAAGACAATCCAAAATTGAATGACAACCAAAAAAAGCAGATACAAAGCCATACTTACCTCAGATAAAACAGACTTACAGATACAAAGCATAATGAAACACAGAGACAGACATTATTTAATGGTTTAGGGGTGAATCTAGCCAGAAGATATAAGGCTTATTAATATATATGCATCAGATGAAGGAGCATCAAAATATTTTAATCAAGAATTATTAGAGCTGATGAGAGACACTCTGAGAGCAACACAGTAATACACTTCAATACCCCACTTAAAACAATGGATAGATTAACCAGGCTGAAAATTAACAGGAAAATAGCAGCTTTAAATAATCATTTGGAACAGTTAAGTCTAATAGACGTATACTGAACACTTCAAAGATTACACATTTCACTTTCTTCTCCAAAATGCATGGAACATTCTCAAGGACAGATTAATGTTGGGATACAAAATAGGTTTCAACAAATTTACAAAGATTGAAATCATATCATGTATCTTCTCTGATCACAATGACTTAAAACAAAAATCTGCCCCAAAAAGAAATCTGGAAGACCCCAAATTAATTGCAATGTAAACAATATGCTTTTAAATGACTCTTGGGTAAAGGAAGAAATCAAAGAGGGACTTAAAAAATAGAGACAAATGAGAATGAAGACATGAGCTACCAGAATCAAAAGGGATACAGCAAAAACAGTACCAAAAGGGAAGTTCATTACAATCCAGACTCACCTCAAGAAACACACACAAAAAAAATCACAAATTAATAATATAACATTACATTTAAAACAACTAGGGAAAGAATAATTAAGGCCAAAAATCAGCAGAAGAAAGGAAATAATCAAGTCAAGCAGATATAAAGTAGAAAAGAAACCAAAAAACAATAGAAAAGATCACTGAAACCAAAAGTTGGTTCTTTGAAAAAAGTAAACAAAATTGAAAAATCACTGGCTTGACTCACAAAGAAAGAAAGAAAATGCTTATAACTAGAATCAGAAAATGAAAGGGGAGAAGTGATGAGACCACAGAAATACAAAACATCCTAAGAGACCACTATGAACAGCTTGGTGCAACAAAATGGACAATCTAAAGGACATGGACATATTTTTAGAAAAATACAGTCTACCAAGACTAAACCTTGAATAACTGGAAAACCAGAACAGAAGAATCACAGGTAAAGAAATTGAAGAAGTAATCAAAAGTCTCCCTAAAATTAAAAGCCCTAGACCAGATGGTTTTTCTAATGAGTTTTACCAAACTTTCAGAGACAAATGAACACCTGTTCTCAAATGCTTCCAAAATATTGAACAGGAAACTCCCAAATACTCTCTATGAGGCTAACATCATACTAAAACTAAAAGCTGTTAGAAAAATCACAAGAGTGAAAATTATAGACCAATACCTCTAATGAAAATCAATGCAAAAATTCTCAAGATACTAGCAATCCAAGTCCAACGATGTATCAAAAGGATCACCCAACAGTCAATTCAAGCAAAAAATGGGAAGAGTAATTGGAGAGACATTTTTTCCCAAGAGGATATACAGATAGTAAACAGGCACATGAAAAGATGTTCCTATTTACTGGCTACCAGAAAAATGCAAATCAAAACAACAATGACATACCACCTTATACCGGAAAGATTAGCCATTATCCAAAAGACTGGAAACGATTATTGGGGAGAATATGAAGAAAAGGGAACACCTTTACACGGTTGGTGGAGTGCAAATTAATGCACCCCCTATGGAAAACAGTATAGCCTCCTTAAAAAGTTGAAGATGGAAATCCCATATGATCCCACCATGCCACTTCTGGGTATTTATCCAAAAGTTACAAAAACACTAATTTGTAGAGATTTATGGCAACCCTATTACTGTAGCCCTAGTCCACAATAGCTAAGAACTGAAAACTAAGTGCCCAATCAGATGAATGGCATATATACATAATGGAATACTACACAGCCCTTAAAAGAGATGAAATCCTGTCATATGAATCAACATAGACAGATCTTATGCTAAGTGAAATAAGTCAAAGAAGAAACATACCAGGTGATCTTGCTCACAAGTGGAATGGAAAAAACAAAGGAATAGATGAAATAAAGCCAACAACTGGACACTTGCAAATGAATTGAGGCTACCAACAGGGAATGGGAAGGAGGTGAAGTGGGAGGTGGGGGGATGTGGTGGAGTCCACTGGACAATGGGGAAGAACACTTGGTGATTTAGTGGAGAAGAGTGTGTGTTGACACATATCTGAGGAACAAGGAATTACATACAGGGAACCTACACGGATGAGTTTATTTTAATTTTTAAAACAAAGTTACTGCAATAAAACACTAGGACAAAATAAAAAATAAAATTGAAAACATGTGCATTACTAAACAAAGTAACTCACAAACTCAAATGTCCCAGTAAATAATTCTATAGGAACCAATGCCACTGGAGAAAAAATAGAAGTAGGAATCATTTAAGTACCTATTAGGCATATTTAGCCCTGCAATTATGAAAGAGCAATATTATTAGAAATTTGTTGGTGAGTTAGCCTTCATAAATTTGGATGGATATACAAAAACATAACACAAGGTTTTAAACTGGAATTTAATAATTCAATAATTCTGGATTTCCATCGTTCTTCATTTTAATGACTATAATACTTACCATTTAAAACAATAGTATTGGCTAGCAAAAGAAAAAGGTATTACGCTTTTAATAAGTTTTTATTTACATCACTCCAAAAAAAACCTCTAGAAAGGTAGAATGATAAGTAGTATATATCTTATTGTTTTTTCTCAACACATCAAGTTCCTATATTTTATTTGGATGTTAATATAAATTAATATTATAGTAAGTTTACAGAAACCACAGATTTAGATTCACTCAATAGTTTTTAGGTGTTAAGTTTTTCTATATTAACAATGATGTGGAATATCATAGTTAGGAACTGTTAATATCATAGTAAAGAAGCAAAGAAATACAAGTATGGATTAATAAACAAGTAAATGAGAAAATCCCTAATATTTTGCTTTCTCTATATTTCAACCCTTCCTACTCCCCTCTTCCTAAATACATAGCAACCAACCATTTATCTCTAAATAATTGAAGTAATACACACACACAAATTTACTGAAATCTCTAATTTCTATATAATATTCAATATGTGATTATGCATGCACTCACTAAAAGTGGGCTCGAGGGGGGGGGAAGAGCCCCAAATAAAAACTTAGTATAAAAGTCATGAAATCTTGAAGGAAGAACTGAAATGACGGTGATGAATGTTATTTAGTATATACAGATGTTGATTTACTAGCACACCTTAAAGCTATATAATGTTATGATGCAATGTTCCTTCAATAATATTAACTTAAATATTAACATATAAAAAATACAAGTGAAGAGTTCCTAAAATTTATACCTTGAAAATATTTCTCCTTATCCAGTTGGTACTAGTCAGTGACAATCAGTAAAATTTCACACTGTATTTCATACAAAATGTATTCATTGAACATACTTGAATGGTTTCTCCTACTTCAAAATAATTAGGTTTAAGAAAAACTATGATGACATAACAAAATTTTTTTCTAATATTCCATGTCAATTTATTTTAGGTCAGTTTTACTTCCATTTAATAAAATTAAAATTACATTAATAATTATTTGGTTTATTTTTATTACAGCCGCAAAATAGTAATAACCAAAGTTATTGTTGAACATGGCCTATTTTATTAAACGTCTATAATGTAGGGAGTCCTATCAGCATAGCAGTTCGGTGTAATCCACATTTACCCAAAGGTACTGGGTTCTCAACGCAGATCCAGCAGGAACAACCAAGATACAACTAAATAAAATAAATAAATCTCCTGCCTTATCTTCAATGATAAAATATTCTTAATTTAAATGATATATAAGATTGCTAAGTGTTACAATATTAAGTTTACTCTCTAAAGTTATCAATCTTTTCCCCCAAAACAGACCAGGATTTTGAATTAATGTTTTCATTTATAAATTAATTCACACATGTCATGGATTTATTAATCTAATTTTATGTGGAAAATTTAATTAGGAGTTCTCAAAAGTTAATTTTAAGTGATCAGACTGAAATTAAAATTTAGTTTTTTATATATTAAAGTAGCTTTTCTGCTAGTCAAGTTTATACTTATTTTAAATAATCTTTAAATTTTGATTTTATTCAATTATGAGTAAAAATATTTTCCCACATATATCTTAAGGAAAACTTTCAAGCATCAAAACTCCTGAAAGCTTCTACTTACTATCTATTCATCATGAGTAATCTATAACTCAATTCATTCTCTTTCATCAACTTTTAAACAAAGGTAAAAAAGTAGCATTTAGGCAGAGAGTAAAAAATCATAACACTACAGTGTCAGAAATGATAGATAACCCATAACATTAATCATTTATAAGAACTAAATTATTAAATGAAATCCCAAGAACTACTGATTACGTTCATAATTCAAGAATACAAGCATTTGAGCATCAAGTAAATATAAAAATCACTATACTACAGGTACAAAAAGGAAAAACTTAGGTCTAAGATAACTGAACAATTCTGGTTAATTTACTTGATCAAAATTTTAGCAGATCCCCAGAGAATAATATATAATATAAATGTGATAATTCTAAATTAAAAAAAAAATGGTGGGATCTCTTTAATCTGGAATAAAATAATTGCACAAAACCTAACCCTTGTAAAGGCAGATGGAGACGTTCTTATAACTTAAAGTGTGCTATTTAAACATTTTATCCAGGCATGCCCTGGCTGAGTGGCAATTAGGTCAATCGCCTCTGAAGGAGCACAGACCACATACCTCTGGGTTTGAGTCCCCAGTACAAGGAGAAACAACCAGTGTGAACAACTAAATAAAAACAGGCACACCCTAGTGGCCTACTGGACTGGAGGCTTAGTTCACCAGAGGCAAAGTCCACATAACATCCCAAGGTCCCCAGTTCAAGACCTGGGGCCAGGGAAACAACCAAGATGAACAACTAAAATAAAATAAATAAAAATGTGAAAACAAAATATAATGAGGATGCTCCCTGGCAGCCCTGGTAGCATTCTAGAACATATGGGAGTAATCCCATACATCCCAAGGTCCCAGGTTCAAGAACCAGGGCAGGAGGGAACAACAAATTTCGTGAATAACGAAATAAATAAAGCACTTCCTCCTCCTCTCCCCACCTGTGTTGCCTGGCTAGACATTCCTGCCTGTATCTTTCCTTTAAAAAAAAACGAGGTGCTTCTTCCTCCTCTCTTCCAGTCTGCTTATTCGCTTTTATCCAAAAGGCAGGAAACCGATACAATATATATTCTACAGATACTAGTACAAGCTAGAAGCAGAGAAAGTATTAAGAGGGATAGGATTATTTAAATCCATGATCAAATATTAAAGGAAATATATTATACAAATTTTAAACATGAAATCTAACAAGAGACCATACTTGTTTTCTTCAGACCATTATTGGAGACTGCATCCTGAGTTGAATGGACCACAGATTTTTATCCAGTGTGACAATTCTCTTATTTTAAATGATTATTTATTATCTCTCTTATAACAGCATTGAATGCTTTGTTTCTAACACAGTAATTGTTTTAATCCTCACTTAGACCTGGGATTAAATTGGACTATAGTTTATAAGGACTCAATGATAATCTTAAATTACATGAGTAATTTTAATCGAAACTTGAATAATACTGGTCTTCTAAATTAGCTAACTTCAAGAAATATCAAAAAATGTCCTAGATTAATCCTATCTGTGGTGTTACTACACAGAATGGTTTATGCTGCTAATTTTTTGTAAAACTTGTAATTTTCTGTAAAATAGATTACAATGCATCTTCAGTGTCTTGCAGGTCTGGCTTTTACTGTTTTAAACAGGTAGCTATGAGTACTAAATCAAACTTAAGTCACTGATTGAAAAAAAGCCAGTCAAGAAATTCAGAGAAAAACTAAGTAATTCCATTCTTTTAAGAATGAAAGCAGAAAGTTAAAAAAAAAAAAGCTAAAATTTACTATTGGATTTGCTGTTACATTTTTTCTTGCTTAAAATGATTCCCAATATATTAACAAGTTAAACCTCAAAATGTAAATACTAGAAAAATATTACTATTACCAGACAAGTTTCTGTTTCAGGACACTTTAGAAATCTGAAAGTGTTTTCTGTGAGCACTGTAACTGAATGGGGAAAATATAGGGATCTAGTCTGAGATCCATTAATTACTGACTTCGAAGGGATAGGTCACTTAAACTTCCCAGATTCTTAGTTTTCTTCCTGCCTTTTCCTCTTTGCAAAATTACATTTAAATCCGTAGGACACAAATTGCAAATTTTAAAACTCTATGTAGTTGTAAAATGTTATTCCAATGCTGAGACCTATACATTCAGAAAAGATTAGCACTGATTCGAGAATTAGTGATGACCCATAAAGAGGATTTCAATTATGTTCAGTGCCACTTAAAAAGATGCCTTTCCTTGAAGCAATTTACTCTCTTGTTCCAATGGTTCCTCAACCTGGCTGCTCAGAGAGATGTTTAAAAATCACTGCTTATAAAAAGGTTTTATCTGTGAGATTAAATTCAGACACCCAAGTGAAAAGAAACCCTCCAAGGCAGGTAGATTTCTCCACTTGAAAATCATACCTTCAGAAATAGGAATGAACTATCACAATTTCTGCAATTAGCTCTCAAAGGGTTCAGGAAAAAGTTCCGTGTGCTCGTGTGTGAGAAAAGAGAGAGGGAGAGACAAAAGAAATGTGGTGAAATGCTAATGACTAGTCAAACTTGGTCAAAGGTAATCAAGGACTCATTGTAATTATCTTGCCAGTCTTCTGAATGTTTGAAATTTTCAAAATTAGAAATTGAGGAGGAAATCAAGTGTTACTCACTAGTTGCTTGACTTTAACTGCTTGTGGAATACCAGGCTGTGAAAGGACGGGACCTGGCTGTGCAAGTTTGATTTGCACTGGAGTGCCAATGACAGGCTTGTCAGGTGTGGTCCCAGCAGATGTAACAACAGGCTTCACAGATGGAAGACAAATCGCTGCTCCTGAAGTTTCTCCAAAAGTTACCGATGGAAGGGTCAGTGTTACTGCTGCCCCAGAGACAGCTGGCTTCTCAGATTGAATTGAGACTGCTGTAACAGTATTTTGTAGAGAAGTCACGAGTGGCTTTGGAGTCTGAAGCAAAACAGTCCCGGCTGTTGCTCCTCCTGCTACAGCAGCAGGACCCACAGAATGAAGAGTCACAACTCCAGTTTTTGTTCCCCCTGGACCAGCAAGCGGATTTAGAGTTTGCACTGACACAGTTCTGGGTGTTATTGCTCCAGAAACAGTAATGGGCTTTTCAGACTGAGTTGAGGAAATTGTCGTCACCAAAGGAGTTGTTGCTGCTGTGGTACAGGTGGCAATGACTACGTCGCCAGAAGTCTGCTGAACACACTGCTGAATAAAACTCTGCGAGTTAGGCAGAAGCTGTCGTAAGGCACTCACACTTTTCTAAAAATAGAAAAGTAAGTAAACAAATGAGCAACTACCAAAATACAACTATTTTGTATTGGTATTTCATTTATTTATAACACCAAAAAAAAGGTATATCAAGTATTTCAGTTCAGGCAATCTGATACAATTTATCTATGTCCTATCAATATCCAGAGTTCAATCAATTTGAACCCAAAAGTGTGTTTTTCCATATGGAATTAATACATCTCAGTAATAAACTTAATTTGTATACCTCAGCAACAACTTGGTAAAATAAAATGCTATCATTTTTGTTTATATTCATCCAAATTCTATAATATATCACTAATAGCACCAGCTATTATTATTAGCATCTCTAGACATATATACAACAGCAAACTCAAAATTTTTGTTAAATAGCTTTGAAATTTTGGATAAAAAACTCTTTAAATCAAAATAAAAGCAATACAACCAAGGTGAATTTCCTTGATTGAACTAGAATTAAAATGTGGTTGAATTTTAAGCTGTTGTCAACATTTAGATGCTGCTGAAAGAATAAACACTATTCAAACTAAATACTAAAAGCTTTGCCTTTTATCCCTATAGCTTTTATTTCATCCCTAGAGTTTGCTGATTCTGAGTAAGAAATTAATGAAAAGAAGGTAGATGATAGGTTATTTTTTGGTGAGCTCATAAGCTATTTTGAAAGATTTCCCTGTTTTAATGCTTCAATTCAATAAGAACGCCTTATTTAAAAAACAAATTAGAATTATTGTTTCTCTTCTTTCACTTTTACACATTTCCATTCCTTACTTTTATTAAAAGAGACTAGGAAAATTCTTATCTGAAGAGGTTTTCAAATACATATATAGATAGTTAAGAAAAGAAACAAAGTATCTCAATTTTTTTCCAAATTTCAAAAATGGTAAAAAAAAAAACTGCTTTGGAAAATTTCATAAATTAATATAACATGACTAATTAAATTTAAGTTAAATATCTTAGATAGGGGTTCTGAGAAACACAATTTTAAAAAATGTTAAAAGTAGTAAGACAATAATAAAAAAAAGGTATGGCTAAATTATCTTGTGATCATTTGGCAAGGGTTAACCTTAAATGCTGAATTCCTTATTCCTATGTAACATCCAATCCCTAAAGAGCTCAAAGATGAGGGAAAAAAACCAAAAAACAAAAAAAACTTCTGAATAAAAAAAGTAAGGCTTAAGAGGTCCTCAGAAAACAGGACATCTCAGTGACTAACGTACAGGTCATGTCAACCCCAATAACTCACATTTGAGGGAAAAACAACCACCACAAAAAAAAAGGAAAGAAAACAGGACAAAGTGTTGGGCAACTTAAAGGTAGTGTAACTTTGTATGTAGTTAGATAGGCTAAATTCTAGACTTGTGAATGTGATCAAAAGTCAATGTAAGCTGTCCTGGTGGAGCAGTGTTTAGGACAATTGCCTCTGAAGGACGCAAGCCACATACCCTTGGGGTTCAAGTCCAGGACCGGGGGAAAACAATCAGTATAAACAACTAAATGGAAATAAAATGAAAACGACTCTTTAACAAAAAAGGGTCAATGTAAATAAAGCACTTTCTCATCTCCAAGTTGGGAAATACACAATCTAGATAATAATTCAAAAAAAATGATATGAAAATTAAATGCAAATAATGCAAATTAAAAGTAAAATATCTAACAAAAAATCAGACAGTAGGGGCTAATTTCCCTTATTCTGCTCCACAGTCTCAAATATGAAATGCAGATAAAACTCAAGCGCTGCCAGTGTCATCTAGAGCACTGACAGCGCACAGAACCTTGGCACTGAAAAGAACTCAAGGAAGAATTGCCTCAATTTTTCAATTAAGTCATCTGAAATAGGGCATGAATCATTTGATATTAGATATTATGCTAATCATTCAGCTTTCCCTTCCTCAGACCAAGTCCTCCTTAGTTAAAATATCCTCTGTTTCTTTAGCCATACTGCCTATCACATGATCCGTTCTCTCCTAATCAACATGACCCCCTTTTACGGATAGTTTCCACTGTTTTAATATTCTTCTGAAAATGTGGCTCTCCATTTCCCTTCCCAATCTTCTTTCATGAGATAACCAAGAGAAATCTTCAACTATGAAGTCTCTTATCTCCCACCAGACAATTAAGTCAAAATTTCCTAAAGGAAATCCTTCATTCCATTACTTCAAAATTTATGAGATGAGTCTTTATTCACTATGGTGCCAGGTTTTTAATGACCTGATTTATTTTCAATTTCTTAACATCTAAACAGAGTATTTTTTAGTCTGCTAAGACAAGTTCTTGCTATCAAAGCTATTATTCTCCATCAAATTCTATTCAAATCATTAAACCACAAAAAGTATGCCTACTGGCAAAATAAATTATTTTTTAAATAGTCTTCCCACTTATTTGGCACTACATGGTTTGCTATTTTCTTAAAAGAATATAAACTATTAGGCAAAGCTGGTTTTATATTTTCTTTCAAAGTCAAGAATCTGAGTATACAAGTATTAAATAAATTATATTCATAAATGACATGTAACTTCGATGTCCACAATGTGTTCCAATCCAAAGGAAAGGGTCTAAGTACACACCTTACAGATTACAACAGCACTGAGAGATTTTGCCTACTTGATAGTATCTTAACATTAATTGCTATCACGTTGAAATAGTCAAGTTTTTCGTTATTTTAAAGTAATCTAATCCAAAAATTTCTTCAAAGTAACACAACTCTACCTTAAGAAAAGGAACTAGGTGAGGCTGAGGTGAAGACTTCAGTTCAACATACAGCTGTCGAGTAAATTCTTCTGCTTCAATTTTTGCATCCTGAGGAAGAGGACAAAGAAAACACTTTTAAGTCTACAAATATTTTAAAAGAGAGTTCATAATTCATGACTAATAACATAGGAAGCTTTGCAGTGTTAAAGTCCATCATTAAATAAGGGCATTTTTTATGTGACATGTGAAATGAATAAATATAAACAATAAAAATATTTGTTCATACAGATAGAGTATTTTTTTTCAATCCCAATAAGCTAATTAAGAGCTCGCTGACTGAATAGGCTAGAAGCAATATAGTCCCTTAAGAACAATTAAAAGTGAATAGAATAGCACTAAATTACTTAGAGTAAGGAACAGAAAGTTATTTGGTTTGAGGCTTTAAGTCTATTTGCTTTTTTTCAACTTTCAAATCACTTTAACTAAGACTATATTTTTAGAATATCATTGTAAGGCCATAATAATAGATACACTTGTTCCAAAGAGCTTAGAAACTCTTCCATGATGCTTTACATGTCTAAGCATTTCAGGGACCTATGAGATCAAAATTATATTCAAATTGATAGTAATGAAAGGGAGAAGCTTTCACTGTGTTCAGATTTTACTGATGGTACAAAAGCAACAGTGCAGTGAAATGGCTGTCAATATTGGCAATGGAAACAAACCAAAAAAGTTGTCATCACACTCTGCATATTTATGCTACTGTGGCAAAAAAAAAAAAAAAAAAAAAAAAAAAAAACACCATTGTTTCACTTTAAAATATCTTCAATAGAGCAGTAAAAATTAATTTTACTAAATCTCAACTCTTCAGTAGACACTTTACTATTGTGTGATCAAAATATAGAGCATTTCTGCTGCAGACCAAAGTAAGATGCTCAAGGAAGAGCACTTTGTGATGGAGCTCCTTCTAGCTAAACAGTTGCTTTAAAAAAAAAAAAAATTATTAGAAATAATGTCAAGCCAACTGTAGCTATCTAGACTTTGGAATTTACCTGATAGACATTTTGTCAAACAAACACACAAACCAACCAACCCTCTCACTACAAGGAATACAAATGACAGTATCTGTTGCTAATGATAAAAATTAAAGAGTTCTCACGTCAAAATTTGAATTTAGGGAAATCTATAACCACAATCTTAAAATTCACTGTTTCCAAGTACTTAAAGAATTATCTGCTGAGATAACAAGCATAATTTTTTTATATATAACGAGAGACATCTCTACAACTCAGTGAATCAAATATTACAAATATTACAACAATCATCTATGGGTAAAAGACCCACTCAGAATGCAAGATGAAAGTGAGTTCAAGAATCTACAGTGATCTGGAAAGAAAAAGCTCTTAAAATACTTACTTTTCCAAACACTCCTCTGCATGAAGTCAGATAATACCCAAATACTTCAACCAAATTAACACAAAAAGACTAAATGCAGAAGCGGGTATAAGAATCCAGCCATCTTCTATTAAGTCACATATTAAATAGATTTGCAAAAATGTAAAGCAATGCCACTCTTATTCACCTTTCTGTTTCGGAATCTCTAGCTTTCATTTAAATATTACTGCTGTTAATAAACAATGGATTTACTGTTATTTTTAAACAAATTAGCAAATAAATGTTTTAAAATTTGTTTGTCAGTCCTAACACTACAACAACAAATGTCATTGGGAGTCCTAAACTTTCCTTAAATATAAAGGTATCATAAGACCAAAGTGTCTGAGAATTGCCATTTGTTGTTCTAGGCTAATAAACAGACCTTAAGCCTAAAAAAAATATTTGATTAGTTTCTGACTACTTCTAACTGCTCACGAAATTCACACATTTCTTTGTACTTAAAAATTTTACTGTTTTATTGAATACATGTTTCTTTGTATCATGCCTCTCTCCATTTAGCATATTCTATCTCATGAGAAACAAGCCATCAGATGCTCTTTCAAAACTAGCTGAGATTGAAGATTAGAAAGTTCAATGCTTACTTTACAAAGATACTCAAAAGTTAAATTAAAAACTTGTTTATATGACATAATCGTAAATATCTAAGTTTTCTCAAATAGAAAACTAAACATTTCAAATGGGCTCTATTTCTAATAAGTTATAAGTATCATAAAATAAAGAAGGCATTTTAATATTTATAAGCTATGCTTATTTTCCTATACAATATTTAAAATATATATACTTTCTGTTGGGGAAAAAAATGACCATTTTTACATGAAAAAACTAAATTCTTATTTAGAATCAGAAATATGTAGATTTCAGCAGTTTACAAAATGCAAAATTGTATTTGTTACATCTTCAGCAAATATTTTGGCCATCTAATATGCAGTATTTGTTCATTTCTACCTTAATTTGCTTTAATGTATCTAAGGATTTTATGTAAAAGATAAAAAAGAAACCAAGCATGTGTAATCTGTCTCAAGATAAAGCATCTTGGCCTTTAATCGGTCTCACAGATTAGCACATTTACTATTCTTATCCTATAAAGGAGGAAACCTAAAAAGGTTAATTTACTTCCACAGACCCCCAAATTTGTCATTTGGACAGACAGAACTAAACTTCCTTTTTTTCTGTCTTGTTTTCAAAAGGAAAGATACAGGCAGGAATGAAGGCAAGTAGGCAGGCAGGAAAGAGAGGTGAAGAAACACTTTAGTTTTTATTTATTTGTTCTCCCAGTTCTGGGTCTTTAACCCGGGACCTTAGGATGTATGCAGAACTGCTCCCAGGCTGTAAGAGACCTCTAGGCCACCAGGGAGTGCCCAGAACTGCATTTCATTTCAGTTGTTGATAGTCTGACTTTCTGGCATTTGACCAAATAACCTACCTGCTCCCCAAGGCCCTAAAGGGAAACAAAATTGGCACTGAGAAACAGATTTATTTGTCTATCATTTTTAATCATAGACAAAGCTTTCAAGAAGGAAAAGCAAAATTTATCAAAAATTCACTTTAAATAAACTTCATTTAAAAAATTCTTAGTGGCAAACATAAGGTGTTATACACAGATGTTGATTTAAGACTATATAACTGAAATGTAAATAATGTTTTAAATCAGTATTACTTCCAAAAAAAAACTTACTTCTCAATTCAAAAATGTTCTATGGATTCTCAAAGAGTTTACAAGGTTTTATAGCACTAACTTACCAAAAGCTGTTCCACCAGCTTCTTCACATTCTTCCCCATTTCCGGGGACTGTGATCCACTACATGCTAGTTTTATTAACATTGCGAGGAAGTTCTTACATTTCTTCACATTTTCTAGCATCGTCTAGTGTAGAAATATAAACAAACATTCACAAAAATTCGCTAGAAAACAGAATTCAAAATTTGTAAATCGTTGTACTTATGTCAGTACTAGTGTGCTTACCGGGGAAAGATTAGTCGGAGCAGCTGCTGAGATGTCTGCTTTGAGACTGGGCTCACTTGATGGGGTGGGTGATGCTCCCAAACTTGAAGTCTTTGGAGTAGTTATGGTACTCAGTAGCTTTACAGGCGCAAGTGACACAACATTGGTTGGCACAGCCACAGACTGAAATTAAAAGTAGACTATATTTAGATAAGAATTATTATAATATGTATCAGCATAGATGTCTCATTTCACAATGAGCAGAGTATAATCTTTGCTTTCTACTACATCTTTGTGATCTACTACATCTTTGCTTTTATGTTATGCTGTACTAGCTTAAGACAAGAGTTGTAAGAGTTCTCTAACAGATCTGGTTTTTCATTCTCATGGGCCTACATACTTTTTCATTGACTCCTGAGGGTTAACCTCAAGCAAATTACTTAATCCTGCTAACCCTGTGATTCTCTTTAGCAAAAAGCAAAGAAAACAGTATATCCAGATGTTGATTTATAATGATGCATACCATAAACCTATATACTGCTGTAATGTTTCTTCAATTAAAAAAAGAAAAAAGCAATGGTACCTACTGTCCCCTAGGGTTGTTTGTGGAAAAGAGCCAAGCACCTATCAACAAATATTATGAAAACATCTCCAAAAATAATTTGAAAAAAATATTTTTATAAAAATATGAAATTGCTTGTACTGGGGTGTGCCCTTGTGGCTCATGCAGCTGAGATACCCGGGGTGTGGACCATGCAAAGACTAAGGATGCAGGGAACTAGAGATAGGGGGCATCTAGAGAACTAGAGATAGGGGGTATCTTCCTTTCCTTCCTTCTTTCCCTCCCTCCCTCCAGTTTTCCCTCACTACATTTTTCCCTCCCCCGTCTTTTAAAAAAATAAAATAAAAATGCTTGTTTTGTATTTTTCTGCTTTTTCTTAAGTATAAAGAAGAGAAATCTACTGATTATCTTATAGTCATATAAGCTTCTGCTTTTATAGAAACTTTTAAAGTAAAACATAATGGATATTATAAAATGTGAAAACTTATTTTCACACTGAAAAGAATTTAGGTTTTCTTCCAACCTCAAACTGAAATGAGATGGGATTATACCACCACCTGCAGGATAAAAACTCTAATACAAGAAATCACAAGTTGGACAACCATACTGAGAATCTGTCTTAAACACAAACACTAAAAGTTACAGGACTTGAATAAAGTTTGGGAGTGGAGGAGAGAATACCTACTCTGCATAAAGAAAACTGAACACTTTACGATCATTTTAATAAAAATGTTTGTGCTCTACCAGTTGACACAAAAAGTTCAGGGTGTTAGCACCTTCAAGAACATTTTCTTCTACATGACAATCAAGATTGGTGAATTGGAATGTATACCAAAAATTCTCACTTTAAAGAGATTCTAGCATATACTCTACAAGAATGCTTTTTTTGTTTTTAATTTTTAAATCATTTTAATGCACAACATTTGCTGCTTCCTGCATTTATCCTGTAACTCCACATTACAAAGGCTTTCTTAACAGAGAAAGGTATAGCTCTAAGGGTAAAAATGGAAACAAAATTAAAAACACTGATTAATGATAAAAATGAACTGTGACAAAATGTTAAACAAAAAAGGTAGCTATAAACTATACCAAAATTAGTACAGCTTATTAAATATAAAATATCTCAAAAGGCAACAAAGAAAATGAAGTCACAAGCCTTAGTCTTCCTCTCTAGGCACCAGTACTATAGTTTTCTTTGAATCCTTTTGAAGACTTTCTAATAAACTTTTTTAGGTATATGTAGTGCAAGTATATACTCTTTTCCATAAGCATATTCTATATTCAGCCAGTAACTGTATGACTATATTTAGGAAAGTGAGATCTGAAACGTTAGTAAGATTATGATTACCTTTCAAGACTGATGGGAGGTTTTCTTCCAGGGAGGGAGTATAGTCCCTGTCTCTTATGAAACAAAATAAGGCCCAATGAAATGCAAGCTCAATGAAAGCATCCTATTGTTTTTTGAATAGAAGGGACATTTATGGAAGTTCCAAATTCCTGTTAATATTTTATTCTCTGTTACAAAATTAGCCCTTAATAATTCTTGGTAATATAGTCACTAGTATACCAGATACACGTACCTTTCATGCCAATTCTACCTTTTAAGGAGAGGGGCATAATCCTGTTTTTACTCTACTGTGTAATCCCACTCCAACAGTGGATAGATTGTCTAAAACTCAAACATTACCCGCCTTAGACTTACATTCTAG
Source organism: Solenodon paradoxus (assembly GCA_004363575.1). Classification (NCBI taxonomy): domain Eukaryota; kingdom Metazoa; phylum Chordata; class Mammalia; order Eulipotyphla; family Solenodontidae; genus Solenodon; species Solenodon paradoxus. Next base: position 51,306 of record RJWH01002715.1, read on the forward strand.
ACTAGTCTGTATTACTTTCAGGTGTTGCAAGACCGCACTAGAACTAATCAGGCATGTCTAGCAAGACTGGAGAGAAAAGTTCTGGGGGTTGTGGAGGGGTGGTGGGCAGGGGGGAGCATGTGAAATAAATCTGTGAAAGTCACTTATGCATACAGCCAGTTAAAAGTGTTATATGCTTATTAAGCAGGATAAACAATTTCAAAGAGTGTCCATTTTCTATACCTGTCTGAAAGAATGATGGCTTTAGGTTTGTCCACATTCAATTAGATATACCAGTTCTATAAGATTCTAACCTAATAACAGGTCAATCTAAATTTTTATCAAACACAACATAAAACTAAACACAATTTCAAACTAGCTCCTATGTAGCGTTTACTAGACCACACCAAGTTTCATATTATTTGAAACAAATAGATAACTATTAAAAGGTATGTTTAAAAAATAGGTATATTAATAATTTTCAAATTACTATTTAAAAATTTCTTAAACATTTGCCTTTATACAAAGAGTTCTATCTTCTCTCATTTCTAAGTTTTAGATCCTTATTTCCAAGAAATGCCTAAAACTGAAATGCTTTTACCCTTCAAGGTGGGCAGATATTTTCATTGTTTGACTGTCTTGCATGCTTTAGCCTAGCACCTATTGAGGAGCAACCCAGCTTAAAATATATATCAATCTCAATTAGGAGAAGTTATAAACAACGAATCCACATGGAAACATCAGTGGCAGAAATATATATGGAAGAATAATCCAAGGAAAAGAACTAAGCAATCCATAAATACCATTTTAGAACAACTGTATTTGCTAAATCTTTAAGAAATAGATCCAGCAGAGAAACTGATATACTCAGAGTGATAAAAAAACATTTTCCTAAAATACACAGTCGAATTAAAAATTCTTAAAATGTAACATTTCCTTCAAAACCCCAAAATAGTATTTCCTGATATGTTGCCTCAACCTTCCCAAAAACAGGCTGTGAGCACCCTACCCAGGTGACCAGGTACACCAGTGTGATAGAAGGCTGGTGTCTGCCACAAGTTACCCTCTCTCCTTTTCTTTAACTGTGATCCAGTGGCTTCAAACACACATGAAATTCCCTCACATCTTTTATTTGACCCTCAATAAAGGCACTTGTCCCTGGATACTCACTCTCTCAGCAACCTACCTGTTTGGTTGTGCCTACTCTCTAGGTGCTCCTCCCACATACCTATCCCCTACCCAGTGTGCCATACCTCCCTTTGCTAGTACCTGTGAATAGGTTTCTTTCACTTGCATATGCCTCTCTGTAGCATTATTCAGCCTACTTCTGAGTGATCATTAAAATCCCACTTTAAATAACATAATTATTTCTCACAACACAATAGTGAATATGAATAGGCATAAATTCACACTCCTTGGCCAAATAATCTCCTTAGAATTTATCCTAAAGAAGAAAAACACTATATAGAGTGTGAGATAATCAGTACAGAGGTCATCAAAGGAACCATAGTTTAAATCCCCCTTTGCTACATGACAGAAATCATGCAAGTTTCTTAACCTATTTTCAGAAATATAAAATAGTACTTCCTTATAGAGGAGTCACGAGCATGCAACATATAGAAAGCACAGGAACATGCCAATTCAGAGGCCTACACTGTGAAGACGGAATTCTATCCTTCCAGGTTCAGCATACTTAAGAAATTCTGTATCGCACTATATGCCCAATAGGACAAATATATGAAGAACCAAGGAGTAGAAAGATGAAGGGGTCCATTTTCCATCACTCCCAAAGACCCACTGGGAACTCTGTACTTTCCATTTCTGCCCATGGAGGATACACTTCTACCAAAGGACAACAAAGAATCCCAGTAAACTAGATCCTCTGGTTACCTCCCGGGTCCTTCAAGTTCCTGTGTCCAGAGACAAGCAGGAAACATGACAGGGGTAAGTGACCTGACGTCTGGAATAGGGTTACTATTACATATAATGGAGGCCAAGAGAAGTATGCATATATATTGTGAACACAGGTGATTCACCTAAGTGCCTGTTGCTATTTCCTTGACCAATTGTGGTAAGTGGACAAGTGCAGCAACAATTCTTTCCTTGAAAGAGTATAGTGATTTAAAATTTCAGATCCCTTAAGGATGAAGGGCTAGTCACACTACCAGTTAAGCTACCAAGACCAGTCAAATTGCTAGTTGAATACGAGCGGAATCTAGAATGTATAGTGAAGAAGGGAGATAATGAGTAGCAGGTGCAGTAGTTACAGCCATAGTTCTACGAATCTTTTGTTTCCCCAAGGAAGAAACCCATTGGAACCTCAGAAAAGCTGGTCCCCAATATACATGAAATAGATCTCAGTGATGTGAGGAGACTGATACAGTATTACAAGGAGAGATTTATGTTGTCCTAGCTGCTGGGAATGGTATCAAGACAGACTCCAGTTGTCCATTCCTTCAGGATTTGCCTCGGCCGCAGAGAATTGCCATGATCAAGATCATAACTCTCCCTGAAGAATCCACATCCAATGACTGACCACAGAGAGTAATCAGGTCCTGGTGACAATGTTGGCACACAGTAGGACAATTGTGACAGGCCCTATTTGTTCCAAAGTTCTCTGCCAGGCTGTGGGACTCTATGAGGCCTGCATCTAGTTCAAATTCTTACTTACTCTCCTTCCCTGCCTTGGTATTAATCCCCAAAAAATATCCCATATACCAAAATTCTGTCCCAGTATCTGCTTCTAGACATTTTGACACATGGCTATTAGATGTATTTGTACTAATTAGTTCAAGGAAAATTGATATTCCAAGAATATGTACCATGTTTATCTTCTAATTCTCATATCTCCAGTAGTTTCTAGTTTGGTAAGTATCATCATATATCACTGATTGCTCTCTCCAATGTCACACAGTCAGTAACTTATTCATCACAGGAAACAGCTACAGAATAAAGAAGGATGAAAGAATAACCAATGCACACATGGCCATAAGTCAGCCGCAACTTACCTGTACTGAGGAAGGTTTTGGAACAGTGGTTACCACAGTAGTTCCTGTTTGTGCCAATGTTGTAGCAGGTGCCACTGCCACTTTCTTGATTAACTGTGAACTAGAATTCTGGAGGTGGGAGTAAGGAGGAGATAATACAAAGTCGTTAGCATTATAACTTAAAATCAATCAGTACTATAGCAAACAATCATAGCAAATTTTATATAACTGGTCTTATAACCTTATGGGCTATGCACGTGCTCTACTATGAAGATATAATTATTTAATATCTAATTATAAAACAAAAATCTGCTAAGCTAACTTCTCAAATAGATATCATAAACTGGAAAGGAAAGGAGCAGTTATTATCACCCGATACAGTAATAGAGAAAATGACTGGATGAGAACCTAGAATCAAATTAGGAGAATACAAAAAAATGGGGGTGGGAGGCTGGAGGGAGTGTCAGAGAATAATCTTACCATCTAATACAATGAAATAGTTCAGAATGATGAATCTGACTTATTAAGAAAATGCTACACCACATGCAGTACTTTCTGTCTGATCAAAGAAAGATGCTTAAAAAAATATTTATTTTGAACTCTGGTACTCAAGATAAACTTCAGTTTCCTGGAAAGATTATCACATATGAAATTAAGCTACTTTCTGACAATGCCTAATTAATAAAAAATTACTTATTTCTGACTATCTTAAAGGTAATTTATCTAAGATATGGACGAAAATGAATACTATAAAACAGTCAATATTTTACCACAAATTAAAACTAAAGTAGTTGTGTAAAACTAAAAGTTGTTTTCGTTTCATTTAAAGATGCAAAAAGTACTCTGAAAATTCCCTGGAGGAGTATAAAATCTTTGAGTATAAAGACTTAATTTTTATTATTTTAACAAAGACAAAACCGAACAACTTGACTAAAATACCATTTTTTTAAAAAGTGACTTACTTCAAAAAGTTAAATGGAATCACCTCTTCAATTATTTTAACTTGCAAATATGTACATATTTATATACATATAATACCTATAAAACTAAGAAAGACAAAAAACTTTAAGGTATTATTACCGGCATTGCACAGATTTTGACTGCTTGAGTATTCGCTGGTACAGCTGGTCTTGAAGTTATGTTACTAGTGGTATCAGTTCTTGCTACAGCTTGCTGAGGAGATACCAACATCAACTGACCACTGTTACTTTTGATCAAAACTGTTCCTATAGCGAAAAAAAAAGTGATCATTTAGTTAATAAATGAAGCATAATTACCAAATATATTATTTTCTTATTTCTTTTAACACCATAAAATGCTCTGAATAAGTGATTAGTACATATTGAATGTCATGACTGCTAATCATTATATACAAGGAAAAGCATTTTCACTCAAGCTATTTAATATATTAAATCTCTAAGTGTGTGGCTGAACTACTTCTGAAGAAGACAACAATATTTTTCCTTCCCAAATCAAACCATTTATAAAGCTCAAATAAGTAAAATGGTATTATAATGGCACAAAACTATATAAATTGACCAGACGTGTAGAGACCTCCAAAATGGACTCATACAAATATGCCATATTCAGCTTTTCTAAGAGACACAACAGACCAGTAAGGACAAAAGAAACTACTCAATAAACTGGGCAGAATTAATTAGTTGTCTACATGAGAAAGACAAAGCGTCACACTTTTCATACATAAAACCTAGGGTAAGGAAACAAAGGGAGAAAGCAAAAATTCTTACACAATGTAGAAAAGTGTCTATCTGAATCTGTAAAAGTATTTAAGTGGTCTGATATAATCACCTATATCAAAAAGAATGTTTCACACAAAAAAAAATCAGATAGCTAAATGATAAAATGAGAGAAAATTTTATTTCACACATATTTCAAAGGACAAATAATCAAAATGCATAAATGCAACACAGATGTCAATGACAGGGTAAGGTAAATTAAAACCATGTTGAAATATCTACCCAGGCAGGCAAAAACTAAGAAGTTCAATGACAATTAAGAAATGTTAGAGACATGCTGCAAAGGAACGCCTCACATCTTGATGGGATAGTGTAATTTTGATGGTGTAGCATAATTTGGTATAACTGCTTTGTTCAAATGTATATAACTATGTCAAACTGATCTTCATTTGCACACCCTCTGATCAGCGTTATCTAATCTAAAGAAATTCTTTCCTATATCTTGTCAGTAGGGGCATAACCAACAGTCATAACTGGAGTTCCACTTCCAGAACAGTGGCATGAAAAGTTCAACAAATCCCTTCCCCAGGCAAAGCAAACAAAACCGGTGAAAATTATTTTTAAAAACAACCACTTAGAAGATTTGGGATACTGTTCGATAGCATACAAAAAGTGACTACACAATTATTAGAGTATCTACTAAAATTCAGTAAGAACATCAAGAATCTGTTGCATCTGCAATAAGGGCCTTTCACAGGTAGCGACACCTCTATGCTCCTCTCCAGCAGGAAGCAGCCATTGAAGAAATTACCTTCCTACCTCAATACCAAAAAGATTTTTGGTCCTAATTGATCAGAGATAAAAATAAGGGTCAGTAAACAAAATGAGGAAGCAACCTAAATAACAATAAACAAAGGAGAAAAGGGTGAGGGACAGGATTTACTGCAGGAGGAGGAGCCCTTTACTGTGGGAATGCGAGGAACGAAAATAGCAATTAACCAAAATGTAGAGATGAACCTTTTTCAGTGATCTAAAAAAATTCCCTTGCCCAGATTTACTTGGACCAGAATATGGAACAAATTAGGCCTGAAGAGTATTGTTGAAAACAATAGGATAATTGCTGGCAATGAAAGACGCTGAAGAGCGAAATGCGAAAGCAAAGGTGGAAGACAAACAGAGATCAAGGAAAACTCACAAACTACTGAAACTGACTCAAGAAAGTAGGTAAACTAAAAAGATATCAAACAAATAGACTGAATCAGTCATTTAAAAGTATCCACAAGGAAAGCCCAGGTTCATACACTTCAATGATTAATTCTACCAAAATATTTGAAAAAATTTAATGTTAGTCTTTCACAAACTCTTCCAAAAAAAAACAGGAGGAAGGAACATATCTCAACTCATTCTGTAAGACTGGTATTGCCCTGATACCAAATCCAGACAAAGATCACAACAAAATGAGAGATTAACATACCAAATGAGAGATTAACATACCTTATGGATATAGTTGTAAAAATTCTCAACAGAGTATTAGCAAACTGAATCCAGCAACGTGACCAAGTGATATTTAGCTCAGTACACAGGCTGATTTAACATCAAATATTAATTATTATAAAAAATCCTATCAACAGAAAAAAGGACAAAAAATACAAGATCATTTCAATAGATGTAGTAACAAGCATCTGACAAAATGTGGAGGGATCCTTTGCATAAAAATATTCAACAAAGTAAGAATAAAAGGAAATGTCCTCAATATGACAAAGAGGATCTAGAAAAGAGCCACAGTTAATAGTGAAATAAATGATTTCCCCCTAAGATCAGAAACATGTCAAAGATACCTCAAATGTGAAATGAGACAAGGATGCCTACAATCATTACTTCTACTCAACACTGTACTAAGAGTTTTGTTTTTGTGTTTTAAAGAAAAGGTGCAGGAAGGAATGAAGGTGTAGATGTAGACAAGCAGGCAGGAGGAGATAGAAGCAGCATCTTTTTTTTAAAGGAAAGGTGTAGGCAGGAAAGAAGGCAAGCAGGAAGGCAGGCACAGAAAGGAGGAAGAAGCACTTAATTATTTTATTTAGTCGTTCACTCTCCCCACCTCCCCATGCAAACCTAGGTCCTTGGGACGCATGTAGACTGCACTAGAGGTGGCAGACGTTATCACTACTCCACTATGGCACACCTGTACCGAGTTAACTCTCAGTTAAGGGCAATTATATAAGAAAGTGAAATTAAAAGCATCTATCCAGATTAGAAAGCATTAAACTATCAAATCACAGATAATATGACCTTTCATATATAAAACCCTAACAAATCATGAAAAACTATTCAGCAATGTATAAAAACATGTACTTAAAACAACTTCAACAAAATAAGTACAAAACTAATACTCTGGAGACTACAGAATGTTGTTCAAAGAACTTAAGGAAGTTCTAAAAAAAATGGAAAGTAATTCCATGTTTTTGGATCAGGAAATACCTATTTTACATGACTGTTAAATAGGTCAAACAAGATAATATATTTGAGACTGTTTTGAATTTTAAAGTTAGTAGTAGTAGTTGTTGTTAATGCCAAAAGGTCCATAAGCCAAATTTTCCTTCAACCAACTACTTAAAACATCAGTAGAAGGCACTATTCAAACAGTGGCAAACAGACAATACTAAGAAATAGTTAGCTCATCTGAACTCTTATTCTTTCTGAAGTATTTATCTCAAAGGCCCAATTCCAAAGGAAAACAACATGGTAAAAAAGCACTTTTAAATAAAGGAAACTGAATATTACTCTTTTCTGAAGTTACCAAGTCTCTGGTAAATGAGATTCACTTTTTCCAATCATAAAAGGATACCTAGCTTTGTCTATTTATTCTACAGATGTTAAAAGAAAATAATTGTGCATTTGATTAAAGCATTTTTCCTCTAAAACATTCAGATATTGATGCATAAAGTGATCCAGTGTCCACCCTCAATATGACACAATTTAACATACTCTGCCTTTCTGCCCATTGAACTGCTATGTCTCAACATGCCTTCCCTATTCTGTCTTTGTGGCAAGCCAGTTTGGATGGGGCTCTGATTTCTCCATATTCCTAGCACCAGCAAATACTGACCCTGAAAGGACAGCAGGTCTACACTAATCTAAGAACCAGAGACTTCAGCATTCATCTGTTACAACTCAATCTCTATATATAAATGCCTGACTAGTGATCTTCTAGTCTCTTCAAATAAAGATGGAGTAAGGAAGGTAGAGATGTACAAATGCCACTCCTTCACAAGCAGTCCAGAAATCAAAGCTCTTCCTCAATATGGAACCAAAATGGGACTCCTGTTAATATTCAGACATGAGGGTTTCTTGTGCAACCACACAAAATAAGTCCACTTTCATTTCAAAACAACAGCCCTGTGTACACTCAAAGTTAACATTCTTAGCTGTTTTCTTCCTCATGTATCATCGGACAAATTCCTTTCATTTTTTACATGTCAGTTTCCCTTACTGAGCTTAAAGGTACTTATGTTTCTCTCAGCCTCATTCTCACAATTATTTGATTAAATGAAGAAAAAATTAAACCAATCAATAAGTTTTTATGCCAGATTCTGCTATTAGTTATGGTACATCTCCCCTATCCTACATTTATACAGTGGATTTATTGAAACACAAATGCTATTTATCTCTATTAAATTTATTATTTTAGTATTTAAAAAAGATTTTTATTGAGGCATAATTGACATAACAAACATTTGTCAATTTCAGGTGTATAGTATTTGTATAAATAGTGAATAAATCACCACAGTGTCTAGTTACTATCTGTCATCATACAAAGTTAACTTTTAGTATTACTTTTCTCTTTTTATTCCTTTCACCTATTTCACCCACCCCAAATCTCACTCCCCTCTGGCACCACCAGTTTGTTTTCTGTATCTGAGATTTGTTTTGTTTTCACTCAAATTCCACATAGAAGTGAAATCATAAAATAATGGTTCTTTATCTGACTTATTTTGCTTAGCATCATTCCCTCAAGACCCATCCACGTCCCAAGTGGCAATGTTTTTTTTTAATAGCTGAGTACTACCCCATTGTATATACCCCATCATCTTTATGCATCTATCCATTGATAAGATGTACTTAGGTTGTTTCCACATCTTGGTTATTGTAAACAATGCTGCAATGAACAAACAGGTGCATATATCTTTTCAGATTAGTTTTGTTTTCTTTGGATAAATATCTAGAAGTGGAATTGCTGGAGCATATAATAATTCTATTTTTAATTTCCAAGGACCCTATGTACTGCTTTCCATTACAACTGCACCAGTTTACATTCCTGACAGTAGTGTACAGGGTCCCCCTTTCTCCACAACCTCGCCAACACTTGCTGTTTGTTTTTTGATAACAGTCATTCTAACAGGTATAAGTAGATATCTCACTGTGGTTTTGATTTCCATTTCCATGATTACTAATGTTAAGTATCTTCTCATATGCCTGTTGGTCACCTGTACTTCTTCTTTGGAAAAATGTCTGTTCAGATTCTCTGCCCATTTTTTATTGGAATGCTTGTTTTTTGCTAGAGAATTCTGTGAGTTCTTTATAATTTTTTATATTTCTTGGAATGTGGCTGTCTGGTTTAAAGAGACCATCCTTTCCCCCTTGTACATTCTTGCCCTGTTTGTTGTACTAAAATTAATTTTTTTTAAAAGGAAAAGGTGCAGGGAGGCAGGAAGAGAGAGGAGGAAGAAGCATTCCATTTTTCACTTTTATTTAATTGTTCACCCTGGTTGTTAACCCCCAGGCCCGGAATTCGAACCCAGGGGTATGTGGCTTGCTCCTTCAGAGGTGACTAACCTAAGCTCCTACAAGGTATGTCAAAATTCATCTTTTAAAAGTAGAACCATAAACCATCATGTGATTATTACCTTCCTTTCAATTTATCATGTTTATTGTTCTTTATGTATATAGCTAATATAATAATATAATGTATAGATATATATTACATATATATGCATTAGGTTACAAAAATAAGATTTTTTTGGAAAAAAATTAAGCCTAGACTAATCTATGGAGTTGTGGAAATCTATATGATTTTATGAGAGAACTTTTATCCAAAAAAAAGTATCAATAACTTTGAAACATTTATCCTTCCTTGATCCAGAAATTCCAATTATTGTTATCTGTCTCAAGAAAATAATCAAATGCATATCATAATCTAAATACAAAAATATTTGGTTTACTTTTACTTAAAAAAAATTTTTTTAAACACAAAAGCATAAGCAACTTAAATAGAGGATTGATTAGATAATAGATTATGCAGCCATTAAGATTAAACTTTTGAATTTGTAACATATGAAACTGCCACCATATAAGTGCAGGATATAAAAATTATATCATGGCACACCCTTCTGGCTGAGGCTTCTAAAGGCAACTAAGAGGCAGATCATGAAGACTAAGGACCCAAGCTTGAAACCTGGAAGCAAGGAGAGACAGACGGACAAATGACATTTCAGAAAATTTATCTTAAAAAAAATCATTAATCCTAATTATGTAATTATGTCAAACAAAATGTTCTACATCTTGATTACAGTGGTAGCTATATGTCTGTCAAGTATTTCAAAACCTGCTGAAAATGAGCTTTAAAAAAATAAAAAGAATGAAAAGTATGGGCAGGAATGAAAGCAAGTAGAGGCAGGAAGGCAGGAAGAGAGAGAAGGAAGAAGCACTTTGTTTATTTTATTTAGTTGTTCATCTTGATTATTCACACTAGTCCAGGGATGTGAACTTAAGAACTTAGGATATATGTGGACTGTGCCTACCAAACCACCACTCTACCAGGGTGTACCAAGTTCCTTTTTTTCCCTTTAAATCAAAAATTGTAGCTCCAGAAAGTCCACATGAAAAAGGAGACTAGGTGCGCCCTGGTCCAACAGCAGTTAGGTCAATTGCCTCCAAAGGAGCAGGCCACATACCCCTAGGTTTGAGTCCCTAGTTCAGTGGGGGAAACAACCAGTGTGGACAACTTAATAAAAATAAAATAAAGAGGCTTCCTTCCCCCGCCCCCTATTCTTCATGCCTGCCTCTGCTCTTCGTCATTCCTGCCTGCACCTTTCCTTTAAAAAAAAAAAGACTACAAATGACATTCCAAATACTTTGAATACATTCAAAGTAATTGTTCAATATTTTCCAAATTTGTTACAACAAATACTATTTTTCTAATTTAAAAAACAGGGGCAGGAAGTTATCTGAAGATCTGTCCTTTCAAGAGATAGAGAATTTGGTGAACGCTAACACATATTAGATCAACAGCAATGACAGAACACCTAGAGCCAAATGTTATACCGGTGCCTTAAATATTCAAGACATCCTGCTATACAATATTGTATTCCACACAAATGGTGTTCTCCAGAGTTCTGTGACAGCAAGTTTTGCTTATTTAATCTTATGATACTTCTGTGAAAGTACGATACACATGTTAAGCTAAGAGAAGTCAATAAATTTGCCAGAGACGGCAAAGCTCTATGTGTAGTAAAGCTGGAATTCAACCCGATCTGTTGACTACGAGGCCAATGTTCTGCTCTATTTTGATATACTCCACTACTTTCTCCAAAAGGCTAACCCACCACAGACCCGTGTTACCTAGTCTTGACTAGCACACCACCTAGCTCTTACTTTGTGGACTGAACTAAACCTTCTTGCTATATATATCATATACTTAGTTAACTTTAAGCTGACGAGCCCTTAGGAACAGTTATTCAGTAATTAACACATCTATATATTATTCCAGTCCAGACTTCTCTATATTCAAAGTCTACTTTTCTCCATTTAATTAAGACTCATCTTCTCTTACCATTAAAGTTCAGCTTGAAAAAGATTCCACCGGTAGTTTTTTTTAATTAAGTATTAATTTTGATTATGCCTTAAAAACTATTTTGGAAGTAAAACCCACCAATATTAGAATATTACCTTTTGAACCAAAAATTCTACTCCTAGCATTTTCACCTGTGAAATTGCACAGAAGTACACATGCAAAATACTCCTAGCATTTTCACCTGTGAAATTGCACAGAAGTACACATACAAAAATGTTTATTACAGCATCCTATGTAATAGTAGAATTGATGAATAAGAAAGTGGCCCCCAAATGGTGGTAGTACTAAAGGACTAATAAGCAATTTAAAAACTGAGAAAGATTATAGGCACTTAGATGAAAAATGTAAATGATTAACGGCAATACTCTGGTGAAGTGGGTATTACATTTCAGTAACCCTGGTTTGGTTTTGTTGTTACTGTTTTTATCATTTTTGCAAGTAGATTAAGTAAAGACATTAAAACTCAATATACTGACATGTGATGGGCCTTGGAATCCCCCAGCAACTGCCTCCTACGCTATCCAGACTTTATTCAAGCATGCATTCAAATGCTTAAGTACCTTCCCTGTGCCAAGCGACTTACTAGGCCCTAAGGTTACTAGTCAGTGAGTGACATAGTTTCTATCTTTGTGAAACTTACAATCAAAAGGTACACAATAATAATTTGTGAGAGCTCTATGGTGGAAAAAGCACAGAGTGCAAGGGAAACCACAAAGTAGGAGAACCTAACCTAGTCTTGAATAAAGAATCATAAAAGGAGTGTAGCATTTTCTCCTGAGGGGTGACTATCCATAGAATGCCAATAATACCATACTTTATATAAAGCTGACTCCACAGTATTTAAAATCCAAACAGAGGATCGCATATGGTAAGCACTATAAAGAACAGCCTCTCATTTCATGAAGCCCAGCTGCACTCTGACAACTGCAGAAACTGATGATCATGTACTAATGCAGAGTAGAAAGAAGAACCACCAGCTTATGCAGGAGCTGGTTCAGGAATGTGAGAAGATGCAAATTCTATGCCGTGTTTCAGCATGAAGAGGTTAATTTTAAAAAAAGAATGAAAAAAAAAGGTACTCAAATGTTTCACAAGTAATGTTCACAAACTTCTGTACAGCATGATTGTCAAGCAGAATTTTATCAAATCCTTGCTCACCACTCTCAAATTAGGGATAGAAGAGAATAGAATAATAAAGACAGGAAGCGCTAAGGTCTAGCCTAAAAATCTCACATGTTCATAAGAAAGAGTGACAAGATTACCAAAAATATTAAATGTAAGAGTAATTTTGAGCTTTACTATACTTCCATTTCTTCACAATGCCCATCTCACAACCCCTTTTTATTTTCAACCTCTTTTCCCCAGAAACACCTGTATTGCATCTTTGTATTTCCTAAAATCAGTTTTAGTCACTGAGAAAATTTTAAGAGAAATCTAATACTTAACAGATTCACTACCTTAAAAAATAGAAGAGCTGACTTCATATAATTTAAGCATCCTTGAGTAATTAACTGCTAACACTCAGTATATAAAGACACATAAAATGTTATGACTCCAAACCCGTCATTTTAATCAGTGTTTACATTTCAGTCCCAAAATATTAGTAATCTATATTCAGCATCAATGAAAGCACAAATAAGCTAGTATATTCTTCTGCTGCACAGTAACTGAATCCCCAAAATGAACACTTCAAAGCACTTCCCTAACTCCTCTGTAACTAATAATTCTCAAAGGCAATTAGAAGTTTCTCCAATGCTCAACGAAATAAAAGGTTTTATGAAATGCTATGGCCCCAGTTTGCTATTTAGCTCAGATAAGTTTCAGTTTTGGCTTCTCGATATATAAATTAAAAAATTAGGATACAGAACTCTATAAATCACCTTTTAGCACAGATAATCAACGAGGCGTACACCAAATGGTAAACATAGTGGTATCTGTAAGTTGTCTGGCACTGGGCAAATTGCTTACCCTCACACACTTTTTTCCTTATTTGCCACCTACCTATTATGACCAACGAATAAAAGATGTAATATATAAAGAATGCCTAAAACAGTAAGCCCTCAATAAATGATCAGTTGCCCCTTGTCAGCAAGTTTTCACTCTTGCTACTTCTATCCTAGCATTTTTTGTTTCTAAACAACTTCACTACTAGCCTGGAATTCCATTTTTAACAAATTAGGGGGTAATTTCCTTCAAATGTATTCATAACTACTTTATAAAAGTATACTGGCACCTCTGGTAGCTTAGCAGTTAAAGTCCTGGCACAGTTCACATACATCCCAAGGACAGAGGTTTGAGACTAGGGAGGAGGAGGACAATTAAATAAAATTAAATAAAATAAATACGTCTTCCTCCTCTCTCTTCCTGCCTGCCTGCTGGCCACCATTCCTGCCTACACCTTTTATATATATATGTATGTATGTATGTATGTATGTATGTATGTATGTATGTATGTATGTATGATACACACACACTCTGAGGATGACAATTTAGAACTGCTGATAATGTACTCAGTGGGGCATACAGCTTTAACAACTTTATGTACCTCCTGTACCACACGAAATTGAAATAGAACTTGAGCATGTTCATGACCAAATAAAACATCGGTTACAAAAAATTCCCTATCATTTGGCCTGGGAATATTGAAAACTTTTGAATCAAAGCTTCCATTCCTTTACCATCTTTGTAAGTAAGAGTTCCAATTACTCCTGAGGCAAATTAGTAAAATAAAATATAATTGTGTGGAGCGGTCACTCCAAAGATGTGTTTTTTTTTGCCCCCACACTAAAATTGCCTGAGAATTTCAGTTGAGGAAGGAAACAGCATTCAACATATTTACAGTATGTAAATCATGAATCAAAACCTTTGTATAAATCAGGGAAGACAACCCAACAGAGTAAACCCTAGGATAATAAGTCGTTAAAGGCTCTTTAACTAGTATACAAAGTTAGAAATTTAACAACTGCATCGTTCTAGTTGTCAACTCTAGTGCTTGCTCCCTGTGACAGGGATTCTTTTGACTGAAAACTACAATCATCACACATCTAAAGGCAGTACCGGAAGCGACATTCATTTCTGGTACTAGAAAGCATTGGGCAGCTTGGTTTGCTTAAGTTTAAGATTCTCTTTCAGTTTTAACACACACGAACCTTTTAAGTACACTTTCTTTACATCCTAACTTAAGCATGTGTATATATAAACTGGCCCTTTCTTCATATAAAAGTAAACTTTATCTCCACTCATCTTCCCCCACCTAAGAAGTCAGTGCCTCCAAGGCCCTCCTGATTATGCTCTTCCAGCTTCTGTTGTCACTTGGGTGGAAGATTCTTTCCTTAAATATAAAAAGAAAAATTATCTAGTAATGGCCCAAAGAGGCTGTATTAATGGTGGAGTCAACTGTAAATCCTAATCGTGACTACAAAGATTAGGTTTGCAGCAGAGATTAAGAAGATTCTCTTGGCTCTGAGTCTTTACAGAGCCGTCAGAGAAGGCGCGATCCTGGGCTGCGACGTTTCCCGAGGCATGGCTAGCTGGACAGACGGATAAGCTGGAAAAGGTGATCAACATACCTGGTGGAAGCTGCAAATTGGCTGGCAATTGGATCGTTGTGGTACTGGGAGCTTTCACGGTGACTATCTGAGGAGCAGGCAACCCAGGGCCGCAGCTGAGTTTAGGAAGAGCACTGACCGGAGCCACTTTGGTCACCAGGGTCCCTATGGGGGACCGCAGGGGTTGGGACGCCGTAGACTCCACGCAGACACTGACAGGAGTCTTAGTCACGGCGCCCAGGGCCATCGGGGTGCCCTCCACCCGCACGGGCAGAGTCCCGGCAGGGGCCATGGTCACTGTTCCGGAGGCGCTCACTCCAGCCGGGGGAGCGGCACCGGCCGGTTCAGAGAGGCCCGCGGGCATCCCCCAGGTGGATCAGCGGCAGCCGCGGCACCGCCGTTCCGGGAGCAGAGAAGGGAGGCTTGACAAGCGGCAGCCGATTCCAGTGCAGTTCCGGCTCCACAGCATAGCTAGGGAGAGGCGCACGGGCCGCGACACAGCAGTCAGTCACTGGTGCAGGTGGAGCAGCGAGACTCGTGTGTTCCGGACCTTCCGCCCCGCAGGCAGTAACCCCTCAGAGATGCTTACACGTGTGCCGGCTCAGCCCCGCGCCTCAACCTGGGATCCCGCTGCAGCAGAGCCCAGCTGCGCGGCTCCCGGAAGGGCGTCACTTAGGCTCCCACCTCCCTGCCTAACCCCGCGCCACAGTTCCCCCGCCAGAAATTTCAAAACAAACCCCCAGCACCCCGCAAAACCCCTACACGAGAACAGCACGACCCCACCGCGCTACCACGCCAGCCATGTTTATATAGCCACGCGGAGAACTCGCGCATGCGCACAAGCCACTACGGCCGCCCCGGGCTTTCCCCGTAATCCGACCGCGTGATTGGCCACAGACTGGAATCGCGCTCATGACGTCACTAGGTACCGCTCCGGACAGCGTTAGAATCTTCCCTGGAATCGGAAGGAGGTGGGGCGAGTTGCTGAAAGTCTACCACGTGGGAGGAGCAAACCGCCTTTAGAAAACTGCGGTTTTAGAGTTCTTATCCTAGTTGCGCATTCTTTGAAAAGCCAGGATTAGACTTTCCAGAGGCTTCTACTTTTTAAGGAAAAAATGTGGAGGATTGATATCAGAACGCTAACTCAGAAAGAACTCGGTCGTGCTTTATCAGGGTTTTTCTCTGAGCTTTGCTCTAAAGCGTCATTTAGTATTACAGTTAACACAAAAATATTAATGTTCATTTCTTTTAAATGTTTAAGAATGGTGCATAGTTTTATAGTCCGTGAAATGAATCTATTTAATTTTAAGACTTGAGGTACCCTAAAAAAATCACTCCCTCGGTTCTATTATAATCTGTCACTTCTAAGATAACTTGTTTACATGTCTTATCTTTTTGAAAACTGGGAGTGTCTTTTGATTCCTCAGATTCTAGCATTTAGATCTTAAGTGCAAGTATAGACACTTTAAACACGTGACAGTGTTTTTTAATGAATCAGTCACTAATATAGCCCTATATGGAAAAACTTCCTTTAGAGAGCTAGTCAGAGAAGAGGCCTTGATTTGGGGCTATTGTCTTAATATACTTTGTAGAAACCAACACTAGAGGCAGGGCTCCTGATCTTTACAACTTCAAGTTTTCTCCCTCCCTGTAAATTCTAATGGACAGGATCTACTCAAAGCCCTCACTCTTCACTAGTTTGCTGTCTCCCAGTCTTGTTTTAACCAGTCCAAATCAGTAACATCCCATGACTCATCAATTGTAACCTTCCATGAAATCCATTTAGATTCACCTAAAAACTTAACCTTCTAGAAAACTCCTCAAATAAGTGTTTAGGCCACACCCTGGTGGCTCAGCAGTTAAGTCAGCAATTTCCTGGTTGGGGGTGGACTGGGGGAGGGGACAATCAAAATGAACAACTAAATGAATAAAAAGTGCTTCTTCCTCCTCTCCCTGCTTAGTTGCCTCTTTGCCTCCATTCCTGCCTGCTTACTTCCTCTTAAAACAAAAAATAAAGGAAAACAATGTACTGAACATTTACAGTGTACTAGTCACTAAGAGAAACATTCCTTGTTGATTTTGTTGTTGTTGGGGTGTGTGTGTGTGTGTGTGTGTGTGTGTGTGTGTGTGTGTGTGGTGGGGGGGGGGTTGTTTGAATGGCCACCTCATTTTACTGACTTAAAAACTACAGTTAAGGGTGCCGTGGGTCAGCGCAATCCACATACATCCCAAAGGCAGGGTTACTGACCCAGGGCATGGGTGAACAACCAAGGTGAATAAAGTAAAAATTGGATGCTGCTTCTTCCTCTCACTTCCTACCTGCCTGTGTCTGCTGGCCTTCATGCCTACCTGCACCTTTCCTTTAAAAAAAACAAAAACAGTTAAAAGAATAATATATCCCAGAAGCTGAAATTCAAATCAATCTGTATGATGTCAAAGTACATCTCTTTCCACTACTCCATAAATGTCTGCTTCATCATGTATTCAACATTGCCTCTGGCAAAATGCTTTGCACATAAAATGTATTTAATAAATGCTTGCTGAGTGAATTTAATGAAGCTATGTAACATTTTCAGTGAAGTAAAATGGGTGTAGGAGATTTTAATCTTAGGTTTGCTCTTTATTAGCTGGACAAATTGTTTAGCCTTGTTTTTCCTCTCTCTATATAGCAGTTTAATGAACAATTGGGGAAGGAATGTTTAAAGTCTGCTCTGAGAACGGTTTCCAAACTTTCATTAGACTCCACCCCAACTACATACTTTATTTAGGTATGTAAATAACCTCAATCAAATTACAAAGAGACTAGGCTTAGAGGGTTAAACTTTCTCTTTAAAGTTACCAAGCACATTTTCTTAAACTTGCTTATGGTTGCTTTATAATTTTTCACACTGATAGGAACTTTTAATTTTCAGTTGCAAAGGATATATTGCTTACTTTCCTGAATTTTAAGTTTAGAAGTAATTATATTTAATAAATTTTGGGAGTCTCATTATTTTACAATACTGTATAAGTTTCAGAAGAATAAATTCACATTTCCATCAATGCATGTATCACATTGTAACCAGTAATAAATAGAGACCCAGTGAACCTAGCCCTTCAGTAAAATTGAGGGATCTATGACATTTAATTAACATACGGATAAACTAAACTGGGAGAAACACAGACAATGGACTGAACAAGTTTTCTTCTACTGAAGCAAGAAGAAAACCAGTGAACTGCTGAAAATTCAGCAGACACTCCCTATCCTTACCACCAAAACCCCCCACTCACACCCCCTCACCAGATTACTTGCAGTTGATATGGGGCATAAATGAAGCCCTGTTCCTAAAGCACTGGAGGATGGCAGAGAAACAAGGAGAAATCCCACAGTTTTTAGTAAGTCACCCAGCTTGACCTTGGCCTTGGCCTAGTGTTTGAGTAGTCAGGTCCCCGAAGGGGCTGGCAGCCTCCCAGTTCCCACCAGTGTCTTTGTCTCACCTTCCTGGTTCTTCCTCCACCCGCAAGTTATGTTCCCGAGTTCAGTCTCCAAAAGGAAATTTAGGAGTACTCCGAGTGTTAAAGGGTAAGTAAAGTTCGGTTGAGGCATGCCCTAGTGGCCCAGTGAATAAATTCACCAGGTATAGTCCGGATACCTCCTGAGGACCTGAATTTGTATCCTGGGGCTTTGGGAAACAATCGAAATGAACAACTAAATAAAAATAACATAAAAATGCTCTTCCTCCTCTCTCGGCCTGCCTGCCTATTCAACCTTCATTCTTATCTACACCCTTCCTTACCAAAAAAAAAAAAAAAATTACTGAAGAAAAGGAAAAAGAAAAGGCATTCTCAAGAGAGAGATCAGGACATCCTCTTTGGAAGAGAAGAGGAGGCAGGTTTGGAGAGGACTTCCAACCTTATATAAGCAATGTATTGGGAAGCTATTTTGGTGATTTTTTTTTCCTTTCTAGATCATCTCTCCTTTATTAATTTAATCTTCCTCTGACTCTGGCCCATCTCTTTAATTAATTAGCTTTGCCTCTTTCTGCTTTTCAGCTTCAAAGCCCCAATCCGTCCTTTTCACAGTCTCCAAAGGCTTCAATTCCCTCACTTCCCCCATGTTGCCCACCTACATGTGTACTTTGTCTATATAAGCTCTGTGCCCCCTTCAGTAGGTGAAGTAGATCCGAGTCAGTGCTGGTCTTCCACTTCCTCAACTGGTACCTTTTGATAATAAACTGACTCTCCCAAATGTTTGCCCTCTCGAGTATTGGCCTTTGGTGAGGAAAGTAACTGATTTGGGTCCAGAAACTGACTTGACAAGACAGCCTTGGAGAAAGTGCTCTAAGGCAGGGCCTCCCTCTCTTTGAATTTCACTGGAAGGTGTGGTAACCACCTAAAGGAGCTGCGTACTAATAGTGACAAACTGAACCTGAGACCAGAGGTGAAGAGATTTCTCAGCAGCTGCTGAGATGTCTTTGTGTCAGGGACTCTCTCTTCCCTCTTTTACAGACCAGCTGCCTACACATGACTTAATGATGGAAAGAAATCGTTTTTGGGTTTTGGGGTAAGTTGACATACTCCAGCATTGGGTAAATAACACATGTGGTACACACTGGGAATCCTACGTAATTTGGATCTTTATTGTCATTTGGACCCCATATGGGTCATTTGTGGGTACTGGTTGGTGTGAGATAAGATTCTAAGGACTAGCATTCCCGTTTCCTGTAGGGGAAGTTTTGTTCTGGGGGCCATTCTATTTCCATGTTTGTTTCTTTGGCACTTGATAGTTCTGTCTTTTATAAATATGGATGATATGATTCCAATTCCAAATGGGAGTCATTTGGGCCACCTCTGAATGACTGGAATCATATAGCTGTGACTAAAAAGAGGTCAATATTTCACTGCAGCATGAAATGCCCCATGTATATGTTTAATTTTGAAAATTATGTCTCAGACACTCTATGCCTCTAATTGTGGATTGATAACTGACCATTTGACTGTTAAAGGAGCCCTCTACACAATTTGGGTTGGACTTTGATAGATTACACTGAGCAATTACAAATTAAGTCAGCCTATATATGAGAACTATTCTGAAGATAAAAGGAATCTGTTCCTCCCAATTTAAGTGCATCTCTAGGTGGATGGGGACTCTATGAATGCATCATAGGGGCTCCCACCGGACATAAACCCATGCCTGAGTCAGAGGAAGAATATGTTTAACCTCCAGAGGATGCCATAAGGATGGGTTACCCTGTGTCCTGCCTGGGTTTCTCTGCCTCAAAATGGACCTTCTGAGATACATAAGGGGTGACACTTGAGGAAGCCTTCCCCATAAACAGCACACCGGATGACCCAAAACTATTTTCTCTAGTGCTTTGTAATGATCAGAAGGAAGATTCTCTTATTATGGAAAATTTTAATTGAATCCCAGATTGTACCCCCTTGGGCAATATCCTTCAAAATTTAATTTCATATAGGTTCAGAAGTGTAGAATAGTGATCTCTACTATGCACTCAAGAACCTGTTTCAGGAGATGGAAACAAAACAGTGACAAACCTTTTACTTTTCTTTAAATTGACTAGAGGAAAACATAGGGAATGAATTGGGTTTTATGTTACTCTTGGGTTCTATGGGAAGACTGATCTGTTCTCTTTTCTGGGTTGGAGATACAGAATCTGCCATTTACCCCATTTCAAGGTTTGGATTGCAGGTCATTTTCAGCATTAAATTCTATTATTTGTTTTATTATGCACAAAGTAAAGATTATTTACTAAGGAAATCTTGGAAGCAAGTGTTCCAAAGTAACCGACGAGATCAGAGAGAGAAATATGGAACGTGAGTATCTCCTCCCAGCTAGTGGGTTTTCTTTTGGTTTTGGCGATGTTTTCTTTCGTTGTGAAAACACCCCTTAGTTTCATGTAGTCCCAGCTGTTTATTTTTCTTTTTGTTTCCCTTGTTGGTGGAGTTGGGTCCCCAAAGGCTTCTCTATGACTGATGTCATAAAAAGTCTTTCCTATGCTGTCTTCTAAGAACTCTATGGTTTCTGGTCTTATGTCCAAGTTTTTAATCCATTTTGAGTTAATTTTTGTGAATGCTGTTAGAGAGCAGTCTGGCTTTATTCTTTTTCATATGGTGTCTAGTTTTCCCAGCACCATTTGTTGAAGCAATTAATTTTTTAAAGAAAAGGTGCAGACAGGAATGAAGGATAGTAGGCAGGCAGGCAAGAAGAGAGAAGGGAAAAAAAAAATGTATTCATTTTATTTAGTTGTTTAACTTTTTGGTCCCATCTACCCTCCCCAGCCCCTTGATGGGCTCAGGGTCACAAACTCAGGTCCTTGGGATGTACCTGGCTGACTCAGGTGTTAAACCACAGGGCACGCTACAATTAATTCTTGATTTTGGCATCCATTAACAACTTCATGAATTCAATTTTCCACAACTTCTGAAATTCCTTAACCAGTTTATTTTGTTATAATGAACTTTTCAAAGACCTTTCCATGAATATCTCTGAACATGAAACGTCAGAATAAATAATAGTTCCTGTAAGTAGCAATAACTTTAAAAAAAAGCATAAAAAACTGATTTTAAAACAATTAATGAATAATTTATTCAATTTTGTGACATACAGTATTTTAAAATAGTAAGTTTAATGGCAAGTATACATATTAGACCTTTTAGAAATTTTATATAACTCTTAAATTATTAGACCTCTGCATAAACATATACTGAGAAAGCTAAATATTATATTATTAAAATATCTGTATTTTGACAATGCTTCCCATAATATTTTATCATACCAAATGAGTTCAACTGGTTTGATATCTCTCCTTCCATAAATGGGATAATTCGTTCATAAGGGATATATCAGGAGCACTCTAAGATTTCCCATATTTTTCTTTAAGAAAAAGGTTACTCAGATTTGGTTTTAGGGAAGTTTGTGAAGTTTCTGCCAAAACACCAAAGGATTTCAACACTGTCAGAGTAATATTTGGACAATTTACATTTATTATAAAAAGTTGACCGTGACTTACGAATAGGTAAAGTTTTTTTATAAGTACGTTAATAATATTAAAGTTTACTTAAAAAATTTGACATATACAAACCATCTGCACTATTCATTTCTTTTCTTATTTGCTTCAGTTCTATTCTATTCCAAAATTCTCTTCCAAAAATACCCATTTTCACCTTAAAACAAGACCTTTTGTTTTCCTTCAAAAGACATAGATTATAAATCCAAAATCTTAGTTTCTCTGCCAAAAGTTGACCCATGTTCAGGAATTAATATCTCAGTAGCGTGATCTAGATATTCTAATGCATACCCATATTTAATATAATTCAACAAATCCTATAGTTTCAAGTTACTAAATAATTTTGAGAGACTTATAAAATCTAAACCAGTGAACTTAACTTAGTTTGTATTTACTAAAGTTTCCCTGGATCTAAAGAAACATTCAGGTTAATTTCATTACATGTTATGTTTAACAATTTCTGAGGGGACCTTCCATAAGCCAATTACAATGAATTCTAGCAATAACATGCACTCTTTATACCATACACAGGCAGAGATAGCTAGACATAAGCAGAAATCTATTAATTTTCATTTGAAATTATGGTCACATGCCAGGTTAGTAAGACTCAGTAGTTTATAAGGGAACAATTGGAAAATTTTTCAGTTATATCTCCAGGAGTTTAATATTTGAGGAAGTTAACAAGATTCCTCTATGTGCCTTTGATAAATCGTAAGAAAAGAATTTTTTCATAGCTGCTTGGATTTAAACTGGCTTCTTTCCCCTCTTTTCTTCTCCAGTGTCTTATCTTATCTAGTTAATATAAGACCCGGGAGTGATGTCTTTTGAACTTGTAACTCAGGTTCTTCTCTGCCTTGGTATACATTGGAACCTCTCTAAAATTTTCCAACCCAGAAGTTTTCAATCCTACAGCGATTCAACAAAATCAGTAACAATTTTCATAGCTTAACCATAGATTCAAATAAAATTTCTCCCAATATAAGACATGGTAAAAGGAAAAATTTAGTATATATACACAACCCTACTCAAGTCCTAGTTCTCCTGGCATCAATAACATCTCACCAATTTTGTGGCTTCTTGTGAAACAAGGAACTAGAGAAACTTCATTTTTTGCTGGGCTATTCTTGTAACCACTTATGTTTAGGGTGGGACCTCTACTCTTGTAACCACTTATAAAAACAACGCTAAGTTATAAATGCCCTGCACTATTTAGGTTCAGGACCTTATGATTTGAGTCTGTTTTACTCCAAAAGGTTGCCAGCTAATAAACTCCTCTTTTACCCTGGGTACTTGAACTTTTACATCATCCTATGCCAGAGTTTCAGACACCTGAGTCACAAGAATGTACCCTCTATAATTCCACATTTCTAAAATGTCCTCATAATTATCATAATATGCATAGTACTTATTAAATAAGAACACATCATTGTGTGAATGTTTAATTATAAATTGTGATAAATGCTACAAAAGAAAAGAAGAAGGTGCTTTGAAAAAGGATAATGAACAGGATCTAATTTAGCGAGGGAGCTAGAGCAGAGCTCCAGGAATGAAAAGAATGCCCGGGCCCCTGGTGCACAGTGAACTATAAGAAATGGGGCCTGAATGACTTTGGAGATGCAGAGGAGCCTGACTGTCTTAAGGACCTGTAAGGTCATGTGATGTACAAATGAAAACAATTGAGATACTTCAAGCAAAAAAGTAAAATAAAAATTTATTTATATTTTTCAACTTTGTATTCTGAAATGTAGAGAAAAGTTGCAAGAAGTTATACATATGACTCCCATATCCTTCATCCAGATTCACCCCTAGCATTATGATTTATTTGTATGCCCAAAGTCGCAGTTTTTTGAGGTCTTTTGCAGATACGTGGAGAGCAAGGAAAACTCTGAATTGCCCAATGGGCACGTTTCAAACTGGATGAATGAGGCGCGGCTCTGCCTTCTTGTCTCTGCTCTCATACTGTAAACACCTGTCCTTCCTGCGGTCTGTTTAGTGCCACATTTTTCATATTTTGGTGCTTTTTTGTTGGTGATTTTGCTGTTTAAAATGACCCCCAGGTGTAGTGTTGTGTTATCTAAGAAGGTAAGAAGGCTGTGACATGCTTACAGAGAAAATATGTCTTAGATAGCTCAGGTATGGGTTATTTTGAGTTCAATATTAATGAGTCATGTATATGTATGTATGTGTGTATATATATACACACATACATACATGCATGCATACATACACACATACACATGATGTCTTTAAGCAGAAACAGACATAAAATAAGTTACACACTGACGAATGGAAGAGTGTTGTAACTAGTGGTTTACAAAACCTAACCCTGTATTTTACCTAGAAGCAATGGTCAAGTATTTGCTAATTCAGTATTCTGGTAGATTATAGCTACTTCAAATAATGAGGATCCACTTTATATATTCTTATTCTCCCAAACTACTTAAATGTAATTGCAGACATGTTTCTTTATCCCTAAATACATCAATGTATATTTCCTAAAAACAAGAGCATGTTTTTACATAACCACAGTGCAATTAACAAAATTAGGAAAGTCAACAGATCTTAAGTCAACAACTCATTTTCAATTGTTTCCAATTGTCCCAGTAACTTCCTTTATAGTATATTGTGTCTAGTCTGGGATCCAGAATCATTCATTGCAAATAGTTTTCTAGGATTTCTCTTCTTTCTTTGTTTTTATGATAGTGCAAATTTTTAAGGGAGCAGGCTATTTATTTTGTAGACTGTCCTCAGTTTGGGCTTGTCTGTCATTTCCTCATGATCAAGTTGAGGTTATGTAGGAATAACTACAAAAGTGATGTCAATGTCCTCTGTATCGTATTGGAGACACATGATGTAAATATGCATTATTATTGTTTATTTTAATTTTAATCATATGCTTATTATGCTATCTGCCAGGTTTCTCACTATGAAGTTACTGTTATTCCTTTGTATAATTAATAAACAGTGTGGAACATATTTTAATGCTATGCAAATTTCCTGTTCTTCATCAATCTGTGACCTATTATTTTATTTTTGTCCCCTGGTCATGGGTCTTGAGTCTAACCTTATATTGTAGCATCCACTAATGACTCATGGCTGAATCAGTTACTACCTATGAAAGCTGCAAAATGATTTTGTCTATATTGTCATTACTTCTGCATTATCATTTGACATTCTAATGGAAGAAGTATGTATGTATCAGTATGGATTCATGCATCCTTTTTTAGTCAATGGGTTATGGCCATTTATTATTGTGATTTATTTTGATTCTTAAATTGTCCCCAATTTGGACCACAGGATTTCCTTTAAGTCATCTCCTGTATCTTTTCATTGTATCTTCATAATTTTCTGAGTAACTTAGATTCCTTAAAGATCTTTCTAGTTATTATATGGAGAATGGATTTGGGGGAAGCAAACAAGAAAACAAAGAAGCTAGCGAGACGAACCTTGAAGCAGGCCTTGTGAAAAACTGGGGCGACTTGTAATAGGGTGGAAGTAGTGGACAGCCTTAAATTATTTTTTTAAGGGAAAGGTGTAGACAGGCAGGAAGGAAAGTAGAAGCAGGCAGGCAGAAAGAGAGAGGAGGAAGAACATTTTATTTATTTGATTTGATTGTTCATCTTGGTTGTTTCCTTTGACCCTAGGATGCAAACCCATGTCCTTGGGAGGTATGCAAACCCATGTCCTTGCTCCCAACTGCTACTCTACCAGGGCACAGCTTAAAATATATTTTGACTACTGGACCATGGTGAAGAACACTTGGTGATTTGATGGAGGGTAGTATGTGTTGACGTAGATCTTAGGAATAGGCAAACTGCACATATGGGAAACATAAACACATATAAGTTTAACGTGTAAAATCAAAATTAGTGCAACAAAACATTTGAAAAATACATTTTGAAGGTAAACATCTATAGATCTTGGTGGATAAAGTAGCTGAGGGGTGAAAAGTGTTAATGATGTTTCTAGCTTGAGAGGCTGTGCAGGTGGTGATTTTATTCATAGTAACAAGGAAAACAATATGGAGCATCTCTGATGAGAAAGATCAAGAGTTCAACTTGAAGACAAATGGAAGCTGAAAGTGAAACATGGACTAAATTTTGTTACCTTCTACTGGCACTTCCTGGCCCAGAGATTATACCTCAAACAGTGGGACTGGATGTTATCACCAAGGGAGAGAAGGCACTGTGAAGAGAACCCATATAAAACCACAGTGGTAACAGAAAAAGAAAATAACAAAGGAAACTAGAATAGCAGAAGAGGCTTGAGAGGTGCACAAAAACCAGAAAAGTTTATCTCAGGAAACCAAGATAAAAAAAAAAAAAAATCAAAAGAAGTGATGTCAGGAAGCCAAAATGAAAGTGTTTCAATAGATGAAATACCTAGACGTCAGTAAGATTTCAATTTGTCTTTTCTAGAATGATTTCTTCTGTGAAGTACCAGTGCATTGATTATGTTGAATCTCCAGAAAAATGTTGAATGTTAAAAATATTCTTTTTGAGAGGGTCTGACTCTCAGCCATGGGGAGTGTCCCTTTCTTAAATATTTCTTTTCATGTTCATGCTTCTTCCAGCTAGAGGGATTTTGGTTTTGCCCTCTACTGACCAAGTTAAATATTTCACCAGCTGGCAAAGGAGAAATGTTTTCAGTTAAGCTATACTATCACAAAAGAGGCCAAATAAAGATGAATTTTGAGTGGAGAAATAAGAAATTAACTAGCACACACATTACCTTAATTAAACATTTTATAGTATTTCGTAAGTATTTTAAATGAAAAAATATTTTTTTCAAAAAAAGGTAAATATAACATGGTTTTAGAATTTTGACAATATCTCTAATATCTGGCTTAATAAAAAGTAGACAAATTTTATATCTGCTTCTACACTTAATCTATTACAATATATTATCTTGGTTCAGCATAAAAAGAAATCTTTCCTTAGGCCGATATGCAGTTGGAAAGAGAGTATTTTAATATCCTTTTCAAATTGTTAGGGATATTATTTTTGGAAGGTGCATCAAAACTTGAGAAGTAAGTAGTGGTTTCTTAGGTTTAGTTTCAGTGTGGAAACTGGAATCATGAATTAACTTTTCAAAATTTGCTACTTTGGAGCATGAGTCATACTGGACCTCTTTGAATAGATCTTTTTTTACTAGTACATGATTTTGTTATATCATGCATGTATTTCTAAAATACTGATACACTGAGTTATTCAGATCTTCTAAATGTTGGCATATATTTCAATTTACAATGCCAATATTTCTCTACCATTCTCCACTCTCATCAGTTTTTATGTCTTGAGAAGTTTTCAATCTCATAGTTAAGTAGTATGTACAATTGTTCCAAAATTCTAATTCTTTTCTTGAAAGTTA
The DNA here is from genome assembly GCA_004363575.1 of Solenodon paradoxus. Taxonomy (NCBI): domain Eukaryota; kingdom Metazoa; phylum Chordata; class Mammalia; order Eulipotyphla; family Solenodontidae; genus Solenodon; species Solenodon paradoxus. Next base: position 78,744 of record RJWH01002715.1, read on the forward strand.
AATTTTTTCATTAACAATAAATGTTGTCAGTTGTTTGTCCTGAAGTGAGAGATTACTAATTTCAACCAAAAATGGTTGCCAAATACTCAGATCTGAAAAAAACATAGTATATTAGTTTATCTGGAAAACATTGTTTCTAACTTGAAAGATATGATAGTCCATGAAATAAGTTGTTAGTTCAGCTAGTTCAAACAATCACATAGTACTTTCCTCAAGTCAATCATCTTACTTCAGTAAATATATCATGTGTATCATGTGTATTATCACTTTATTACACAGAGTATTTTACAGTCACGGAATTTTTACTGCTTCATCAATAATTTTTTTTAAAGGAAAGGTGCAGGTAGGAATGATGGCGGGTAGAAAGGCAGGAAGAGAGAGGAGGAAGAAACATTTTATTTATTTTAGTTAATTATTCAGCTTGTTTGTTCCCTGAGGCCCTGGGACTCGAACTTACGTCATTGGGCTGTAGTGAACTGTGTTTAGGTTGGACGCAGCTGACCAAATCACTGCTTCACCAGGGTCCACCAAAGCCATTCTTAAGTGTAACTGTTTCAGAAAAGCAAAAACAAAAGTGAATGGCACTAAAGAATATAATGACTAGTATACAATTGTCAGTGCCCTGATTTTTCCTAAGCTCCAGCAGGTTTACCCATCAATGCCTTGCACCATTGGAAGAAATGTCCACACAGGCGCGCACAGATGGAGCAGCGGTTGGGTCAGTCGCTTCTGAAGTTGTGCAGGCGATATAATTCTGGGTTTGAGTCCCGCGCCCAGGGGGAGACAACCAGTGTGAACAACTAAATAAAAATAAAATAAAATAGAGTGCTTCTTCCTCCCCTCTCCTCCTGCACAATGAAGGCCTACTTGCCTTCATTCCTGTCTGAATTTTTCCTAAAAAAAAAAAAAATGTCCACACACAAAACAAAGTAAAAAAAGTAAAAAGTTAGTGATACAGGAAAATCAAGACCCCTCCACCAATGTTCCACATGAAACGGACTCAGATCAGATACTTAGTACAGACACCATGTTCTGATAGCCAATACAGTGAAGAAGGCTGCTTAGTTTTAGGCCAGTGTTTCAAATGTTTCCTTAACCAGGAATGCTTTGAGCACATGCCACCCAGTAGCATGACAGAAAGCAAGCATATTGAGATAAGATTTGGGAAACTGTGCTGAGATTTCTGCTATACCAGATATGATGTACTCTTCCACAAGTCTGTTTTGAGGGTAACCGCTATCCACTAATCTGATCTCATTCTTCTCAAAATGAAGAATCCGTTTCCATCCTGTCTTCTTTAGGGTTTGAATAATACATAGACTTTGCTATTACTCCAATAAAATTAAAGGCTTTTTAAAGTTTGCTTATTTAATAATCATATATTGAGGCCCCAAACTGTATGATTACATTTATTATGAGAGATACTCACTCCCATAGGAGATACAAGTATGTTGATATTACTAGTCTCTGAGACAAGTTGGAATTAAAAGAGTTATGAAAACACAGAAGTTGGGCCTGTGAGTCACAAGACATGTCCAAGTCAGTTCAATCCATGAAAGGAAGAGCAAAAAAAAAGTCTTTTCTGTGAGAAGCAGCATGTGTGTGCTACCCAAATCGGCCATGCCTTATCCACAGCTGCTTGCAAGAAAATTGCTTTGCCGATACAAGGGGCATCAAAGTAGAACCATTTGACCCTAAGTCACTGGGCACTGTGTTGACTAGACAAACGATAGGAAGTTGGTCCAAGGGCAGCCAATCCTTAGGTCACAATGACTCTGCAGTGACCTTCTGCAAAAATATCACCTAGTTCAAACACATTTAACTCTTTTCAGTCGAAACTGCAAAACTTAGCAATATAAGGGACATTAACTATGAAAGCTGAAGCTACTTAATCATAACTGAAAGTGAGGCTAGAGAGGCCATAATACACAGGGTATAGAAACCAGGAGGTATTATAAGCAATGTAGTAAATAAAAGGAGACTAAAAAGGACATCAGAGAAAGTCTAGAACATATATGCAGAAAGAAACCAATCCTATTACTGGTTCAACATTATGAATTAAGATCCAAAAGCTCTGAACGCTGACATTTCTAAGCACCACCATTCCTAGGAGACACAATGATGCTGTGTTTCCAGTTTTCACTTTTCTGTGAAAGCCTTTATGTCCTTCTTGTGTGAATCTTCGTTTCTATTAACCTAAAGATCTCAAGTGAAACAGACATCGTCAAAACATGACACAAGTGTACGCTGGTCGAGTAGTGGTTGGGCACAGTCCAAGTCTATCCTGAGGAACCAGGTTCATGCTCTGGGGCTGGGGGTGGGGGAAAATCAGGACGAAGAACTCAATAAAATAAATAAAAATTCTTCTTCCTCTTCTCTCTTCCTTCCTGCCTACTCACCTTCATTCTTGCCTGCACCTTTACTTTAGAAAAAGAAAGCATAACACTAACAGCAAAATCTAAATATCACACCTGAACAAGGTGGATCGGAATTGTCCCTGAATTCCTAGGGAGACAGGCCAGCCTCATATGCACGACTACTCATATAGGTATTTCAAAGCCAGAATCATAATTTACAAATACATCATTTAGAGAACTTTTCAAAATCTTTCCTATTTTTAATCCATTATCAATAAATATAATACTATGAAAGAATAAGGAAAGTAAAAGCAAATCAACTAGTAATTTCATATAATGTTAAGAAGCCTGGAAACAAGTAAGTATCTGATTTTGGATTAAGTTATAATGTAAATGAATGGCTATCTACTATTCATTCAACAAGTATTTATTAAGTACCTGCTATAATTACGCACTGCATAAGGTCATCCGAGTCAATGACATGGAGCCATGGCCATATGGGGTTGGGATGGAGGCAGAGGACACAGCTAGTGCCAATGTCCTGAGACAGAAACCTCCTTAGTGAATATGAGTGAAAGAAAGCAGGGTAGGAATGGTGGGAAATGAAGCGAAGAGGTATGTGTGTGTGGAGGCAGGGATGGGCTGGTGGGGATTTCACATAGGCCATAGGAGATACAGGTAGATTTCGCCAAAACTTTATGCGCTTTAACAAGTTTTTAATTAATGCCAGTGTGTCCTAGGCATCACCATGGAACTTCACAGACTTTTGAGGTTCATCCAGACTTACTGAATCAGAACCTGCATTTTAACAAGATTCTTAGAGATTTATTTACACATTAAAGTATGAGAAACACCAATTTAGTTTATGTAAGTTAATTTTCTTCTGCAGAAAACAGTGAAGCACAATTAGTATTTTTTCTTTAATTTTCAGATTTGGACGGATTTTTCTATTTCTGAAACACGTCAGTGGTGTTTTGATAGGGATTGCATTGGAGCTGTAGTGAGCTGAGTATTATTGACATCTGTACAATATTAAATTTTCAATCTATGAACACATGATGTCTTACCATTCTTTTATCTTCTTCACTTGCTTTCTCAATGTCCTGCAGTTTTCAGTGTATAAGTCTTTCATCTCCTTGGTTCTTTATTCCGAAGTATTTTATTCTTTTTGATTAGTATTGAAGATGGAATTTCTTAATGTTCTTTTGGGATTTTTCATTGTTACTGTATAAAATGCAACTCATTTTCATGTGTTGATTTTTTCACCCAGCAACTTTGTATCCCACACCTTTGTTATCTACTTCAGGAAAGAAAAAAAACTGTTAGAACTAGAAAACAGATATCTGAAAACAGAGGTCAATTTGTTTCTTCCTTTCAAATTTGTTCTTTCCTTTTTCTTGCTTGTTCTGGTTAGGAATTCCAAAACTATGATGACTAGAAGTGGCAAAGGTCGGCATCTTTATCTGGTTCCTGATCCTGGAGGAAAAACTTTGTCTTTCACTGTTGAATATGTTAGTTAGCACTGAGTCCCTAAAAAAGTCTCTTTTATCTGTTTGCCCTGGTGGCTTAACAGTTAAACATGCTGGACATAGTCCATGTACATCCCAAGGACTAGAATTCAGGATGAACAACTAAATAAAGAATAAATAAAATGCTTCTTCCTCCTCTCTTCCTGCCTGCTTCTGTTTGTTTTCATTTCTTCCTGCAACTTTCCTTTAAAAAAAATTCTTTCTATTATATGAGGAAATTCCCTTCTATTGCCCCTTTACTGAGTTTATTTTTTTAAAAATCACAGTTGCTCCTCCAAATTCTCTCCCCATTTGGTAGCTTAGTGAAGATGGACACAGAAACTTCAAGTGTTTGAAAATGCCGTGTTGAAGATGGCATAGCCAAAAACAGGAATCTTGCTTCCTTGATTTTTGCTTGAAGGCTTGCTATCAGCAATGGGATTCATAATTAAGAAATAAACTAATACTGTGTAGGTTCATCTAGTCTAGTGGTCCCTACCTTAAGTAAGCAAAAGGGTAATTTCCAAAATATAAAAAATCCTTTTACAAATCAATAAAAAAATTGGAAAACTTAGGCAAAGAATATGATAATTAAGGAGAAATTTTAAGAGACTTTTTTTTTTTTTTAAGAAATGAAGGCAGAGAAGAAAACATTTTTACTGAGTTATTCATTTTGATTTTTTCACCTCAGTTCTAGGTCTCAAACTTGGGTCCTTGTGCGATATGTGGTTCTCACACCAGCGTTTCAGCTGTGTGAGCCACCAAGGAACTCCTTGAAAGCCTTTTAATAAACAAAAATATTCAATACCACTCATAACAAGGGAGCTATTTATAATGATTGTATTTATTTTATCACTATAGTAGCAATGAAGATAAACTGAGACGCTTTAACTGTTACTTTGTGAAGATTATGGATAAATGGAGAAATCCAAGATAGAAACTTAAAAGTGGATTATTCTTCGGGAATGCATGGGTCACTTCCACAAAGGTCATCAATGGTGAAATAGTTGACAGCACCTTCCAGCTGCAATTTATGCACCAATGGAAGTTTAAAATCAACATAAAGGAGCATTGGTTACTTCTGACCTCTTAGGCAGAAACTATGGGTGAGAGGAGATCAGAAATGCCTACCTTCGCTATAACACAAATGTTTACAAAAAACAAGTCCAAAATCAAGACACACAGGCAGTGCCGAAACTTGCTCCTGGCCAGCGATTCCCATTTTACGAAGTTGGAACACACTTTCTCCTGTAGGATAGTTTCCTTTGAGGGAAGAGCATTTTTTTCTGCAGTATGTTTTCTTCATTTTTGACATGTCAAACTTCTTCACATCAGACAAGTCTTGGCTTATCACTCATTTTGACTGAAGACTCAAAGACACATGCAAGGCAGACTGCTGGGCTGAGACCGCTCTGCACATTGCACCAGGTTCAAGACATTTTTTTAAATAAAATTTAAAAAGCCATGAAATCATATATTGAGACTGGATCTATTTATTTGGAAAAAACATTATTGTATCACATCTTGGGTTCAGTTAGAAAAACAAAACCACTCTGATGCAGAACAAGCAATTTGCTATAGAAATTAGATCTCACACAATTGTGGATTTAATGAATGAAGTCTGTGCAAAGCTGCTGCATTTGTGTTGGCCTGAAGGCAGGACAGTCAGCTCAGTCTGCCAACCAGGAAGCAAAGTTGGGTGTGTTGTGTGGGGTCTGAGAACAAACTAACCCATCAGGACAAAGAGTGCCCACCTATACCTTACAGCATCCGTAGCCTTGATATTGGAGATCTGTAATAAAAGCTGGCATCCTTAGTCATGAAACTGCATGCATGCCTGTTCCAGTTCTCGAAGAATCTAAAGGAACTGGGACTTTCAAATCTTGTACAAATTTCCCATGTGGCCAACTCTAACATAGAACTATATAGGGAAGAGAATGATTGGAAACAGTCCCAGGTTAGCTGAGTTCACACCAAAGAAAACCAGCACAACTATAATGGCGAAGGTGAAGAGGAGAGAGATTCTCACTCAGTGCTAGTTGTTAGGAGACACAGATTTGTCTAAGTATTTAACATACTTTTGACCCTAAAATTCTAATTCTAGTGATTTATCCTGTAAATATACTTACACATGTGTAATTATAGGCATACGTTTATTCATGGAAACATTTGCAAAGTAACAGTACGGACAGTAGTGATAATCAACAGAAGAGTGGCAATAAATTTAATGGTGTATCTGTACATTCAAAAGAAAGATCCTCACATGGGAAGATCCTCAAAGATATAGAAAGTGGAAAATAAAGCAAGGTACAGAATAGTGGCTGGTATCTACCATTTGCATTAAAAGCTATATTCATGTTTTTTTGTGTACATATAAAATAGATGTATACTGAAAATATCAGTGGAAACATTCTGAGAACCAGAAGTTAGTTATTGGAGCATAAAGATGAGATGGAACCTTTGACTGTTACTGTTTTTTAAATTGTATACTATGTGAATGTATTACTTATTAAGAATAATGTCTTACTTATCAAAAGTATACTATAAAAATTCTTTTCAATGAGACTGTTAACATATCTTATTTCTGATACTTGCCTTCTGAAATCAAGATTTTAAGGGAAAAGTTATACTCTTGTAGCTCAGTGTTAAGTTTGCATCTCCAGTGCAGTCCAGGTAAAGCCCAAGGACTCAAATTCATGACTCAGAGATTGGGGGGGAGGCAATAAAAATGAACAATTAAATAAAAATACATAAATGCTTCTTCTTCCTCTCTCTTCATGCATGCTTGCCTTTATTCCTGTCTGCTTCCTTCCTCCCTCTTTAAAAAAAAAATCTTAGGGGAAAAGTTCAGTCACCTGTTTTCTCTACTATATGCTATGTAAAGCATAACACTCCTTTATAAGCTTTTGTTAAAAATACATTGAAAACTCTTCTTGTAGTTTTTAATTATAGTATACATTTTAATGACTCCCTTAATAACCACTGAAAATTTCTGTGGAGTTATGATATTAATTTATTTCTAAAGGAATCTCAATGACTATGTATGTGTGTATATATATATATATATATATATATACATATATATTCAATTAAATTCAATTAGGAAACATGAAAATATTTGGAAAGAAAAACCCTAAGGAAATATTACATCAGATTTTTTTTTGCAAACTTACAAAGTATTTCAATCACATCCTTTTCCAAAGACCAAGTAGAAGCTTATTAGATTTTGAATGTCTTTTAAAACTTATGATGCAAATTCCAGATGTCATGATTTTAATTTAAATAATGGTCAGACTTTTAGTGAACTTAATGTAGTCTATACAGATGATGATTTATAATGATGCACACCTGAAACTTATACAATGCCAATGCAAAATGTTACTTCAATAAAAAAGTATTAAAAAAATCCTTAATGCTCAAAAAGATAAAATTAATGGTGAGATTCTCATGTCTTTCATTATTTCACTTACTAGATCACCTTCCTCAAGATGACAGGAATGAGTGAAAAGAAAATTTTAAAAGGGTTTAAGTTGTAACCTTAGTAATGTAGCAAAACAAGATGCCTGTCAGGTAAGTGAAAGTTACAGTGAACTCTGAGACCATTCACTTTCTTTTAAGAGATGCATCAAGTACAGCTGAAGCCTCTGTGCACCCTTCCTTTCAACTCTCTTGATTTTGCTATTTATTTTTAGTACACAAGTATGCATTCATAAACAATGTGATCATTATAAATATTTTTAATTTTTCTTAAACAGTGTATATTGGGAAGGCAAGGCATACATGTTTAATTTTTCTTTGCATTATGTATTTTTGAACTTATATTGGTAAAATACATAAGAGCAAATAACTTACGTGTGGAATTGAGAGAATAATGAAGTACACATGCACACATTCACCAGTTTGAGAAAAGTATTACCAGTCCTTGTGCATTCTTGCAGGCCACTAACAGAAATACTCCATCCTGAATTTTGGAACAACCATTCCCTTGTTTCAGTTTTACCTCAGGGTATGTTTAAAACCCTATCACTAGCTTTAGAGGTCTTTTAAGTTTCTGTAATTATTACCTTGTGTATATGCTCATAATTTCCTTTGGTTTTTGCTGAAGCTGATATTTTTAAGACATGTCCATGTTGATACATGTAGCTGTGGTTCTAATGTTCCCTACTAAATAGTATGCTACTGTATGAGTAAATCACTGTGCATTTATTATTGCTGATTTTTTCCTCACAAACAATGCTTTTGTATACAATTATCTTTATGCACACAGGTTAGTTTCTGTAGGTTATATACATTTGGAGTGGAACTGCTGCCTTGATTTTATTAGATCTCACTAACTTGCTGCCCCAAGCAGTTGTCTTAATCCACAGTTGAAACAGCAGTAGTCAAGAGTTCTTTTGGCTTTGTTAACATTTTTTTATACAGTTACTTAAAATTTTTGCCCAGTTAGTGCACCCTGGTGGCTCAGGTAACTAAGTTAGCAGCTGGGGTATAGACCCTGTAAAGCTGAAGAACGTGGGTTCATGACCAGTGGCTGGGGTCGGGGTGGGGGGGAAACATCCATAATAAATAAATAAATAAAAATAAAAGTGTTCCCTCCTGTTACTTCTTTCTTCAAAATGATTCTTCCTCCTATCCCTCTTACAAAATTTTTGTCAAGCTGGTGAATATAAAATGGTATTTCATTATTGTTAAAATATACAGTTCCTGATTAGTCTGGAAGACCATCATTTAATAATTTTAAGAGAAAATCATTCAGGTTTCTTCTGTGAACTGCCTATTTTAATGCACCACCCATTGTTCCGTTGCATTGGTTTTTCTATTCTTCTGAACCAATGGCTGTTTTTATTTTTTAATAACTTTATCACTTTTTTGCCCATCCTGGTCATGAACCTTGGTCCTTGGGCTTTATATACCCTGCACCTTAGCTAACTTAGCAGGGTATACCTGAACCAATAGTTCCACCTTTTATGAGTTACGTAGGTTACAAATATCTCATCCCATTGGTAGCCTCTGTTCATTTTCTTTGTGGTATGTTTTGATGTAGGGAAGTTTGCATTTTCAAGTGGTTGGATTCTCAATCTTTTCTTTGTTAGCACCTTTGTATCTTGTTTAGGAAATCTATCCTTACCTACAAAGTCTTAAGGATATTTTCCTATATTGTCATCTAGAAATTTTATCTTTTAAGTATTTAACTCATCTAAAATTGTTTTTAAAACTGTGAAGTAGGAGCCAAATTTTCCTTTTTTCCAAATAATCAGTTGTTCATCATGAGTTATTGAAGACCTTATGTTTTACCCCTGAGAAGTAATGCTAGCTGCCATTAACCAAGAATCCCACTCAGAGTGCAAGTGTTTCTAAGCCTCTCTGTTGGCTCATCTGTAGTTTCCTTATTCCCCTTACCAATACATGGCAGCATCAGTATCCTCTCAACAGCTGTCTGACTTTTAAATCCCTGTTATTGGCCTCTGTGGATTTCCCTTCTGATGAACTCGGTAATGCATTTAAAAGGATGCTTGTCAGATTTCAGTCATAATTTCTAAATCTGTAGTGATAAGATTTTTCAGACTATCTAATTAAGCATAACCCAATGATGGAAAAAGAAGTTGTGCTAATTCTTAAAACCGAATGCCTGTGATTATCTCAAGGTGAGATGTGGGAGAAACACAAAATGGTTCCACACTGGGAAATTTTCTCAATCAAAGAAGCAAAAATTACATTTTTTAAAGGAAAGGTGCTGGCAGGAATGGGGAGTAGAAGAGAGAAGAGGAAGAAGCATTTATTTTATTTAGTTGTTAACTTTGATTTTTCCCTCTGGACTTGGGGTGCACGTAGGTCCCTGGGATGTACATGGACTGTACTCCTTTGGAGGAGGCCGAGCTAACCACTACTTCACCAGGGTGTGCCACATTTTTTTTTTTAGAGGAAGAAAGGCAGACAGAAATGAAGGCAAGCAGACTGGAAGATAAATATAAAAATTAATACTTTAAATAGCAATGATGTGTATGTTGTGTATGTTTTCACTAAATTTCCATGTTAAATAAAAAATCACTGTGTAGATAAGCAAAATCTGGTTAAGATACTAAGATGGTCAAAGTAAAACAAAGCAATTGAGCCAAATATAATTAGGTCCTCATGCCAATTACAGGAAATAAAAGTTCTTGCCTCTTATGAAACAGCCCTGGGAGGGAGATTTGGGAGATAAGTATTCATTTTGATGGATAATTGTGGTGGCAAGGCATCAATACTATGAGCATAAAGTATATAATGGGAATTATGAAGACTACTAAAATGTTTAATGTTTGTAAATAACTCAAAACAGCATCTAGCATGTAATAAGCACTATACTTGTTAAATAAAAATGAGTGGTGGAATTATAACCATTCCATTTGGATGATGAGATAGGAAACATGGGATCCAGGCAGCTGAGCTATGGTTCAAAAGATTCAGCACATTATCTCTATCTATAAGCAAACTGGTCCAGAGACATAGATGGTCCTGTCCTCAGAGCAGAAGTGAACATTGGAAGCCTGGAAAGTATCACCCAAAATAGGTCTCTTTTCCTTTTTTAAAAGATCTAGTGTTGCATGCCACACTTACTAGAGGACATTTAAATAAATTGCTTCAGAAACCATTATAATACACTCCTCACTAAATGAATAGATTATCAGGGAAATATAAATATACTCTTCATTATTTACATAGCTTTTCAGAATGGGTTCAACTATATGAAGAGGCACTATGACCTCTTCAAGACAAGGACCATACCTTGTTCATTTCTGGTACCTGGCACAAAGAAGCATGTTCAATCAAAGATAAGTCAAAGATTTGCCACTTCAAATTTCTGCAGCTTCGGAAGGTCTTCCAAGATCTTTCTGTGTTGCCCAGAACTACATTCCTCTCTTCCTGGAAATCCTACAGTCTGAATCATATTCAGAGGCTCTACATGCAATACATACTACTGACTGTGGTGTCTTCACACCATCATAATGTGCAACAAGGGCCAAAGAGATTAGGAAGTTGACTTCTATAACAGGTGAGAAATTAAACTATAGATTATTTCCTTCTCTTCCCAATATATGATATTTTCAAGATAACACAGATCAATATGGTATATTGTTGTAACAATAGGTAAGCTGTGGAAACTAAGACAACAGGCATGAGTTCCCAACCTTTCAAAGAGCTTGTAGTTTAGACAGATAGGCAACTTCACAGCACTAATCCCAACTGTAATTACAATTACTAAATTTAGTACCTTTCATCCACCACTGAGTCTACTCTTCATCACTATATCTATCCCTAGAACCTAACACTGCAATTGCCACTTAAGCTGTTGAATGTTTGTCAAATAAGTATGTCAAAGAGGTATTTCAGTATAGTATGATCAGTGGAAAGAGGTATATCAAGATGCTAATTCATGCATCAAGAGTACCAAGGATTCTGCGCATCTTGTTGTAACAGTGATTAAATTGGCTGACTCTGAAGCTCAGTCTATGTACATTTCCAGGACCTGGGTTCACATCCCAGGTTCAGAGGGGGACAACCAATGTAAACAACTAAATAAAAATAAAATGCTTCTTCCTGTTTCTTCTTGCCTGCCTGCCTATTCACCTATATTCCTGCCTGAACCTTTCCTTTAATTAAAAAAAAATAAAGACTCTCAAGGACCATGATGGATTCCTTGCAGTATAGGAGGATAACTTGAACATCTTGTCCTTCTTGTGCTTGTGTTCACGCATGTTCAGAGAGATTTCTTTAGTAGCAGTTGATTTTTGATGATAAAAGTTGTATTTATATCTTTTTTCCAAACTGGTAAGATTGTTTGTATGTCTTCCACTTGAGAAACAACTTTACTTCCAGGAAGCTCAGTAGGTCCAGGAGGTGACAGGGAATAAGTGTTTGGCCTTGAGGTGGAGTTTTTAAAGAAGAGTGGATAGAAAGCTATGAAATTACATATTTTCAATGAAACTTTTGTCAGGGCATGCCAGAGTGAAATACAGATTGTACATTTCAAGCTAGAAAATGCCCTGTGGCCTTCATGTTTGAGGAACTGAAAGGCAACCACAGGAGGCCACAAGATTTTGGCCTCAGATGAACAACAGTGAGTCTCTGGAAGGTCCTTATATCTCTTAAAATTAATTCTGATTCTGGTGGAGGGTATGGTGTGATGTGCACAGATTGTGGTATGAATATACTATCCTGAAAATCATACAGCAATATAAGCAAAAGGAACAATAACGAACATATTCGTGCTCTGCTCTTTCCTTTGTCCTTGCTTCAGAGCACTATATCCACCTGAGATTTAAATCTTGTGATAGCTGGCTTTTCTTTCCCCTGTACCCTGGGATTTTCATTTCTTTGGCAAAAATCAACCTCGGTCTCCTCCCTGTTTTCAAAAAGAACATAAAAAAAGGCAAAGCTTTAAATTAATATGGCACACGAGCTTTTGCTTTTATACTTACTATCCTATGTTAAAAAAAATAGAAGCCCATTACAAGCATGAAACATTCTTTATGTGGATCAATTAGATTAAATCTTTGTGGGTAGGAATACTTTTTAAAATTTATTTTGTGTCTCCCAATAAGTTTAGCATGTGGTAAGTATATCTGATAGAACATGTAACAAAGTTAATATTCTGTACATACGTTAAGGTAAAATAAAATGGAAATCAAAGCAAGAACTACATGAATTTATTTCTTATTTTCATATAGCAACCTGTTCAGATGCTCCTAACAAGCTCTTACCACACTTTGTCTATTTGGATTAGGCTTTTAATATTTCTTTTTTATGAACAAAACAGTATACTGCAACTTATAAAATGAAAATGGTAAAATATTTATTTTTATAATATATTTATTTAGTCATATTTGACTAAATACTTAAAAATCAAGAAGGCTCTGACAAAATTTTGATAATTCACAAGAAAGCTTTTTTTCATCATTCATTTTAGCTCAATAGTATATCCAGTCTATTTTGGAACAGTTATCTCTTTACCTGACAGCCAATACTCAAATATTACCAAATTATTAATTTTTTAAAATAAAATTTTTTCTTAGTTTAAGCTTGCATTTGAAGAAAAGTAACACACTGGATACCACATTTTTAAGTATAGTCTTAGTCCTGTGTAGAATTATAACTGCTTTCACAATTACTGAAATTTGTTTTCAAATAAAATCTTCACACTTAATGTACATATGTCCATGTTAGACTGAAAATAGCCACAAATACAGCATTCTCAAAACAGTACATAACTACTAAATATAATGCCACAAATAAACGCATTTCTTTTAAAACTTCACTAAATAATTCCAAGGAATACAACAAAATATTAAAAGTTCTAGTGTTCATCCTAAGAATTAAGTAGTCTTCATAGATTTTTTCTTCTCTGCTTCTTCTTTTTCCTTTTCTATTTCAGTTACTTGTAATTCGATTTCTTTGGCACTAAACATCTGAAAAGAGAAACATTTTATTTTTTATTGCTTCCTGGGCCCCAAGTTTCAAACGAGGATCATAGTCTGTTAACTCTTGAGCCATGGGGCGGCAATGAGAAAATATTTGAAGAGGAAATTTAAGTTACACTGGTTTCTAAATGTTTATAATATTAAGGGATGAAATTATATTTTATAGGTTTAGTTTTTATTTATAACATTTTTTAACTTCAAATATACAATGGAATGTTTCCAAAAATTATAGTGACATGTAGTAATTATAGACAATACCAAAATTCTATGTCATTTCTACGATTATTACGATGAAAAAGAAAAACAGGGCAAATGTGATATTGCTTTACATACCCTATACATGCAGATAACTCTGAAAACATTTTAATGAAAGGCTATTCATGAGCAAATAACCCACTACTAAATCCTCCATACCTTTACCCACTGTGTGAGTCTTTGATAGTGTCATCAGTTCATGGACTAGCCAAAAGAGGTAGTAAAAAGATGATTTACATTATTTTGTTTACAATTTCTTCATGAAAGAAAGGTTTTATTTTACTTGAATCTAATTTATTTTATTTAAAATCAAAGATGGGAGCAATTTGCTCAAGATCATATTGTAAAACAAATGGATCTTAATGGAATGGAAATTAAACTGATGTTTATCCAGTTCCAAAACATGTGCTCTATTTGCGACAAAACCTATCTTGAAATAACCACGTGGAATAATAGGATAACCTCTGCTCCCAGTAAACATGCCATTCTACCATTCATAAGTAAAAAAAAAAAAAATATATATATATATATATATATATATATGAAATTGGTTGTGTATGTGTCTATTAAAGTGCATGTACATATGTATATAACAGGGCTGGAGAGATGACTCTGGCCTTAGTGGCTGTGTCCCTGTGGCTTTGGCACATCTATCCAGGATCTTTGGCAGCAAGAGTGACAACCCAGACCAGTTCCCATTTCAACCTTCTGTATTCAGCACCCTGGTTATTTATGTGGGGCCATGCGGGAGCAGATCCTGCCCAACTCTGTCTTATTTCTCTTATTACTTTAGCTTTGCTGCTGTCCTATCCTTGAGTTTCCATCCTTTGGTTGATTAATGAAAGGTGGGAAATCTGATGTCAAAACAATGATGACAAAAACAAGAACAAAATCCAAGAAACAAAAACCAAAGCCCATTGCTCTACAAGTATTAGTTTTCAGACTATTTCTCCATGAAATATTTCCCTTAAAATAAAAAGCATATGTAAAATGATCCTTTATAGTGTACTTTTCATATAGTTTCTATGCTTTGAGTGCTTCGTACATTCTTGGAGAATTAGAAACTATATCGGAGAGTTCTAGTTACTGAACAACAGTGACCCACATTTCAAATGCTCTTCAGCTAATGAGTCCTCTCTTCTATCATAATATTCAAAACAATTTATTACACTATTGTGAATAATCTATTTTGTGGTCCAGAGTTTTAACTTATAATGGTTGACACAAAAGGTATATAAATAATAATGCTAAGCTTGTCACAAAGAAATATGGATAGGTTATTATAGCAGGTATTATAACTTAAGTCTTATAGAGGTTCAAGGCACTTTTAAGTAAAAACAGAAACCACTAGACAATAAAAATGGGTGGAGGGTTTTTTTACATAACAAAGGGTATAATATTATGTCAAAAGTCTGGAAGGCCAAGTTACATAAATGGTAGCAGAGTGACAATGGCTGGAAGCAAGCATGTCTTAATTTTGGGAAGAGCAAAAAAGACATGAAGAGCAACAGTTTTCTATATGGGGTCAGGAATGAATCTCCATTGAGAATATGCTCTACGGACCACACAGGACCAATTCAGAGGGGTTCCTACTGATAAGAACATATACTAAGCACAGTAGTTTCCATATTTAACTATACGTAGTTCTTAGCACTCTTTCAATATGTACATGCAAACTAATAAACATTGGTCTACATAAACAAAACAGAGGTCATCATAGTACCAATAGATGCTAATGAATGTTTCAAGTTTATAATGAAAATTCACAGGTTTCAATATTTTAACTTTGGTCAAAATCCTTTCTACGGTAGTATTTGGTTAATGGCTTACCTTCAAAGGTTGGTTTCTTCTTATTATAGCAAGTTCAATATTTTTTCCACCAGACTGGACAACCTAATGTAAAACAAGTAAAATACTAGAATTACTTCAGTAAATTTAATGCTTAATAAGCAATTAAATGAAGGAAAAAATCAAGTTTTTATGAAATGCTTTATTAGATCACTTACTTCTAGCAAAGCTCTTATTGCTAATTTGATAGCTTCATTGTCATTTGCTATAGCATCTTCTGTATAATTCTTTTCTAGAAATTCTCGGACAGTTTTAGCACTTCTGCCTATAGCATTTGCCTTGAAAATAACAGATAATTATTGTTATAATTGCAATCTGAACACATTTATGGTTACTAAGGTCAGATTTAGAGACTACTTACTTCAGTATTTCTTAGCACAATTACTAAATGAAAATTTTAAGTTTGAAACCTTTACAAACATTTCAAGAACTCATTTGGTTACTATCTGAGTAATCTATAATGATGGCATGATTTATTTTCAATTATCTGTTCTGTGTCTATAACTTTAATGACTCTCAATCCTTGATAATCTGAAAATATTGAGTTGAAACTCCAAAATATATGCAGAGAAAAGGAGATAAAACTTTGCAATGTGATACAAAAGAAATAAAGAAAAGAGGGGAAAAAAGGATATCAACATGAAGAAAGTTGTTTAAACAAAATGGACTGCACATAATTTTTCAGAACTTATAATAAAGTATAATGGTCATCTAATTATTGATTTCTTTTTTGACTCTATAAGCAAGAAGAGCTTCTTCTGTTCCACTCCCTATTTTTCTTTGTTCTTTAGAAATCTTTGTCAACTGAAGAAGGGCCAGGTATTATGGTAAGCCTTTTATATGGATTATCTCATTTAACAGAAACAATTAAATAGGTATTACTATAATCCCAATTCATGAATGAAGAAATGGAGGATTGAACAGGCTACAATGAACCTTCTCAGTCTCAGCAACTACTGACGTTTTAAGCTGGTTAGTTCTTCGCTGTGACGGACTATCCTGTGTATTGTAGGATGCTTCGCAGCCTCAATCCACTAGATGCCAGACCACTGTCAACCCTCGTTGTGACAGTCACACATGTCTCCAGATATGACAAAATGTCCCTTACAAGGGACAAAAATCACCCAAATTTTTGAAGCCTGGCTTAAGTAATTTTGCCAAAGATTACAAAGCAGTAAGTAGAAGAACTTAACTTTGAAAACAAGTAGTCTGAATCAATAACCAGAGTTCTGAGTTCTGTACACGATACTGCCTTGGGCCCTTTTTGTTATGGCAACTCCAGAGAGTGAGGGGAAAAAATGCAGAAAGGTTTATCCTTTCTCTTAAGGATCCTGGCAGTAAATGGGGGAATGCCTCAGTTTAATTGGCTAGGATTTTGATTATAGGGAAGAGACTGCGAAAAGATTTTAGGAAATAAGCATGAAAAACATATTTGCACTATATGAGAGTATATTGATCTTGTTAGATTTCTTTTTTACTTCAGAGAACTTTTTAAATGCCTTTACATTTCAGAGGATTACAATAAACAGCTGTCAAACTTTTAAAGTTTGAGGCCTTGAAATTTCACTAAAGGTAAAGTTTTTAGTTGGAAATAACTTTGGAGTTTCTTTGTTGATAGGTTTTTTGTTTAAGAGATAAAGTATGTAAGGTACTGGTGATTTATCCAAAAATTTCACTGAGACTTTAAATGTCTATAAATTCTTAGTGACTTTCATGTCCAATTTTTCCAATTGCCAATGTCAAAATTCTTTACCTATTATTTACTTGAATGTAGAGTATTCTTGCCACACCCATATTCCATCACCCACCTGAGCCCACTGAAACAGGCTGACAGCTTTGCAGTGATTTCCCTGCCTGCCTATTCAGATTAATGGTGACTTTCTTTAGCAGACTATTAACCACCAACCCAAATATCTTTCCTTTTTGACAGAACTCTAGGTAAATGCCTATTGAAAATGTCTTTTTCCTAACCTCTATTAACTATAGGACTATACACATGGAAGTAACTAAATGGAACTTCCAGAAACCTTTACTGACTGTAACACAAACACATTTGGCTGGAGGTCTAGCAGCTACCTTGAGAGCAGGGGAAAAGATTAAGATAATAAAAGAGATAAATACCAGCATCTGCTTACCTTATGCCTTCTCATCTGTGAGGAAAAATACATCCTTCTGTGTTAAGAATTCAACTCTCTGTTGTTATGAGCCAAAAGCAATACTTTACAGACAGCCATTCTCTCAGAAATAAAAGTATTATTTTTCACAGATGCTGGAAGTGCCACTGGCAGATAGCCTTTAGCTCATTACTTTGTTCAGGAGGTGCCATGGTTAAAAAGAGTAGCCTCATCTAAGGTCATAGACTCCTCCAGGGGTGACCTGTATTCACTGACTGACTGATGAACAGCTATTACTGTCCTGTCCCATCACTGCAACTTGGAACAAGTCTGAAGAATCATCACAGATCTGGAACTTCCCACGAGGTTGATGAGGCCTTTACTGAGATTGCGCTGCCATCCAACTTCTCCCTCTGACCATAAGCTTACCTTCCCCTCAATAAATAACAGATCCACAAAACACGTTCCAATACACTTCCTAAAAATGATGGCTAAACGACCTTTCAAGTCTTTTTGGTCCTGAGGTACTCTATGGCAGCAGTTTCTAAACCTATCAGAGTGGACAAAGGGTTCTAAACTCAAGTAATCTTGGGACTACCACTTTAACTGCTTCTAAAACTTTTGCCGTGTCTTTTCAGAAGGTTCATAACCAAAAAAAATTTACTAAGTTTTTTAGATAAGCATCCACTTCCCAAAATTGGAGAGCTTGTTTTCCATATACCTATTAATATAAAAAAATACTTTAAGAAACATTGATCTGAAGTACATAACATTATGAATTTGTTCCTGTTTTGAAGCGTTAAAGCCCATAGTGACAACAGCAAAATATGTTCCCCTGATCAAATAACAATGAGTTTTGGAATATCAGGCTTCAGTTATTTGGAAAGCTCAATTTCACTGAATTATGTAGATCTTCCAAATGTCCACCCATTTGATTTCTAAAACATAAAATAAGTGTGCTCTGGCGCACCCTGGTGGAGCAGCGGTTAGGTCAATTGTCTACAGAAGAGTAAGCCACATACTCCTGAGGTTGAGTTTAGATGGGAGAGGCGGGTGTGAACAACTAAATGAAAAAAATAAAGATGCTTCCTCCTCCTTTTTCTTTCGGCCTACACCTTTCCTTACCAAAAAAAAAAAAAAAAAAAAAAAAAAAGGTTGATGCATTTCACTACCAATCTCATCACAGAAAGACTTTAAGGACTAACAAACCACCAAGCTCACTGTGGGGCAAAGGCAAACTTTCCAATACTTTAATTTTTGCTTGAAAGTTTGTATTTTATCATTGACAACAAATACTATCAGCTGCTTCATTAAAGCAACAGGCTCATTTTTAAGAATTTGTCCTGCCATCACCTCCAAGTCTTAATGACCATAGTTATTTTAGCCGTTTGCTCTATGAAGTCTTATAAAAGTGGGGAACTCAGTCGCATAACTGTTTTTGTTAAAATAATCATACCTGCAGATCTGCTGTAAGCATACTTGCTTTTTTTTAAATCACATACAACATAAAAAAGAGGCATACAGAGTAGCAAGATTTAATAAAATCAATGTACTGTTTCATCAAAGACAACTTAATTGAAAGCTGAGTCTATTGATTTACTCCAAATGCATGATGGTGAAGAGGATGAGTACTAATCCAGCTAAGTGCTAGGGCACCGTCAGTTTTATTCACCATGGTGCAAATGTCCACATAGGGAAAAAGGGAAATATGGTCTTGTATTATTATGACATTAGTTTTAACTAATGGGCCAGGGATCTGTAAACTGCCTCTTGAGATTTGCTATTTTATAGTATATGTATATATCCCGTTCGGTTATATTCTGTAAAATTATCAAACTGAGGAATTCCTACATTATGAAGTTCACATACACCTACTGAAGTTTCTAACTGCAGTTCTTTAAATTAAAAATGTTGGGTTCTAAATCTGGAAGGTCAACAAAATTATCTCTGAAAAATCCCCATCCCAACAGTCACATTAGTGGCTTTCTTTTCATTCAGTCTTAGTGGAAACATCATTTTCTCACAAATATGTTCACTGAACACACAGTTCCTTCTGCTCTCTAGGACACTGTTTGGAAGCTTGGTTTCATCACTGCACTTATCTCTACTTAATGATAAACTAAACGAGAAACCCTGCAAGTTATAGAATGACACACATAAGACTGAAATTATATGAACATTTTTAATATGCAAAAGTAGTCCCTCTAACTTATGGATACTTATGTGTGCAGTAAAAATAGAAAGTTATGCACAGAAAAGATGCACATTAAAGTTAGAGTAATGGCTTCCTGAAACAGATAGGGGAAGGTGCTATAGGAGGGGGAATGAAATTAAAAGGACACACAGGAAGTCTCAATTACATTCAAGCTGGCTGGTGGTTAGATGAATGACTGAAATATTATTTTCAGAAGTCTGAAATATTTCACTTATAAACACAATCTGAAGAAAATATGATAAAATATTAACATCTATTTGAATTTGGTAGACCTGCAGATATTTGTATTATTTTGTATTCTTATGTATATGTTTGAAATGTTCCAATGAAACTTAAAACCGTCTGTGCTCCTACCTGATCACTTTCACCTTTGGTTCCATATACTTACTCTTATTTAAGGTCTTTATTCTTATAAATGTTTACATTTTCCTCTATATCATCAAAGTTGCTTTCCCTACTGTATCCTCATCATAAATTTATAAAAACTATACGTGTGTTACTTTTACTTTTTTATTTCACACTTTATATCCTTGTGTTAGCAGAGTCTCATACCAGTCCTTATTCTGCAAAATTAAATTCAGTCACTTCTCACCATTTCCAAAACTACTACTTGGATTAAATCACTGGGATTTTTATTATATATTCAGTGATCTCACTATATCTATTCTTCCCCCTTCCACACACTTTCTCTTAGCATCCAGGAAAATCCTTTAAAAAGTCACAAATGCATTTTTCTCGCTTTGGTGGCTAAATGCAGGCCATGTAAAGTCCAGGGACCCGGGTTTGAGATCCAGAACTGGAGAAAACAAAAAAAATAAAATAAATAAAAAAAAAATCACTTCATATCTGCTTTCCTGAAAAATTGCCCATGACATCCTATCTAGCTCAGTGTAAAATGCACAATCACCCACTGACATAGGGTTCTACTTCTCTGATCCACTGACTCCTCTCTAATCCAACGTACCATTGGCCCACTATTAACTCTGCTCCTTCCATCTCTTACTACAATACCCCCACCACCCCCCACCCTTCCCTCCTCTGCTCCTCCCATGCCTTGCTCAAACACACTCTGAAGCCACACTTGGGGGGCATCTGCACTTGCAGTTCCCTCTGTAACACTCTTCCTCAGATAGGTTCACTCTACTATCTTCACTTCTTTCAGGTCTCTGCTCAAATATGTTTCTTCCCTGACTACCCTATAAAATTGTACTCGTCACCCTCTCTATCCCCCGATCTGTTTTGATATTTCTCTAGGGTCATACTTCCAAAATGTTAATGTATATAAAACTTATACGGGGATCTTGTTAATATAGAGATTCTGCTCAGAAGATCTGGTGGGACTTGGTCTCCTGCATTTAGAAGCTCCCAAGTGACGTTAAGGCTGCTGGTTCCTAAGCCACACCTTGAGTACACATACTACCATCTAATATACTATATATTTACTTGTCTTTCTGTCACATCTAGAATGCAAGTTCTCTAAGAACAGAGATTTTGTTTTAGTCACTGCTATCTCACAATGTCTGGGGAGTGCCTCGTACGTAGTAAGAGCTTAATACTATGGCTGACTGAATGGACCCTATATGTATTCTCAACCTGAAAATCAAAAAACCCCTGAAAATCTTCCTCTAACTATTGTTTATTTCTTTATTCCTTTTAGTATAGCTAAATTTCTTAAAGGAACTCTCTTCACTTCCTTCTTTGCTCAATTTTCTTCTTTTTCCTCAAATTTTTATTTTGAAAATTTCAAACTTAGAACAAGTTGAGAGTACTTGAGCTCATGGATGAATCCTATAATCGCCCCAAAAGAAAAATAAACCCAGAATATTTTGTTCTACCTTTCATGACTGAATATCATAACTTATGTAACAATCATAAAGGATCATCTGGCCTAAGGGAGGAAGAATGATGTAGCAGAAAAAACACTGGACTAATAAACAGAAGATCTTCAGGTCTAATCCCAGTTTGGCTCTTAACTAACATTAGGAACTTAAAAAAACTCTGGAGGGCCCTAATGGAGCAGCAGTTTGGTCAGCCACCTTTGGTCAGCTCAGTCCAGGTTTGCGTCCTGGGGTACAGGGAGCCTTGAGGTGTACAGCTAAATAAAGTGCGTCTTTATCCTCTCTCTTCCAACCTGCCTGCCTCTGCTCACCTTCTTTCTTTTGGGGAAAAAAAAAAAAAGGTACTCCCTAGTAGTTTAGTGGATAAATCTGTGTCCCTGGCTGGCATGGTTCACATATATCCCAAGGACTTGGGTTTGTGACCGATAGTCAACGGGAACAACCAGATGAACAATAAAATAAAATAAATGGATGTTTCTTCTTCCTCTCTCTTCCTGCCTGCTTGCCTTCATTCCTTCCTGCACCTTTCATTTGAAAAACAAGAATCACAACTCCTGTGTCTCAGTTATCACATGAGCAAAATTAAAGTTTTCAAATGTTTTTGTTAAAGATGATTTTTTAAAGCTGTATAATACTTCCTTCAATGAAATCTTACAAGAAAGTGCAATAATTGTAATGTCAGTATCATAATGAGGTTACATGTGCACATGGGACATGCACAATGCTCATACCCTACCCAGCTCTACCACATGGCTTTAAGACGCCATAGCAGACTTTGGTTTCTGAACAAAATAATCAATAAAATTCCCCAAGCATAATAAGTCATAACTTCCTAGCTAATAAAAATTTTAAATACAAGAAAAAAGATTTTATAACCCCAGGAACCAATCAAATTAAATTGGACATTTATGTAAACTTAGAAATTACTGTGTTATGATATTGATATGGTGTAATGATAAATGCAAACAGAAGATGGCAGGCTTCAAAATATTTAGAAAAAGACTGGTTGTAATAACTTGTTTTCTTTAGGACACAGATTTAGAAGGCACAAGTAATGTAGTACATGTAAAAGATGTCTAACTGGCAAAAAACATCTGATAACTGCAATATTTATAGCTTCTGATCATTCATCAGCTTACACATGCAATTTAAACAGAGAAGTATAGCTGACCCAAGGATTCTGATCTTTCTGGCAAGTATATGATCTGGTAAGAATATGTTCGTTGGTTAATTGATTTATAAAGCAGTATCTTATGAGAATGGTCAGCTCAAATAAAATCAGATATAGGAATAAAGACCAGGCAATATTTCCCCATTAATTAATTTGGTTCTTAATAATAGTAAAATAAACTTCATAATATTATTTAAAGCCTGGATATTTAGATTTTTAATAAGGGAAAAAAACACATAGTAAATCCTATTTATAGATTCAAAAATCTCAGGTGTAATGAAACCAGATTCTTACATGTAAGAATCTATAAAATATCAATTCTGAAAACTGCCAATAAGAAACTATAAAATATCATTTCTGAAAACTGTCACTGGTGTCATTACGCCAGAGATTTTTGTATAGTTTGAATGCACCATTAAACTGTGTTAGTAGTTAGGTACCAAATTAACAACAATTTATGTAAAAAACAAACTATATCCCCAGAATTATGTGGAGACAATTGGCAACACACTGACACATAAATAGATTTATAGTCTGGGGAACTCTGACCATCTTAGAATAGAGAATACATTAAATATTTAAGTATGGGGTTTAAATGCTCACTGAGTTCATTATTTTTTAACTAGTAATATTATTTCTTTTGTTCCCAATGCTATATTCCTTTTAGGATATTGAAATTCACACCACACCCACAACTAGAGTTCAGTCACCTTTAACACTATCTTTGCCCCTCTTTCCCATGCCCCCTTCCATGACCAGTCCTATGTTCTGATATTTTTGTTGGGATTTGTTGTATTCATTAGTTTCATTTCATCATATTCTACATGAATGAAACCATCCTATTTTTCTTTTTCTTTCTTATTTTGCTTAACATGATCTCCTCTAGTTCTATTCAGATTGTTGCAAAGAGCATAATTTCATCTTTTTTAACAGTGGCATAGAATTCCACTGAATATGTATATAGCACAGCTTCTTTATCTGCTGATGGGCATTTAGGTTGTTTCATGTCTTGGCTGTTGTGAACTGTGCTGCTATGAACAAAGGGGTGTAGTTTTTTTTTTTTTTTCTTTTTTTTGATTGAAGATTTTGTATCCTCTGGATACATACCTAGGAGTGGGACTGCTAAATCAAATTGTAGATCCATTTTTATTTGAGGGCTCCCCATATTGTTTTCCAAAGAGGTCACACCAATTTATATTCCCACCACTGGAGAAGGAGGGTTACTTTTCCTTCATATCCCATCCAACACCTGGGATTTCCAGTTTTTTAACATAAGCCATTCTCACTGGTTTGAGGTGGTATCTCATTACAGTAGTTTTTATTTGCATTTCTCTGATGAAGAGTAATGCAGAACATTTTTTCAGGTGTCTGAAAGCCATCTGCGTCTTCTAAAGATGGATGTCTATTTAGTACTTCTGCCCATTTTTTGAGTGGGTAGTTTGCTTTTTTCTTGTTGATATGTATGAGCTCTTTGTATATTTTAGAGATTAAGCTCTTATCTGATGTATACTGTGTGACTATTTTCGCCAATGCTGTAGGTTGTTTTTGTTTTTTTTTTTAGTAGTGGTTTCTTTTGTTGTGCAGAAGCTTTTCAGTTTGATGTAGTCCCAACTGCTTAATTTTGCTTTGGTTTCTTTTGCTGTCACTGTCCTTCTCACAAAGACATCTTTGAGGTTGAGGTCATAGAGTGTTTTTCCCACATTTTCTTCTAAGTATTTTATGGTTTCAATTCTTTTGTCCAGGTCTTTGACGCATTTTGAGTTAACTTTTGTGTATGGTGCTAATGGGCAATCTAATTTGTTTTTTTTGCAGGTGTTTTCCAGTTTTCCAAACACTATTTATTGACTAGGCTTTCCTACTTCCACTGTCTGTTCTTGGCTCCTTTGTCATAGACTATCTGTCCACATAGGTGTGGCTTTAGTTTTGGGCTCTCAGTTTGATTCCACTGATCAGTGTGTCTGTTTTTGCTCCAGTACAATACTATTTTAATGATGACTGGATGGCAGTACAGATTGAAGTCAGGGAGTGTGATTTCTCCGTAGTTCTTTTTTTACACTAAGAATAACTTTGACTAATGTAGGCCTCTTGTGATTCCATATAAAATTAAGAACCATATACTCTATTTCCTTGAAAAATGTCCCTGGGATTTTGATGGGAATTGCATTAAACATATATATTGTTTTGGAGAGAATGGCCATTTTTACAATGTTGATTTTTACAACACATGACCACAGAATGTTCTTCCATCTTTTTGTCTTCTACTTCTTTTGCTAAGGTCCTACAGTCTTCATTGCAGAGGTCTTTCACCGCCCCCTTTTTAAAATTTATTCTCAGGCATTTGATCTTTCTTAGTTCTATGGTGAATGGAATTTCTTTCTTAAATTCTTTTCCTTCTACTTAATTGTTTGCATGTAGGAATGCTACTGATTTTTATGAGTTGATTTTATGTGTTGTCACTTTGCTGTATTCATTTATTGCTTCTAGCAGTGTTTTCATGGAGTTTTTAGCAGATTTTCTAGGTATAGTATCATATCATCTGTGAATAATAATAAGTTTTATTGCTTCTTTTCCAATTTGGATTCCTTTAATGTCCTCTTATTGCTCTGACCAAGACGTTCAGAACTATGTTGAATAGTAGTGGTGACAGTGGGAAACCTTGTCTTGATCATAAGGGAAAGACTCTCAGTTTTTCACTACTGGTTATGATGTCGTGGGTTTGTCATATATTTCTTTCATTATGTTGGGGAATGTGCCTTCTATTCCTACCTTTGCAAGGGTTTTTTTTTTTTTTAAATCATGAATAAGTACTGAATCTTGTTAAATGCTTTTTCAGCATCTATTGAGATGATCATGTGGGTTTGATTTTTACTTTATCAATTTAGTATACTACAGTGATGATTTGCATAAGCTGCAAATCCTTGCAACCTGGAATAAATTCTACTTGATCATGCTGTATACTTTTTTGATGCTCAGTTGAATTCTATTTGCTAGGATTTTGTTGAGGGTTTTTGCATTTATGTTCATCAGTGATACTAGTGTGTAGTTTTTGGGGTTCTTTGGTCCTGTCTTTGTCTAATTTTTTAATACCGCGCTCATATAATGTACTTGGGAGTATTCCCTCTTCTTCAACTAGTGGAAGAGTTTGAGGTGGATGGGAATTAGCTCCTCTCTGAATGTTTGGTAGAATTTATTAGTGAGACTATCTGGACCTGGGTTCTTGTTATTGGGGAGACCTTTTACTTAGGTGCTCAATTTCTGCACTTGTGATTGGTCTGTTTAAGTTGTCTGTGTCCTCACAGTTCAGTTTTGGGAAGTGGGAGGATTCTAGAAACCTGTCCATTTCTTCATAAGTGACAAATTTTTTTGTATGTATATGTTTATAACAGACTCTGAAGATCTTTCATATTTTTGGGAAGTCAATTGTAATCTCACCTCTCTCATTTATGATTTTTATTATTAGGGTATTCTCTCTCTTTCTTAGAATCTAGGTAGGGGGTGTATCAATTTTATGAATTTTTCTCAGCACCAGCTCTTGGATTCATTAGTCATTTGGATGGTTTTTGTTGTTTTCAATTTCATTAATTTCTACTCTAATTATAATTATTTCCTTTCCTTTTGATAGTTTTTCCCATTCTAGGTCCCTCAAGATGTGTGATTAGATATTTAATTTGAGCTCTCAATTTTTGATGTGCACTCTGTGGCTATATACTTTCCACTCAGAACTGCTTTTGCCACATCCCATGTGTTCTGGTAGTTGTTCTTCAAATTTTCATTTGTTCCCAGATACATTTTTATTTCATTGATGATTCAGGTGTTGTTCAGAAGCATATCGTTGAATCGCCACATCTTTGTGGCTCTTCCAGATCTATTTTTATGGTTCATTTCTAATTTCATTCCCTTGTGGCCAGAGAACACACTCTTTATAATTTCAATCTTTCTAAAGTTACTATAATTTTTCAATGTCCCAAAATGTGGACTATCCTTGAGAATGTTTCACATACACTTGAGAAAAATGCATATCCTTTTTTGTTGGGGTAGAACATCCTGTATATGACCTATTGTTTCTATTAAGGGTCTTATTTCTTTGTTGATTTCCTGCCCGGATGATCTATCTACTGATACAAGTGGAGTGCAGCAGTCCCCTGGTCTTAATGTATTAGTCAAGATGTGTGATTAGATATTTAATTTGAGCTCTCAATTTTTGATGTGCACTGTGTGGCTATATACTTTCCACTCAGAACTGCTTTTGCCAGCTTTGTCAGTATTTGTTTTATACATTTAGATTGTTCTGTATTGGGTGGATAGAAGTTGATGACAGTTATTTCTTCTTGATGGATTTTCCCCTTGACTATAATGAAGTTCTTGCCTTGTGATACTGGCTTTAGTTGGAAGTTTGTCTAGTCTGATAATAATATTGTAGTTCCTGATTTGAACACTGTTGCTTTGATATATTTTTCTATAACCCTTGACTTAATGTTTGTCTTTGTATCCGATGAGTTTCCTGTGGGAACACTATTGATGGGTCCTATTTTTTATTCATCTAGCCACTCTATGTCTTTTGATTGGTGAGTTATGTGCATTTATATTTAGATAAATGAAATACAGGGCTTTATTTCTGTCATTTGAGTTTTTGTTTTCTTTTGCTTTTCTGACTGTTGCTTCATTTCCTGTTTAAATTTGCTTTTTCCTTTGGATGTTTTTCAGGGTCTATTCTGTCAGTTTTATCTACTTTCCAGCTGTGTATCTTTTAAGAATTGGGTTTTGTGGCTGTCCCATTGATTGTTTCTCTAACTGTACTGCTCTATGGTCATCTTTTATGAGCTGATGCAATAGTATATTAATATATTTGTACAGGATGCCTGTGTTTCTTTCTGGTTCTGGAACCTCTCTGGTTACTTCTGGTGCTATTATTTCTTTAAATAGGTTTTCTGCTCTGTCTTTGTCTTTCTCTCCTCTTTTATGAGGGTCACTTCACTTATTTTGTCTTCAATTTCTGATAGTTGCTCCTCTTCATGCTTGAGTCTGTTTATGAAGTTTTCATGCTATCTTCAATTCCTCGACTGTATCTTTCATCTCTATAATTTCTTTGAGGACTTTTTTCATGACCACAGTCTCTTTAATGATGTATTCCCTTTAGTCTGTCATTTCTTTTCTGAGGTCTTCCTATTGTCTTTGGGTAGTGTGCCCCTACTATTTCTCATTCAGTTTTTTTAAGATTATTATTTTGAACTCTTTATCTGTCAGGTTGTCCCAATTCATATCAATAAATTCTTCTCAGGTGAGCTTCTGGCATCTTCCTCTTTTTGGATCATTTGTTTTTGTTTTTTTTTGGGGGGGGTGATTTAGATTGTAGCATGGCTTTCTTTTCTGCCTTGAATATAGAACTGCGGCTTTCCTTTTCTTTTTACTCTAGATTTATTTCAACCTGTATGATGATGATGTTGTAGGTGCCAGCATCTTGATTTCTGTGGGATGGGGCAGTTCTGTTCTCTAGGAAGCCCTTTTGTTGTCTGCCACTGATGCTGTTCCAGGTGGTGTTAGCAAGCTTTGTAGTTCTCCAGTGCAGGGACTTTCACAGTTGGCCCAGGTGCAATGCGAGCACAGCTCTCCAGTAGCCCAATTATGTGTTTTAAAATCTCTGGGTCTGGGTTGAGGAACTGTGGGGATCCACAGGGCCTGAGACCTAATGGACTCTTGCTAGTGTCAGTGGCCGGGCAGGGTGGGGGTTGATGGTCTGTGGGAGTAGAGGCCTAGCCAGCATAGTTTTCAGCTCCTTGACACCTGCTGGGTGGTGATTCTGGGCTGCTACACGGTGGGACGCATGGTCCCTTGAGTATCCCCAGGAAAGAGGCCTAGGATGTGCCGGTATGGACCACTGAAGACTGGAGGGTCTTGCCCTATAATCTCAGAGATGTAGGGTGTGCGGTATCCACCTCCAGGAAGGGGAGGAGTGTGGTCTCCTTGGCTTGACTGATGACAAGCCAGGTGGCCTCCTCCAGTCTTCTAGGGCCAGGGGCAGAGTATATGCAGCCACTTTGGGTTTGACAGGTTGCAGACCGGCCCACTTGACTTCTCTTCTTAATTCAGCTCTTGGCTTTGGGGACAGAACTCCACATGGTTTTCTCTGCTCAGCTCAGCCTGGGATAGGGTCCACATGGCCGCCTCTGCTAGCCCAGAGTGTGAGGCACATGCATGCCGTTGCAGTTACCTCTTGGGGGTTGGTGCAAGGTGCACGCGACTACCTCTCCTCAGGCTGAGTGTAGGGCACCTGCCATCTCCTTTTATTAGTGGGGCATGCGACTTGTGTGCATGGTCTCCTCTGTTTGGCAGGGTGGTAGGCTTATATTCTATCTTCCTGCTGCCTCGCCATGTCCAGACTATAGGCCTGCAGCACCTTCCCTGAGCTAACTCTTTTGTGATGTGCCATTTTTCTAAGTCAGATGTGTAGGAGTCTATAGGTTTTGATCAGAGGGAATTTCGTATGTAGCTGTAGATTGCTTATTTCTTAGAGAAGGCAGGTTAGGGAATCCTTTCAATTCATTATCTTCAATAGGAATCACTTAATTCTTTATTATGAGCAAAAAGATTATTTCTAGTCAAAACAAGCAGGTATATGATGCAATACTAATTTGGAGCAATGAACAGAAACTGGCTATATCTCTTATGTAGCCATTTCTAGACACTTAGTTTTGCTTCATCTTTTCAAAAGTATGAAAAATATTGTATAAATAAATAAACCAAAATGTTCCTCTAGCCATCAAAACTCATACTTCCTGACTACCTAAATGATTATATGAAGTTTGTATTGCCAGCAATATTTTAATGCAAATCACAATTTTTCGCCATGTCCCTGAAAGTGATTAAGCATTTACAGTGAATACTTTATTTAATTTCTAAATTATATTAACAATTCATGACTCACCTTCCAAGAATGATAAGTACCAGAGGGATCAGTCTGATATAATCTTGGAATACCATCATCATCAAAACCTACAATTAAGGCAGAAATACCAAAAGGTCTTCGTCCCTTGCTCTGAGTATATTTCTGAAAAAGAAAATGATTTTATATCTACTTTCTGTGTGAAGTCATACAAAGTTTAACACTTTTATTATCTAAATAATCTTTATTGATCCTTATTCTTGTATCTCTTCCTGACATTTCTGGACTAACCTCAATTCATGATCATTTTTTTCAAGAGTGGGAGGAGGCATGTCTTGGTAGAATAGCAGTTGGATGCAGTCCACTTACATTCCAACGCCCTGGGTATGGCCTGGGGCAAGGGGACACCCAAAGTGAACAACTAACGAAAATAAATAATGTGCTTCTTCCTCCTCTCTCTTCCTGCCTGACTGCCTCCGCTAGCCTTCATTCTTGCCCGCGCCTTTCCTTAAAAAGGGGCGGGGGGAGGGAGGGGGGGTGGCGGGGGGTGGGGGGCTAGGGAGGGAGAGACAAACTCCCCACCAAGAAAAAAAGGGGAGGAACAGAGGAGGTGGGAGGGAGAGGAGGACAAAGCATTACTTAGTTAGTTGTTTATTTTGGTCCTTCCCATACACTTGGTCCTAGGTCTCAAACCCAGGTCCTCTGGCTTTACATGGTCCACATCCCAGCTGTCTCAGTCACTTGAGACATACAGGCACAATGCATGATAAAATTTTGTGAGAATGCATGCCATCTGTAAAATAAAATCATAAGTTTGCTTATACATGGTCTTAAAATTGCTTTTTTTGTTGCCTTATGTCCATTTGGTTACATAACCAGATTGTAATCTTTTTAATGAACAGAAAACACCATTTTGGTTCCCAGTAAGCTGATCTCATGAGCTGTGCTTTTGGAAACAAGTCCTTGGTTTACTTTGAGGGACACTATACTTGATTACTAGTATTATCAAGTATATCCTGTTCATTATGCACCAAGTTATCTCTACATAAAAAACCCAATTAAGACATTTCTTTCACTTTTGTGCCAGGAATTTCCTGGATTTGTGCTCCAGGGAGTAGAACTCACACTAATTCTGACAATGACGCCCACAGAAGTCATGTAAAGAGGCAAATCTATGGAAACCTTAGGACTACATTTTTAAAACAAAAAAATATTTTATAAACAAAAAATTTTAAGGGGAAGGCAGGCAGGCATGAAGTCTGGCAGGCAGCAGGCAGAAAGGAAGACAGAAGAGGAAGAAGCATTTTATTTACTTAGTTGCTCATTTTTCAGTTGTCTCCCTGCTCCCTATTCCAGGCAATGAATCTGAGTCCAAGCATAAGTGTAATACCCGAGTCATCAGGGTAGAACATGTAGACACATTTAGAAACTGGACACAATTCTGTGGCTTGAAAGTGCCAGCCTTAGACTAGTTTTCTTCTTGTACTTGCCTATGTATTAAATTATTTTATGTTTTTCCCTTGGTCCCCAGTCCTGAACCTGGGTCCTTGGGCTTTACTTGGTCTGTACTTAGCGTCTTCTAATACCTGAGCCATAAGGGGTGCCCCAATTTTTTAATTGTAAAATTTTATTATATGTATTTTATAGACCACTTCAAATTTAAATGAAATAGATGCCTTACAAACATAAGCTCTTAAAGAACAGGGCTTATGTTTTATTTTCTCTGTATTTTCCAATGCTCTTAGTTCATATCAAGACATGAAGTAGATGCTCCTTTTATCTTTACTTAATAACTCATGTTTGTTAAACGAAAAAGAATGACATATAAAGGGCTAATTTAAAAGTACAAAAGGTACACATAAAGGATATTTCTTTTGTTCCAGAGCCCCAGACCCCTCCTCAGTGGCAAACCCAGGTTTACAGGTTTACAGGTTTACAATGTATACTTCAATAAATGTTTTATGTATGGTCTTTATATTTTTTGAAGAAAACTAAAAACCATAATTGAGAACCCTGTATACACAATATTCTGCCCCGTTTTTTAAAAAAAATTCAGCCCTGAATCTCAAACCCAGATCCTTGTCTTTCATAGCCTGTCCAATAGCTATCTGAGCTATGGGGGTGATGCACGCCTTGTTGGGGTTTTTTTGGATACCTTTTTAATCTCTTAGTAAGAAAATCAAAGCACATACAAAAAGAAAAGTAGAACGATATGAAATTGTTGGACTCTTGTAACATGAATTAAATTAAAAAACAAACAGGAAATTTTTTATAAGTACTTGAAAACTTTAATATCTAGGATACATTTTCTATAAAAACTCTCTGTATGAGCAAGTGGTAAAGTCCACGCCAGAAAATGTGCTAAATGACTTAGTTTTAAATGTATTAAATCTTTCAATCTATAAAGCAACTCAACAAAATAGTATTATTGCAAAAGTAGCATTATTGTAATGCTCATTTTATAAATAAAACGGAGGCAAAATAGTTCACGTAGTTTGCCCAAGGCACTAACAAAGAATTAGCAAAGCCGGGATTCAAACCCCCAAATTCTGACTCTTGGGGACATAGTCTTAACCACTTGAGTGCCTAACAAGAAGGATCGTTTATACCAGAAAGAATGAAAATAGTAAGCCATGTGGAAAAAAAAAACCTCACTACTAATTACAAAATACAAATTAAAACAGCTATTTCAGTTCTACGTTACAGTTATTTGAAAAAGAAAAGAAAAATGAAAAACCCAGCGCTGATGATCCTTCAGGGATACAGTTACACACTGCTGGTTGCACAATAAAAATTGGTTCAATCTTTTTAGAAAGCAATTCAGCTACATAAAACAAGAATCTTAAAACCAATTATAATCTCTAATCTAGTAATCCCATACTGAAAATTAATTTAACAGTATTACTTTAAAAAGAAAAACTGTGACAAAGATATAATAATATATTAAAGTAGCAAATTGAGAGAAAATGAGAAACAAAAGAAACTGGAAACAACCTAAATAATTACAAAATAGCAACTACAAAGGCATTATATAGTTAGTAAGAATAAGTATAAGGACTATGTTGACATATATGAAGGCCACAAAAAAATGAGGACGTTGAAAAATGCATACATCATGATTATACTTAATGTCAAACCATGTATCTACACATGAATTCAGAAGTCATATCTAAACCTGATTAGTCATATTTAGGTTGATATGTGAAAGAATCATGAATATTTAGTAAATTTTAAAAATAGTTATTATCATATCTCCCAAAACTGATATCTCCTAAAAGTTTAGATTTATTGCTATTTTAACTTTAACTCCCAGAATTTCTGCTGATAAGGTATTTCTAGGGATCAAATCAATCCATTCTACTGGAATAAAAGTATCAGTATAAAGCTAAGTGTGAGAAAGAAAAAGGAATTTTGTAGACTGAATAGACTAAATGATTGCAATGATTGTAGTATTTTCATAGTAAAACCAATAATTACAGAAAAGGAGAAAACCTAGAAAAATATTTGGAATACTGGCTTACCTGCTTTAAGGTGGCAATGAAGCGAGTTATATATTCTACAGTGACTGGGTCCTCAACTGTAAGCTTATGACTCTGGCATTCCACACGGGCTTTGTTTATTACTACTCTAGCATCCGCAGTCAGTCCTATAAAAGCAACCAATACATTACAAAAGAGAATAGCATTTTTCCCCTTGTCAAATGCTTTTTTCTACTATGAAATCTTTCTTATATCCTCTTTTTTTCAACACATATCATTTTTAAAGAGTTTGTAAAATAGACTATCACTTATCTGACATTCTGATTATTTTCTTAAAGACTTAATTTGATGCATTCTTACTTTATAAGGAAAATGGCTTTAAAGAATAATCGTTATTCTAATATTAAACAATTTTCCAAGGAACAAAAGTTTAATTCACAGTAGTTGGCCTAGTTATTAAGTTTTATTAAATATATTTAAAAATCTGTAGTCGCTAAAAAAAAAAACCAAAACTTTGAGGAAGCTATCAATATAGGCTGTTCAATGATTGACAGTCTATTCTGATTCCCAAACCAATATGCTTATTACCTACACCAGGAAATAAGCTGGATTTCTTCTTAAGAAAGTGATTTGTTTGAAATCATCATCTAATATATATCCATTGAATTCAAACTGCATTCAATATAACTGAGACAAGTTACTTACCAGCTTTTTTCTAAGTTTAAGGGTTTGAAAAATCAAGAATGTTAAATCTTGCTTCTGCATACCAAAACATTGTATTATTAACCTCAACACTTTCATAAGGTAGTATGTGTTTCTAGAAAAAAACTAAACAGGTGCACCCTGGTGGCCTAGTGTACATTTCTGGCCCCTTGCACTGGTGTGGTCAATGTACATCCCAAGTTCCCGGCATTTTGTTTCCTTGTCCGTTTTCTTAATAGCACATTACCCAAAAAATTTATTCACAATTTCTCTGAAACTGTCATTTCTCAGATAGCCACCAGTCTTTTACTGTTACAAACTCTTGCTCCCCTTCCACACCATTTCAAATTATGTTTCTACAAACCTGGAAGAATTATTAGTCCCTGAAAGATAGTTAATAGTCATCAACAAGAAAATGCTATCAGAGTATGCCACTACTAAGAATCACTCTAACACTCATGGGTAGCATGTCAGTTACAATCAGATACTCAAAAGAAGAGAAGCTGATTCTCTTTGCAAATGTTATCTGAGAGAAGGAAATGGGAAGAGACTGAGTTAGCCGGATTGAGTGAGCCTAACCTATGGATTAAAAACTTCACTCAGAAAATATTTTTGATCAGGAAGGACATCTCTATGTATTTTCCCTTTACAATGTAAATATGATCTCAAACTATATAAATATAAAAGTATTATATGTAGAAAGTATTACCCTAACTGATCAAAGGGAAAATTTAGTGATAAATTTGCCAAATTATTTTAGTATGTATGTATGTGTTTGTTTTTAACATTATGAGTTAACAATTATACTAATCAATACTAAATAGCCAGGAAAAAGAGAACAAATTCTATTTAAAGATAGCACTGACTATTACAATTTTGTCGTGCCCTTGTGGCTCAGGTTCTAAAGTTAGCAGTTGGGAGCATGGGCCTGTAAAGCCTTCATTCTGTCAATTACTATTGCTACTATCACAATGGTTTTCTTATGTTTAACTATATTTTTGCACTTCAGGAACAGGTTCCACTTTGGCCTGATGTATAATCACTTTAATATGCTGCTGAATTTGGTTTCTAGTATTTTGTTGAGTATTTTTACATCAGTATTTGCAAGGAATTTTGGCCTGCAGTTTTTTTCTCTTGTAGTGTTTCTGGTTTTGGTATCAGGGTAATGCTGGCCTCAAAGAGTGAGTCTAGAAGTGTTCCTTCCTCTTCAATTTTTTGGGAAAAGCTTCAGTAGGACTGGTATTAATTCAAGTGTTTCAAAACTATAATTTCTAAATTCACCAGTTAAAACATCTGCTTCTGGATTTTCTTTGTTGGGAGGTTTTGATTATAGAGTCACCCTTAACTTACTACATGTCAGTTAAAATTTTCCCATTTATTCTTGAATATATTCAGGTAATTTGTATATTTTAAGGAATGTTGATTTCTTCTCTAAGTTATCCCATCTATTGGCATATTGGCTCATAGTCCTCTCATGATCATTTACTATTTCCTTCTATCTACTAGCTTCGAGTTTAGTTCTTTTTTATAGTTATTAAGGTGTAAAGTTAGGTTGATGAATTTAAGTCTTTCGTCTACATTTTTTTAAAGGAAAGGCATAGACAGTAATGAAAATGAGTAGGCAAGCAGGCAGGAAGAGAGAGGAGGAAGAAACATTTTCATTTATTTTTATTTAGTTGTTCATCTTGGTTGTCCCCCACATCTGACCGCAGCCCTGGGACATGTCCTTGGAGAGTATGTGGGTTGCATTTAGCCAGAGTTGGCAAATCTACTCACTACTACATCCGGGCATACCTTTCTTCTTTCTTCAATTTGTATTTTACTGAGGTAAATTTGTTTTACAAATTAATATAAACATGTGCAGGTTCCCCATAGGTGCAAGCTATCATTCATCCAATATGTCAACACACTCTGCCCTCCGCCAAATTACAAACAATTCTTTACCATAGTTCACTGGGTCCTACCACCACTTACTCCCCATCCCATCCCCTATTGGCAACCTCAGTTCTATTGCTAAAGTCCAAGGGTTGGGTTTGTTTTTTCTCTTCTTTTGCTTTGTCTATTCATAGTCCACCTATAAGTGAGATCATCTAGTATCTGGTTTTCTTGACTTATTTCACTTAGCATAAATCCCTCTAAATTCATCCATGCTGATTCAAATGATAGAATTTCATCTGAGTGTTGAGTAGTGTTGCATTGTATATATACATACAAATATGTATATCTATATCACACCTTTATCCATTCATTTGACAATGGACATTTAGGTAGCTTCCAGCTCTTAGCTATTGTGAATAGAGCTGCAATAAACATCATACTGTTTTCTACAGAGACTGCGCTAATTTGAATTTCCACCAAAAGTTTTCTCTTTTATCCACATCCTGGGCAACATTTGTTGTTCCCAGACTTTCGGATAACAGCCAGTCTCTCGGGTTTAAGGTGATATCTTATAGCTGTTTTGATTTGTATTTCCCTGACAGCCAGTAAGTAGGAACATCTTTTCATATGCCTGTTGGTTATTTGTATATCCTCTTTGGAAAAATGTCTCTCCATTTTCTCTTCCCATTTTTTGATTAGACTGCCCAGTTTTTCTGCTATTGAGTTTCATTAGTTATTTGTATATTTTGGATATTAAACCCTTGTCAGAAACATGGAACACAAATATCTTCTCTCAGTTAGTAGGTTGTTTTTTGTTTTCTTTCTCTATCAAGTTTTTTAGTTTGATGTAGTACTACTTTTTTGTTGTTTGTTTCCCTTGATGCTGGAGTTGAGTCCCCAAAGACCTTTCTAAAGCTAGTATCATGGAACGTCTTTCCCGTTTTCTTCCAAGAATTTTATGGTTTCCAGACTTATTTCCAAATGTCTAGTTCATTTTAATTTTTTGTGAATGATGTTAGAGAGTGGTCTGTCTTTTTTTTGCACGTGGTTGTCTAGTTTTCCCAACAGCATTTATTAAAGAGACTTTCCTTTCTCCTTGGTACGCTTTTGGCTCCTCTGTCATAAATTAACTGTATGTGAGTAGTTAATTTCTGGTAATTCAGTTCCATTTCACTGATCTGTACCTTTGTTATTATTCTAGTACTACACAGTTTTGATGACTATTGCTTGTAGTATAGTTCAATGTCTGGAAATGTAATACCGCTAACTGCTGGGCCTTTCGCTGTTCCACAGAAGTTAAAAAAAATTTGTTCTATTTCCTTGAAATATGCCGATGGAATTTTAATGGATTTTGCATTAAATTTATTGCTAAAAATATTGCTTTAGGTAAGATGACCATTTTAACAATGTTGATTCTTCCAAATCATGAGCAGTGGAAATATTTGCATCTCTTTGTATTTTCCTCTCCCTTATGAAATCATGACTTATAGCTTCCATTGTACAAATCTTTCACCTGCTTTGTTATGTTTATTCAAAGGTATTGGATTCTACTTGCTTCTGTTGTAAATGGGGTAATTTTCTTCATTTCGTTTGCTTATAGTGTATTTTTTGCATATAAAAACCACGGATTTCTGTGCATTGACATGCAGCCTGTCATTATACTGTATTCATTGATTAGTTCTAGCAGTTTTTTGACAACAGTTTTTTGGTTTGCAGCATATATAAACATGTCATCTGAAAATAAGTGATAGCTTTACCTCCGAACTCAGATTTTTCTTTCTTCTTGCCTAACAGCTCTAAGACCTGAAATACATATTAAATAGCAGTGGTGAGAATGAATAGCCTTGCCTTGTTCTTGACCTTAGAGGAAACACTTTTAATTTTTCACCAATGAATACGATGTTGGCTGTGTATTTATCATATGTGGCCTTTATTTAAGGTATGTTACTTCTATTCCCATTTTATGCAGTTTTTTTTTTTATCATAAATGGGTATTCAATCTTGTCAAAAGCTTTCTATTGATATGATATGATTTTTATTGTTGTTCTTGCTGAGATGGTGTATTATATTAATAAAATTATGTATGTCGAACCACCTTACATCCTTGGGATAGATTCCACTTGGTCATGATGGATGATTCTTTTGATATATTGATGGATTTGATTTGCGAATATTTTGTTGAGAATTTTTGCATCTATGTTCATTACAAATATTGGTAATTTTCTTTCTTGGTGATGTCTACATCAGGTTTTGCTATGCTTTGTGATGTTAACATCATAGAAAGTGTTTGGGAGTGTTCCCTGCTCTTCAACAATTTGGAAGAGTTTGAGAATATCAGGCATTAATTCTTCTCTGAAAGTTTGGTAAAACTTACTAGTAAAGTCATCTGGTTCTGGGCTTTTGTTTTTAGGGAGACTTTTGATTACCTCTTCAATTTCCTTGCTCATGATATTCTGCTCAGTTTTTTCTTCCCCTTTCAGACCTGGTAGACTGCATTTTTCTAAAAATCTGTCTGTGTCTTCAAGGTTGTCCAATTTATTGGCACAGAGATGTTCACAGTAGTCTCTTATCTCTCCTTTCATTTTGGAGTCTAGTTATAAGAGTTTTCTCTTTTTTTCTTTGTGAGTCTAGCCAATGGTTTGTCAATTTTGTTTATTATATTTGTGAAGAACCAACTTTTGTTTTTTTTTAAATCTTCTGGACTGTCATTTTTTGTTTCCAATTTCTGCTTGATTCTTAATTATTTGCTTTCTCCTACTGATTTTTGGCTTTAATTTTTCTTCTTTCTTCAGTTGCTTTAGATGTAGGGTTAGATTTATTTTTTTGCATTTTTTGTTTGTTTCTTGAAGTAGGACTGTATTGCAATTAATTTCCCTCTTAGTACTGCTTTTTGCTACATTCCATAGATTCTGGTTGCTCCTGTCTTCATTCTCACCTGTCATATGTATTTTTTTAAGTTCTTCTTTGATTTCCTCTTCTACCCAAGTATTGTTCAAAAGCACATTGTTTAGTTTCCAATTAAGTTGGGATCTACTAGCTTTTTTTTTGTGATTGATTTCTAGTTTTAAGCTATTGTGGTCAGAGAAGATGCTTGGTATGATTTCAATTCTTGTGAATTTGTTGAGACATGTTTTGTGTCCCAATATATGATCTATCCTTGACAATGTTCCATGTGTACTTGAGAAAAGTGTGAATTCTGTTTTTGTTGAAGTGTCCAATATATGTTTATTATAACAACCCATCCCATTTGGTCATTTAAAGCGACTATGTCCCGGTTAATTTTCAGTCTAGTTGATCTGTTCAGCAGTAAGTAGGGTGTTGAAGTCTTCTACTGTTACTGTGTTGCTATCATCTCTCATTAGTTCTGATAATACTTGCTTGATGCATTTGATGCTCCTTCATTCTGGTGCATATATGTTAATAAGCGCATGTCTTCTTGCTGGATTGACCCCTTAATAATATTATATAATATCCACCTCTGTCTTTTGTTATCAGATAAAATAGACATCCAACTTCAAAGGATAAGTATAGCTATACCTATTTTTTTTATGACTATTATTCTTCTGTAGGATTGTTTTCAACCACTAACTTTGAGTCTGTTTATCATTTGAAAGAAGGTGAGTTTTGAGAGAAGCAGAAGGTTGGTTTATGCTTTTTAATTCACTTAGCCACTCCATTGTTTGACTGGTGAGTTCAGTCCATTAACATTTAGTGTGATTATTGATATGTAACTGTTATTGCCATTTTGTTAATTGTTTTCTGAGTTTTAATACAAACAGTGCCTTTTGTCTTCTTTTTCTCTTTGTTGGGTTTAATACAGTTAAGTTCTGATTGTTTTCTTCTTTGCTTTTTCCGTGGAGATGTGTTTTGAGGTTACC
Organism: Solenodon paradoxus; assembly: GCA_004363575.1. Lineage (NCBI taxonomy): Eukaryota > Metazoa > Chordata > Mammalia > Eulipotyphla > Solenodontidae > Solenodon > Solenodon paradoxus. The sequence continues at coordinate 118,325 of RJWH01002715.1, forward strand.
CTACAGTTTGCATTAAGAATTCTATATTTACAGTTTTTATCTGAAATAAATTAGTCTTGAACCATCTACATTTTTGTTCTCTTCTCCCCATCCCTACTTTTTATATTTTGTCATTTTGTTGTTTTAAGTGGTGTTTCTTTACTTTATAGAGCTTTCGTTAGTATTTTTTTGTAGAGCTGGTTTGGTAGTGATAAATTCCTTTAACTTTTGGTTACCTGAAAATCTTTTTATGTCCCCTCAATTCTAAATCAAATCTCTCAGCATAGTGTGTCTCAGTCTAGGTCTGTTTGGTTTCTTTTGTTTGGAACTCCTTGATCTTCCTGGGTATGGAGGCCTGCTTCATTCCTTCTCAGCTATATTTCTTCCAGCACAATTTCTGCACCACTTTTTCTCTCTTCTCCTCCTGGGACCCCTATGAAATGAATGCTGTTCCTCTTATGTTTTTCAATAGGTCTTGCATGCTGCCTTTCTTTTTTCTTTTCTTTTCTTTTTTTTTTTTTTTTTTTTTTTTTTTTTTTTTTTTTTTTTTTTTTTTTTTTTTTTTTTTTTTTTTTTTTTTTTTTTGCTGGTTGCTTGAATGTATTACTCTGCTCTATCTTCTATCTCACTGATTTTATTGGAGGCTTCATCCATCCTACTCTGGGCCCTTTTACTGAGTTCTAGTTCAGCTACTGTGTTAATTCTTTGACATCTGTTTTGAGCTGTTTCATATCTTGTCTCTTTTTTGTGGTTCTCTTTTTCTTCCTCTATTTTCTAAATTTCCATGAATATTTTTATCATTGCTATCCTAAATTCCTCCTCAGGGACTTTGCATTTGCCTGCTGCATTCAGATTTTTCCCTGAGTTTCTAAGTGGATTCTTCCTTTAGCATATATTTCTCTTCGTCTTTGTTGTTTGGCATTCTACTTTTATTTCTGTGGGGTGGGTTTCCCTGAAGCAACAGACTTATGTTAGGATGCCGCCTTGTACCAAAGAGACCTGGATCTACATCAATTTACTGATTTTTGAAGATGTTACCATTGGGGAAAAAAAAGAGTACTTCGCTTTTTTTGCTTCTTGTTTCTTTTTTTTTTTTTTTTTTTAGAAGAAAGGTATGAGCAGGTAGGCAAGAAGAGAGAGGAGGAAGGATATTTACTTTATTTAGCTGTTAATCTTAGTTGTTTCCCCTGACACTGGGATGTGAACCCATGTCCTTGAGATGTATGTGGACTGCACTCAGCCAGAGGCAGTGGACAAAACTACTATAACACCAAGGTGCACCAGTGTTTGCTTGTTTGTTAAATAACTTCCTATGTATCTATATTTATTGCAAAATAAGAAATTTTAAAATAAACCAGGTATGTAAAATTATAATTAAGGTAATATAGTACTTACCTTTCAAAACTGATGTTCTTTTTCAAAACACATGATCAGAAATCCTGGCTTACAGCAGTGATCTTCCATAAGGGATAGGGTTTGCTATTTGTATTTAATAATAAATAGAGTATAACTGTATAATATATGTTGTATAAATGTAACAAAACAGAGGGACCAATTGTGTTACTTTACTACATTAATATAAGTCTGTATCATTTGTGTAAGTTCAAAAGTACCTGCAAATGCCATGCAGACATGGTCATCAAGTGCACAAATTTTCCTCACAGTTCTTTCATCTTGGAGCTTGGCCATAGATTTTTTCTCTACACCGAGCACGACTATATCAGTACCTCGAATTCCAACCTGTCAAATTATTAAAAAAAAAAAAAAATTGGTTGTCACATCGAAATCAAATTATTCTAACAGACAACTTATAGAAAAAGGATTTTCTTTAAAAACAGTCAATTAAAAAAAAAAACAAATGACTTCTAAGAAAACAGTTACATAGGTATAAGCTTTCTGGATGTCCACTCCCTAAACTCAAAGTAAAGCCAAATAGGTTGAAATTGGAAGACTATACAATCAATGAGGAAATTACATGAAGGTCCTAATCTCATATAATGAACTTGGAGAATGCTATCTAAATACAGCACAATTTTAACCAGAATGAAAGAAAATGCTGGGAATCCATGTTGATTCCTTATAGAATGGGCAGTGCCAGTACTGTTGGTAGTAAAAGCAGTATACAAAGTTAACTAGACAAAAGTCTGAAATTCCCATGTATCCCTCAATTTGGAGAGAGAGTTGGGGACCATAAGTCAAGAAAAAGACCAAATGCTCTCACCCTAGCTAGACCACTGATAATAAAGTCTCAATGAAACACAAATACAAGAATAAAGGTCATGGTTACTGTTCCCTCTACCCCTTCCCTTGGGAAGGAATTAGGAAGAAGTCTAAAAAATAATGTATAAGGATAGTAGCTATTAAACAGGGACTTATTAAACAGGGAAATATGTCTATATTTTGAGGTGTTCAACAGGAATCTATGAGAGTTTTAATTCTGCATTACAATGGTATAAATGTTTGCATAGGTATTTGTTTATGATTTTGAGGTCAATTTTCATATTAGAATTGTTTATACACTATAGCTGTGCAAAACGTATGTCTTAAGATGACATTATTAAAGAAACATATAGACCAAATTACACATATAAGTAGATCTGAGATTATAACTGTCAATGAAATGAAACAATTTACCAAAGCTTTTTGTTCTTACTGTTGCCTTCTTTCATTCAAGTCTGTCAGTTTATCAGACAGGCTTTCCATAATCATCTCCTTCCCTAATAATTCTATCTAAATCAGAAATCCTTTCTCCACATCTTAGCCTCATGTAAATTAATACATACTGAATTTCATACACTACAGAAAATATGCCTTTTCAGTCTATGGGACATTTTAACAATTTAACATGCATTAGAATTCAAAGAAAATATCAGTATTTCCAGAATTGAAATAAATTCTTTGATCACAAGATAATTTTTAAGACTCTCACCTAAACAACTTTTTTCCAAAGCAAAGGTGCAGACAAAAATGAAAGTAAGTAGGCAGGCAGGCAGGAAAAGAGGAGGAAGCTTTTAACTTTATCCTTATACTTAGTTGTTCATCCTAGTTGTTCCCCCTGGTGCCAGGTCTCAAACCTGGGTTCCTGGGATGTATGTGGACCATGCCTAGTGGCCTTATCCACTAGACCACAAACGCATTCTTCACCTAAACAATTTTTCGTTAAATAAAGCTGCCCACACAGACTATCTAGAAAATGTTTAATAATGAAAATTCTAATAACAAAGAATTTGGGATATGGATAAAATTATGTTTAAAAGAAAAAAAAAATCACTTTATAAAAACAAATAAAAAATTAACAAAGATCCTCTCAAGACTTTCAAAAAGGAATAAAAATATTCATGCTATTCTTTAAGGGAAGAAATAAGGAAAAAACAGAACATAAGGATTAGGGAGAAAGCAACCTAATTAATACGTAATTCCAAGAAATTGTTTGTTTAAGTAATTAAGTGATATCTCAATTAGTCTAGCCCAGAGTGAAAGGGTAAATATATATATGTATACATATATATATATATATATATACACACACACACACACACACACACACACACATATATATATTTGGATATATAATACTAAATATATTCGTACAAAGTAATAAATATATATAAATAAAGTAATAAATATACATTTATAATTTTGAAAAAACAGGAATTAAAAAATTATGAGCTAATAGATTTAAAAATCTAAAAGAAATGGAAGACAAAAAAATTAAAAACTTCTCATACTGACTCAAGAAAATATAAAAAGAAGTGTTCAACAGGAATCTATGATTCCTTAATAAACATAGGCTAACATGAGAAAATAACCACCCCTCGAAAACAGAGTGTCAGGTCTAGAAGGTTCATGGATTAATTATTTCTAAGTCTGTTGTAAGTAAGTCATTCCTATGCTAATTTAAATAATTCTATGGTTCAGATCAAAATGAAAATGCTCCCAACTCTTCAGGAAAGCCATGTAATAATGTTAAATCTGGCAAATATAATACTTTCTAAATATCTGAGATTTATTTTAAACCCTACATTGAAAAATAAAATTGGACGGTAGGCATCATTGGTCTACCCCAGCAACCACAGAATTTACTGCCATGTAAATTCTCCATACACGTGCTATTGAATTTGGGTATTTCTCTTACTAATCTCGCCTAATTGAATTTTTTCTTTTTGTGCCCCACAATTTGATAAGCCAGCCAGGAGAACCTCAAAAAGTTGGATGCTGTGTTGCTTGTTCCCTAGGATAGCTGCTAAGGTTAGAGAACCAGGACTCCCGACAAAGACAGCAGCAACTGGGTTTGTTTTGTTTTGTTTGTTTGTTTTTTACCACATCGACTCCTGATCCCCTTCCCTCTACAGACATCTAAACTAACCAAAGTGAATGTGAATACTGTTAACTGTCTTTTTCTGGAGGCATGCAAACGGGAGATGGAAAACTTAATATGAACTGTTACTGTTCTTCTGAATACCTGGTATCAGATAATATTCAAACTGCAGTCCAGAACCTGTCAATTTCTTGAAGTCACCTGAGGATGCTTCAATGCTAATATCTGAAAACGTGAACTGCCTGCCCTCAACTCAGACTGGATTTATGACCTAAATTTCAACATTAACCATTATTATTATTTTTTTGTTTCCTTGGGAATGCTTATTATTATTGTTTGATGTAGAATTAACTTTGGGAATCTACTCCTACAGGCAAACCTTAAAGTAAGAATTTCCAGGGCTAATACTCAGGTCCAAGAAGCAGTCAATGACACGAGGTAAACAGCTTTACCAAGATCACAAATGAAGATACCTCACTTATGTCATCCATTCCTCTCCCCTCTTAGAATTCCCTATTTTCCCCTGTTAAAAATATGTGTCAGGGTAGGAATATCTTTTATGCTTATAAGAAAGCTGATTGAAAGCTGCTGGTCTCTATTTTGTTTCTAAGCTTTCCGCTATGAAAACTTTTCAACCTGTCTTACTAATAACCCTTTCTTTTTCAACAAGTCAGGCACAAGACCAAACACAAGTCTACCAAGCCATCACCAAGTCAATTAATTAAGTGAATTGTGGGTTATGTCACTATCTAGACAGAGGAATTAGTTTTTTTCCTCCTGATTTGAGTACCTGGTAGATAAATACTAAAAGATGTCTGGACAGCAAGGTATGGCATCCAAACTAGCAAGCTAGAAAAACATGTCTCTGCCCTGATTCTGGTGAATTACTTGGACCCGAGATTTCTACAGAAATGAATTAAAGTACTATTTCTTATTAGATAAAAGGAACAGATGAAAATTTTTTCCTGTGCACAGAAAACAGACATGCCACTGCATTGACCTTTTCAAAATCGGATTTCCTCAAAAACATATGGACAATGGAGATGCATAAATAGCAAATTTCTGAAAAGCCCTGGAACATTCACAGACTCTGAAAGTCTCAGATTCCAATCTAATCCTTTCCATACACCAAGCTGGTCTCATTTTTCTATGTGGCAACAGAGTATATTAAGAGTTTTTCACCCAAGTGACAGGAGGATGTGGACTTGGTTATCTGGTCCCCTTTGTCATCGACATTTTACCCTAAATGCCAGCCAAATCACAAATCTGGGTTCCTTTGTTATAAAATTGTACCTCATTGACGTGCCAGTTGGGAAACTGGAAAATCTACTTATATATCCCAACTCCAGGTTCTGTATCATGCTAAATAAAGGTCTTATTCGCAAGATATGGAAACTTCAAATTGGAGAAATCAATCCTAAATCTCTTCATGGTTCAGAAGAGGAGTCTAGCACCACAAAAAAAAACCAACAAAAACTTTGTTATCAGAAGTTGACAGAATAACCTCTGTGGTGCTCCAGAATCTCCGGACATGCTCTGGACCCTGACTTATTCAGCAAGGAGGAGCTTGTGCTGCCACTGGAGAAAATACTCCTACATACAGGGGCAAATAGTCACCATATCATCCATTTTATCTGTCCAAGCAGTGGGAGACTTGTTTAATGGGATGTGGGGACATGTATATTGATTTGCTCTGTTGATTTCCTTCCACCTTCACCCAATCTTTGTTTTTCTCTTTGCAATTTTTTTTTTCCTCTCAAATACTAACCCAATTCTTGTCCACTGCCATTGGCCTAGCTATTTATGCATGACTTCCAGGAAGTCACAGAAGAGGGAACTGAAGGGGTTAAAACAAGTCTATCAGAATTGGGCTCCAGTACCTGCCCCTCTCTGACAGGAAGAGCCAAGGGCAGTGGAGAACAGCCCCATAGGCAAAGGAGAAGCTCCAGTTCTTCTAAATCTTTAGCCCTTCCCTAATCAAAGAACTCATTTACCAGCCCCTGGGCCTCCACCCTTCTCCTAATCCAGAAATGGTCTTTTATCCTTATTCTCTAACAGATATAAAAAGGGAAGTTATTTATACTAATTTTCAGTCAAAGACAAGTCATTTCTCCTTGTCAAGTAGTGATCCTCTTCTCCCAGAAACCCCAGATCACCTTTCCATGCCTCTGTTTAGGATATAAATCATGGGTCTGCCCAGTGACCTCAGAATTTACTGCTATGTAAATTCTACACACCTAAACTATTAAATTTGGTCTTTTCTCTTACTAATTATGCCTAATGTCCATCTCTTCACTTGTTCAGTCTTGCCATCCTTGCCTTTTCTAGTGATGCCATTTTTTCACTTGTCCAACCTCAGAGAAATGGGGAACTTTTCCTTTGACTCCCTCAGATACTTTGAGACTTTGAAAAAAGCATGGTGTTTTTTTATTTCATTTTTTTATTTTTTTAGAACTGATGGCTTATTTTTAACGCACAGAGACAAATGAGTAATAATGAGTGAAGATGAGTAATAAAACCATTCAAGTGGAAAATGGACAGTTAAATTAAAACCACAATGAGGTATCACTACAGACTTCTCAGAATGTCTGATGTGGAAAAGAGTAACACCAAATGATGGAATGGATGTGCAGAAACTGGATCAATCATATATTGCCATGGGAATACAAAATGGTACAACCATTCTGGAAAACAATTTGGCAGTTCTTTTATAAGCAAACTTGCAATTACCATGAGACTGATTAATTACACACTTGGAGATTTATATTAAATAAAGATTTACATTCACACAAAAACCTGTTTTGAATCATCATACCAGCTTTATTCATAATAACTACAAATTTGGAAAGAACCAAATGTTCTTTAACAGGTGAATAAACACATCTACATGATGCAATACTACCAAGCAATGAAATGCTGATACATGAAACAACCTGGATGACTCTCAAGGGAAAAAAGCAAATCCCAAAAGGTTTCATACTACAACATTCCATTAATGCAATATTTTAAAAAGCTAAAATTTTAGAAATGGTAGACAGATAAGTGCTTCCAGGGATTAGGGCTATGAATCGGAAGGTCAGGAGCTTTGATGTAGTTAGATAAGAGAAGCATGAGAGATTTTTGTCTGATAGAATATTTATTATCTTCATGTGGATATATGAATGTACACACGCAACAAAATTAATAAAACATAACACACACAAATAAATACAACTATCACTGGGGAAGTCTGAATAAAACAGGTGATTTGTATTATTATTAATATCCTGGTTGTGCTATTATACTATAGTTTTGTAAACTATTGTACTACAGTTTTGTAAATCACTGTCAGAAAATAGGCAAAGCATACAAGAGATCCTTACATATTACTTCTTGCAACTGCATATGGATCTATAATTATATCTCAATAAAAATGTCAATGGAAAATATCCATTGGAAAGAGGGAAAAGTGAAGGGAAGATGAACCAGTAAAATGTTGATAATTGTTGGAATGAGTAATGTGTATATTTAGAGAGGTTCATTATACTATTACCTTTATGTTTTTGTCTATTTAAAATATTCCACACCTGAGGAAAAAAGAACTCTTCTACACTGTTGGTAAGAACTGTAGATTAGTGCAACCTCTTTGGAAAGCAGTACTGAGACACCTTATAAAAATGGATCTACCATTTGATCCAGAAATCCCAATTCTAGATATATACCCAGAGAATACAAAATACAAAACAGAAAAAATACAAGCACCCCTATGTTCAGAGTAGAACAATTCACAATAGCCAACACATGGAAATAACTTAAGTGCCCATTGACGATGAATGGATAAAGAAGATGTGGTATATATACACAATAGAATACTATTCAGCTATATTTAAAAAAACCAAAGATTAAATACTGTCATTTGCTACTGTATGGATGGACCTAAAAGGAATTATGCTTAGTGAAATAAGTCAGAGAAATACACTCTGATTTTACTTTTATGTAGTACAGAGAGAAACCCAACAAACGATGAGCTACACAAGATAAACTTTTAGTATATAAGACAAAGTTAGTTATTACCAGAAGGGAAGTGGGAAGGGGAAAGGTCAAGTCAAGCGGAAGGGGTAAATATGATGAGAGACAGAACTTTCAGTGAACTTACTGGAATATATACAAGTGTTGCTTTATGATGACTCACATCTGAAACATAATGTAATCCAAAGTTACTTCAATAAAAATTATTAAAAACATTCCTGTTAGGCTGGCCCAGAGGGACAAAATGGCAGCCGTGCCCAGGAAAAGGTGGCTGACGTCAGACCAAAAGTCACACCAAAACAGAGACCCCGGCCAAAGCGGATATCCGCATGGCAACCCGGGTCTGGGCCAGTCACCAATGAAAAGCCGACACCTGGAGTTACAGAACCAATCCCCAATTGCCACGCATAAAGCCCGCGAAATTTCTGCTTAAGAGCGCGCTTCCCTTCACTCTGGTGTGACTTCCTCGGCCCCAGTACTGCGGACCAAAGAACCTTGCCCGGGTGCGCAAACCCCAATAAAGCCCTGGCTATTTGATTTTTTGTCTGATTGGCATTCTTTCCCCGCGGAGCCCAGAGGAAAAAACCTTTCAATTCCATAATAAATTTAAATCAAATAAATATAAAAACAAAACTCAATTACTGATTTTTATTCACTGACATTTAAACACATGCTGACGTCTCTCCTATCTTAAAATCTTAAAGACTACTTCATTTCAGTCCTACCTTTCTCTCAGCTCCTTTAAGGTTAAATACTATCATCATCTCTCAGCTCACAGCTACCTGGTTTCTAACCTCACTGTTCCCAGAATTAAGCCAAGGTAGTATATACACAGGTGATTAAGGTTCTTTGAGGCTGTAGGCTATCCACTATATAGTTTGCATAGTCTATATATTCAATAAGCTATCTTTTGTCTTGTTGAAGAGGAGTACTCAAGGATACTTATCTAGTTAACCTTCAACATAGGTTTTAAGTAGTGAAGGAAAAGGAAGCATTTCAAAATTACTACCCCCAGCCCAGATCAACTTCCTGCATTGCAAAAATTTATATATATATATACAATCTCACAATTTCTATGGATCCAGAATCTGAACATAGTTTAGCTGAAGTCCTCTGGCTCTGAGTCTGTCACAAGGTTGCAATCAAGTTGTCCTCCAGGTCTACATTTATCTCAAGGCTCATATATGAAGATCCATTTCTAAGATTACTCACATGGCTATTAGCAAGATTCAGTTTCCTATGGATTATTGGCCTACAATCCTCAGTGCCATACTGAGTTATGAACACAGCTTCCTTCACTTCCTTGTTATGGCACAGCTATGTTCTATCAAAGTGAGCGAGGACAGGCAGAAGAAGCAGGACCTAAATAACATCTTTGTAACCTAATCTCTGGAGACATCCCATCACTTTTGCCTATCTTAATTCATAGAACCAGTCACTTGTTCAGATCACATCCAAGGAAAGAGAATATACAAAGGCATGAACACGAGAAGGTGAGGATCACTAGACGTCCTTTTAGAAGTTGGCCAACTACAGTTTGATGGCCATCTCAAATTCAGCAAATCCAAACCTCAGTCATCTTTCCCTTCAATTCAGTGCTTCAGATTCCCTAAGAAAATGGCAGAACTATTTAAGAGACACCATCTGTGATTTATCCCTCTTCAATACTCCCTTATCTTGTACCCCAATATCACCCAAATAACCATCAAATTATATCAACTATACTATGCTAATATTTCTCTTGAATCTGTCTTATTTCTCCCCAACTCTAGTGTAAAATTTATCATCATTCACTTGAACTATTTCCTCAGACTCCTATGTGGCCACCTTGCTTTCAGTCTTGATTTTACCCAATTCACTGCCCACATTGCAGTCCCGAGAAATCTTTGAAAAATAAAAAATATGAAAAAGAAAAAAAAAAACCTGAATGTGGCATTTCTCAACTTAAAAAATCTGTGTTATTAGAGATCATTTCTCACTAGTCAAACAAAGACAGCAAAGAGCCAGCAAAAGAATCCATGGAGTGGCATATTGGCCTTTTGCTTTCTTAATGCAGAGAGGCTTTCTCTACACAGAGAAAAGATGGCTACCAGCAACTACGGATTCACATGTCAACAATTTTCCCAGAGGGAAAAAGCCACCATTATCGCTATTTAGAAATGTTCAAACGATGGATTTAAAAGTGTCTAGATTTGAGTCACTGCTCATCATTGTGACCAGGAAGAGAAAACTATGAATGACTCTATCTGGATCATATGAGTACCTCTGTAGTTGGACAAATGAGTCTGTTACTAGAAGGGCAGAATAGCAATAACCCAGATAATGGCAATAGTTGAACAAAACCTTTCAAGGTCTCATAGTTCCTTAAAGACATTCTGTGATTCATCTGCTATTTCTAACTTTATCTCCCCATTTTCCCATTGCTTCAGCAATTCTGAATGCCTTCAATTATCTTTTGCTGCTTGATCTTCCCAAATGGAACCAATAGGGGACCCTGGTAGGTCTTCCCTATTTCCTTTGTCTAAACTATTCTTCTCTCTTCCCCCTTCCACTTTTTTACCTGGCAGTCTTTCATCTTTCAACTGTCTACTTAAATATTATTTACTCAGGGGCCCTCCCTAACCCACAATGCCCCAGTACTCTCCCCATTATGATACTCATCTAAGCCTTATTAGGACTATTTGCTTAACAGGCTAGGTTCCTTCTGGACATAAATAATAAGTTATCTGAGGGCAGGGATTGAGTCTACCTTGTTCATTGTGAAACCCTAGGCTCCAACAATTTTGGCATATATGTGTTCAATAAAAATGTCTTGAAATAACAAATGAATATGCTAAAAGAACACTGGACAAAATCAAAGGAAAAAAAGAAATGGGACAGTAAATAATAATAACTACCATGTATTAAGTACTTGTGAACTAGACAACTGTGCAAGATACTTAATATATTACCTCATTCAATTTTCCCAACAACTCTAGGAAACAGGTACTATTTTAAGGTCTATTTTACTATTAACTAAATTGAACTTCAGAAAAACCAATTTCTTTACCTGATACATTTCTAGCTACCACATTAATGATAATAGTATTTAATTAATAAACAAATATTTATTGAACAGACTGCATGCCACAATGCAATGAGCAGAGGCTTTAGAAATAACAGAATTTCAGTGTGAATATGGGTTCCACATTTTCTAACTGGGTACATTCAGCAAGCTATGAAAGCTTCTGAACCACAATTTCCACATAAATAAAAAGATGTTAAATATTATTCCTAATTTGAAATAATATACATAAAATAGCTAGCACAAAAAAAGTAATTCTTTTATGTTAGTTTACTTCCTTCCTAGTCCTTCAATTGTATATTATGTGGTAGAAATGTGAAAAGAATTACAAATTCAGAAGTAAAATCTATAATGACTGGAGTGGATCAGAGGTTTTATGAAGAAGTGTTGAGGATTCTTAGAAAATAAGTAATATGGAGAGAGACAGAAAGAAATGTGTTTTCTCCTTTTCCTGTCTACAAAGGCAGAGAGATATATTAGTGAAAATATGAAATTGTCTCCTTCATTAAAGAGGGTGTACAGGATTATGAAAGACTTTGATGGCCAGACAGTGGAGTTGAGATATGATAAATAGGGATGTAATAACAGTCTGGGGTCAGGGAAAGGACAGAATGAGGAATAACAATATCTTATCTTTTCAAGGGAATATTGGATTCATTTTTTTCCCAACAAGAAAGGTACTACTTCTCCAAAATATTTTTCAAACATAATATTTATAGAAAAGGGAAGTAAAGCAAAAAGAAAAAAACCTCTAGCCTCACTTCATGCTGTCAGATAATTATCAAGAAAGAAGCAGAATCCAAGGCTTCTAATTTTATGGCCCATAACTTTTTACATTACCAAATGATATTATATACACATATTGGTCAAAACTGGTCAGCTCTGGCTTATTTCTAACTCATCATTATCAACTGTTGTTTATTACAGACTGAATATTTTTGTGACATAGTTTAATAAACAAATGCCAATACAAACTTTATCTCATGTAAAAGGTCATAGCACCTTCAAGGAAACACAATGAATAACTCCATACAAAGATGCAAATTACCACTGTCTCATCCTTCCAATGTACCTTTAAAAATGCCCACTATAGGTGTTTTTATATCTTTACCCTTTTACAGCTCATTACAAAGGAACTATCAATCAATTCTATAGCATTCTTCAAACATTTTAAATGAGCCAATGTGGTTTCTTATTACACCCCAGTCTTTGCCCATTACTCCCTTTATTTTAGGCTCTAAAACTTGGGTATTATTATCTAACCATATGCTTCACGCCATGCTGGGGATTATATAACTTTTTGTTTTTATCAAAATGGTACCCTTTTGGTTTACATTACATCAGGTTTTTCTTAAATTTACAATTCTAAAAAAAATTCCTTTTAAAACAGAAGCAAAACTAGTGGGCCCAATTAAATATAAAAATACTTTGCAAATGGTTAATTCTTTCTGGTGTTATTTTTAATCACTTTACATTTGATAGATTTATAATAAAAATGAATTATTTCCTGCCATAAGTAAGTTGGTATGGAAAATGAAAGAAAATAAGACACTGCTAGACTTAGAAATGTACTGTGTGTTCTCATAGCTAGTGTTTCAATTTCAAACAATACACAAGACATGCTTATGAAATATGAGATTAAAAAAGTACCGGGTCCTTCTGAATTCAAAGCCTAGGACTTGTAAGACTTGGGGTAATAGATCTTTGGTCATCAGGGCACTTTTGTCCTTTTACACTTTTACTTGTCACTAAGATTATTAAATATAATTAAAACTTGGCAGGAGTATTATTACTATCTTGAGTATTTAAAAGTTTTCAGAACTGTTTATAGATAGATATATTCAAAGTAGCCTATAATCTCTTAAACAATTCCAATATTATAAAAAAAAAAAAAAAAAAAAAAGAGTGGAGATTCTTGGAGCTTCTAAAAAAATGCTCAATATTCAGGCGCAAATTTTAGGACAATCACTTTTGCAGTAAAAGTAAGCGGTACAGAATTTTTAACCATTTCCTTGCCAACAAGGATTTAATTTTACATCGATTCAGCTCATATTTCAGTGGCAGGTAGAATCAAATTTTGTGCTCCCCACATGAAGGTACTGCTACTTTTCCATGCCTCTGTAAATTTGTTGGTATAGGCCGTTTCTTCTCTTTTTGTCACATGCGACATGAATAACTTTTGGAGTCAAGACACAGTTTGCTTGTGCCTATCAAACAAAGGCATTTGCATAACAGCAACCTATGAAATCTAGCAACTTCCCACCCAACTTCAGAAGCAGCAGCTCTTTCAATAAAAGGAATGAAGTAATTTTCGCGAGAAACTCTGTGGTCATGCCCTACATCTGAGCCTTGGGGTGGGGCAGCCAAGCCAGGAAGGCCCAACACCAGGGGAGGGGGCGATACATGGAAGGAGGTAAAAAAGTTGCTCACTCACCGCCGTGGAGCCTTTCTTCACTGCTTCCTGGGCATATTCCACTTGGAAAAGGTGTCCGTCTGGAGAGAAGACAGTGATGGCTCGGTCATACGGAGACGCCATCACGCAGGACTACAAAGATTCTCGTTGCGTAGCTGAGCAGACGCTGAGGCCAGCCTAGGAGCGGGTACTGCTACCACGTGACCCCCGGAAGTGCTTGCGCACCCGCCTCAAGATGCCTCCCGGAAGTGCTCTTCACCAGTAAGATGCTTCCCGGAAGTCCGGGCGCCTGTCCTGGGAAATTCGCACCTGGGCTCCTGCCCCAGCTCTGGAGTCTTCCCTGCTGGCGGGTGTGTGCCTGCCCTGTGCTTTGAAATAGCTCCTTCCCTGTGCTTAGAGCCTGGTGTCCCAGTTTCCCCACCAGGATGCTTCCCACCATCATGGGGTCAGATCACTCCGGTTATTAAAGATTAGGGCTTATCGATAAGAACCTCAAAGGTCAAATAGTTTTGTTTTTTACAAATCTGTATAGTGGCAAGTTAAATGTCAAAGCCTTCCTTTTGACCAAATTCTGAATTTCCTTCATTATTTTGTCATTTAACTGAAAGAAAAATCAATTTCAAATGTGTTGCATTTACTTCCTTGTGAGAGAAATAGAGCAAATGAGCAAATAGTTCATTAAATAGAGCAAATAGGCCATAAGATAATTAAGATAATTAAGAATTAAGATAATACTGTCTTAAAAAAAAAAAAAGTAAAGCTCAAAGCATGCTATTTAAAAGATGTCTATGCTGGCACGCCCTGGTGGTTCATGTACTAAGTTGGTGCCTGGGGCTCAAGGAATTGAGTTAACAGTGGGGTGGGGGGGTGGGGGACAACAAAATAAATACATGACATGAAAGCGTTTCTTCTTCCTTAAAAAAAAAAAAAAATTCTTCCCTCTTCTCAGAAAAGTCTGCAAATTAAGCTAGAGTAGAAAGTCTGTATAAAACCTTATACAGCATAACTACCTGTGAAACTACTCGTGTCTCTGCTGTCATCAGTAAAATGGGAATATTTAAAAATCAGCTGTGTTGTTTTGAGGTTTAAATGTGTTTATAGGCATAACTAATGTAAAGTGGTGCTTGGAGGGTAGCAATAGCCAGGTAAAGTTAACTATTATTACTTCCCATTGGGGAGGATCTTAAACATGATGATACCACCTTTAACCAAAAAAATTGAGAGAAAAGAAAAAAAGAATATCCACAAAAGAGGAAAACTCATTACTCTCAAGTCCCAAATAATTCAGAATTTTAGTTTATTACTGAAAGCAATCTGAGTTCACCCAACCCTGTATTTTACTTAAATGTTAGAAACTCTTGAAAAGTTTGATTTTTCTTAAAAATAAAGTAATTCCTAACCAAAGCAATTCACTCTAAGTGTTTACAGTATTAAAATAAACCAACATATGCAAGATGTTGACATTTTAAAAAGTACTTTAAAATACTTTAAAAATAATCATTTTCAAATTTTGAAATAATTATAGACCACAGGAAATTAAAAAGTGCAGAGGTCCTTTGAATCCTTGACCCTGTTGTCCCAGTAATAATATCTTACTTACATATATGGTACAATAACAAAACTAGGAAAATGATATTGGTAAAATCCACAGAGCTTAATCAGATTTTATGATTATTGCATCCATTCATTTGTGCACATGTATGTGGTTCTATTAAATTTTTCATGCATAGATTGGTATAACCAATGCCATAATCAAGATACAAAACTGTTCCATGACTACAAAGATCTCTTGAGCTGCTCAGTCATACTTATCACTCTCCTTCTGAAACCATTTAATATGTTCTCCATTGGTATAATTTTGTCACTTCAAATTTTTCACATAAATGGAATTGTAGTCATAACTTTTTGTACCTTTTTATTTTTAAATAATTAGAGTCACAGGAAGTTACAATGATGGTATCAGTGGTCCCTTGTACCCTTCATTTAGTTTTCCCAATTTGTACATCTTATATAACTCTATTATAATATCAAAACCAAGAAATCGGTGTTTGTATAAAATATGTGTATATATCTTTGAAAAGCATTTTGAAAGTGTTATGTTTTATAACTTATTTAAGAAACATGGTGGCATTGAAATGTTGACAAGGATTGATTAATAACATTAAAGATTCATTTTGACAGTATATCTTAATAGTTTAGTTTTGGGTAAGTATATTTTTCTGACCTATAACCAAAGGTAATACTTATTTCACAAGATTGTTGTGAAGAGCAAATGAAACAATGTATTAGTGCACCTAGAGCAGTGCCTGACATGTTAGTCCTTGAAAAGTGTTAACTCTTGTTACTAATCATTAACAAAAATATTAATATTAATCTGTAAGAGAAATCAAGAGTAAAAATGTAGCATAAACTCATGCATGTATATTCAGATATATAAATACACAAATATATATTTCTAGATGTATAGAGAGAAAAGAAAGGAAATACACCAAGTTGACAAAAGTGGTTTTGTTTGCAGGAGATCAGGGATTGGAAAGAGAATGGGGAGACATGGTAAGGAGAGAGAAGTTACTATTTTAAACTTCATGTGTTTATTTGCATTATTTAATACATTTTACAGCAAGCATAGTTTACTTAAAACATTAAAAAACAAGACCAAAAACAGTTAAATGCCTAGAAGCTTTCAGCAAGGAGAGTTTGAGCCAAATCTATTAGGAACAAACAGCAGTGCAGGACAAAACAGTTAGCAAGGAATGAATATTATAGTGTTATGATTCAGAAGGAAAACCTGTAGACAAGTCCAGTATTTTCCTCTTACAGGTTTTTGCCTATTCTCAGTGCCTAGATGAGATATAAACACCTTTGTTAGACAAAAATTGGAGTTCAAAGTCTATCAAGGCATGGGGGTCATAGGAAAAACCTAGGCTTTTGTATGGGACCCACAAAGCCACAACCCAGGGTGAGAGTGAACTAAAAACTGACCATTTCTCACAGGAACTAACACCGAGATTTGAATCGTCTCAAACTATGATTGGAAAAAAGCAGCATTTCTCTGTGATCCATAAATGTTTGGAGGTACCCAAAAACCTTTCAATAGATTCACAATATCAGAATTATAGAGAAAATGCTAAAACAGCATTTGCCCCTCACTGTACAAATATTTTTGTTGATAGTGCAAACGAAATGGGTAAAACTCTTGGGACAGTAGAATGAAACAAGGTAATAGCACAAACCCTGTACACATTATATTCTTTACTACTAAGCAATCGTGAAAAAATGTAAATTTCAGGGTGCCCCAGAGGGGTAGCAGTTAGATCAAACATCTCTGAAGGATTGAGCTACATACCACTGAGTTCGAGTCCTGGGTCCTGGGCGAAGCAACCAGTGTGAACAAATGAATAAAAACATAAATCTTCCTCCTCTCTCTTCTAGCCTACCTGTCTACTCACCTGCATTCCTGCCTGCACCTTTCCTTTAAAAATAATTACATTTCATTTTAGAATGCCATTGAATAAGCAGTAATTATGCAGTATTAATGTTATTAAATCTTAACACTTGAGTACCTGTCTTTTACTATTCAGAGTGACAAAATCCAAAGTCCACAGCCATTTCTGCTGCATTAAAAGTAAGGTTAACTTAGAAAAAGGCACTTTTGTAAATATTTGAGTTTCTAGTTGAACCAGTCTGTTTTCTCATGGAATACAGTTTATATTTGAAAGTATGACTGACATACTGTGGTTATTCAGTTACATATCTGGGATGACATTTCTTGAAAATGAACATTAGTCTGTCACTTAAGGAAAACAACAGATGGTTTGTGTTTCCAATGATAAAATTCAAGTTTTTAATAAAAAATTAAGATTTTGGAAGACTTTCATCACTCTGAATTTGATAGCCTCTCCATAATTAAAGACTTTATTGATGCAACTGGTGATGATGTTAAAATGTGATTTAAAAAATATAGCATTATACAGATAGTATAATTCAGTGAACCAGTATTTTCCAGTAACTAAAGTATGATAATAAATTATTTGTAAATGAAACATTCAAATTGCTGTAAACCAGTGGATTTTAATATAATAGTGCTAAAAGTTCGTTGATATTTTATTTCTTAAAAGAAGGAAGGGAATGGAGGACAAAACATCTTTCTTCATATTTTCATTTTTGTTTTTCACCACAGACCTGGGTCACAAACCCAGGGCTCTGGGCTTTTCATGGCCTATACCTCAGCTACCTGAGCCACGGGGCGTGCCCTCTTCCATAGCTTTTCTTTTCTTTTCTTTTTTTTTTTTTTTTTTTTTTTTTTAAGGAAAGGTACAGGTAGAAATAAAGGAAATAGACTAGCAGGCAGGAACAGGTAGAGAGCAGCCCTTTATTTTTATTTAGTTGTATAACCTGGTGGTTCTTCTCAGCCAAGGACACAAACCCAGGATCTTGAGATTTATGTAGACTGAGCCCAATCCCTACTCCACCAGGGTGCACCCTCTTTAATAATTTTTAAGAGGGTAAAAGTGTTCTTAATGTCAAAAAATTGGGAATGACTGGGATAAAACCTTGCTAGTGTCCCTAGGTGATTATCTACTTGCTGGAAGCAAAAGTAAATTTTCTGTAGAGGAAGATACTATCATGCAGAACCTCAAATAATTGTTGCAGTTTCTCATATGCAATATCCTGTGCTCATTCAAAATAAACACAAAGAAATTGTGTGAACAAAGGACAAGAAACAACAGGCAACAGAAATAAATAATGTACAGATAATGGAGTTGTCAGATGAAGTTCTTTAAAACTAATGATATTAAGGGACCAAAAACAAGTTAAAGCTTTCAGCAGGGACAAGAACTATCAATAAAGTGTCTATTGGAAATTGTGGAAATAAAAACTACAATAATTGAGATTAAGAGCTCAATAAATGGATTTAAAATCAGATGAGACCTAACTGAAGAGAAAAGGTGGAGAACTAGAAGGTAGTATTAAAAATTATAGTTTCCATATCAAAACAGAGATAGAATAAAGAACAATAAAAGAGGATTTAAAACATTTGGATACACTGAAAAACCTAACATATTTATAGTTTGAGTACATGTAGAATAGGAGAAGAAAAACAGAGCAGAAAGAATATATAAAGATATTTTGTTTAGAAATTGTCAAAACTGACAAGAGAATCAAGTAACAGATTCAGGAAAAACTATTAACGATGACCAGGATAAAAGAAATTCACATGTAGAAAAACCACAATGAAACTGCTCTAAACCAAAAACAATGAGAAAGTCTTAATGCTCCCTAAAGAAAAAAGACATATTACAAAAAAAAAAAAAAAAAAGAGTGAAAATAATATTGACTGTCAACTGACTTCTATACTGACATAATGGAACACTACCTACAACATGTTAAAAGAAAATAAATGTAAACTGATATTCTCTATCTAGGGAAATATCTTAAACTTGAAGGCAAAATTAAGTTATTTTTCATATAAACAGAACCAGAAAAGATCAGTCACCAGTAGATATTCACTAAAGGAAATAATAATGTTCTTCAGAGAGAAGAAAATGATTCCAGATAGAAGTTCAGAGATATAGGAAGAAATAAAAAACATCAAGTTAAATATATGCATAATTTCAAATAAAACAATCAATCTCTGATTTATATATAGTATTAAAATACATGAGAAAAGAATGTATTATTTGCACAGGGGGGCAAGTGAAGTTAAAATGTTCTAACTTCCCTTGATTGTTGCAGAAGTAGTAAAATTTCTAATTTCTGTTTGACATTTTATTTCAAAGAAAAGGTGCAGGCAGGAATGAAAGTGAGCAGGCAAGTAGGCAGGAAGGAGGAGGAAGAAACACTTTAGTTCTAGTAGTTTGTCTTGGTTGATTCCCTGGCCCGGGGACACAAACTTGAGTGCATGGGATGTAAGTGAAACTCGCTCAGCCAGAGGCAGCAGACCCACCAGTTTTGCCTCATATTAAACTTTAATTGGTCTAGCCAGGGAAGTGGGAAGCAACCACTGTGAATAACTAAATAAAAATAAATAAAGATGCTTCTTCCTCCTCTCTCTTCCTGCCTGCCTGCCTACTCACCTTCATTCCTGTCTTCACCTTTCATTTAAAAAACAAAAATAAGAAAGAAAAAAATTATTATAGTAGATTTCAAGATAACTTTATATTCTGCATAGATTTCAAGATTAATATTAATATAATGGAACAAGCATTTTATTTATAAGAAATCTTTTCAGGCTAAACAGAAATTCAATTACATGAAGCTTACAAGAGATCAACCTTAAACTTAGGGGTAAAGAAAATTTGAAAGCAAAAAGATGAAAATGATACCTCATGCAAATATTAAACAAAAAGAGCTAACATAACAAAGTAGACCTGGCAGGGCCTGGTGGAGTAGTGACAATCCACATACATTCCAAGGGTCTGGGTTTATGTCTCAGGGCCGTGGGGAACAACCAATATGTACAACTAAAATAAAAATAAAATAAAGATGCTTCTTCCTCCTCTTTCTTCCTGCTAGCTTGCCTTTATTTCTGCCTACACTTTTCCTTTAAGAAAAAAAAAAGAAAAGAAAAGAAAGTAGACCTTAGGTTAAGATGAGCAGTGAGGTGTGCCTTGATAGAACAATGGCTTCTGAAGGAGTAAGTCACATACCCCTGGATTCTAGTCCTGGGCCTGGGTGGACAACCAGTGTGAATGACAACAAAAAAACAAAATTAAAAGATGCTTCCTAAATAAAAAGATAGTGAGAGATAGGGATATGTTGTAATGATAGAAGATTTGGTTTACAAGGAATACTTAGCAATTCTAAATTTGTACTAATACCAACCACATATGAAGACATATAAAGTGAAAATTGGAAGTACCGAAGAAAAATAGAGAAACCCACAATTATACACAATTTAACACAATTTTCTTGGTAATTGGTAAAATAAATAGATGAAAAAAATAAAAATAATAGTCAAAAACAAAAATGAATAAATTTGACCTAATAAACACAAAAATAACACGCATACATATAAACACTATACTAAATAACTGTGAACCTCACATATATTTTGAGCAAACAGAAGATTTATAATTTATATTTTAGGATATGAAGCTAGTCTTACAAATATCAAAGGATTAAAAGCATATACAATGTATTACTTGGCTCCAGGGAATTACTTCAGAAATGAGCAACAACATAATTAAAAATGCCCATGTATTGGAAAATTAATATATATATATTTTTTTAATATTGAGGTGTTTTGATTTACAAAATATATAAATCCATATATGTAGCCTCAACATTCATCAACTATATGACAACATATCACATCCAGCACCAAATAACCAAAAGTCCTCCACCACTGTCTATCGGACCCCACCACTACATCTTATCCCTACGCTCTTCCCCACTTGTAACCTCAGTTCTGCTGTTAAAGTTCAAGTTTGGTTTTTGTTTTTCCTTTTCTTTTGTTTCTTATATTTCACGAGTGAGATTATCTCGTATTTGCATTTCTCCTTCTGACTTATTTAGCATAATTCCCTCTAGTTCCATTCACGTTGTTGCAAATGTCAGGATTTCATCTTTTTAGGGCTGTAGTTATTCCACTGTGTTTATACACAAAAGCTATGCACTTCAAAATAATGTAGGTCAAACAAGAATTCACAATAAAAATTATAAAATATTTTGAATGAATTATAGTAAAAATATACTCTATTAAGATGTGTGGTATAGGCACACTCTGGTGGAATAGTGGTTTGGTACAGTCTGCATACATTGTAAGGTCCCTGGTTTGCATCCTGGGGCGGGCAGGAACAATCAAGATGAACAACGAAATAAAATAAATGAAATTCTTCTTCATTTCCTCTCTTCCTGTCTCCCTTAACATTGCTTACCTTCATTCCTGTCTGCACCATGCCTTAAAAAAATGTGTAGTGTAGCCAAACAGTGCCTACATGGGAAATTATAGCATTCAATGCACACCTTAGAAAAGGAGAAAGGCTAAAAATTAATTACTTAAATGTCAAGATGTTATGTTAAAATATCAGTGTAAAGATGTTACATGAACCCAAGAAAAATCAAAGAAAATAATAAAGAATAGGAATGAAAATAGACAATATACAGTAGAGAATAGAAAGAAAGCTGAAAGTCTGGATCACTGAAAATAAAATAAAATGGACAATTGTTAAGAGTAATTATGAAAAAAGACAAATAATATTAGACAAGATAAGTATCTTATTACAAATGTTAATGATGTTAAAGGGTTATAAGTAACTTCATGCCAATAAATTGGAAAATTTAGATTAAACAGGCAAGTTCTTAGAAAATCAAAATTGACAGAAGAAAAAAGAGAAAAGTCTCAATGGTTCCAGATCTGTTAAAGAAATTAAATCTATAAATAATACACTGCCTCAAAGAAAACACTTGACCCAGGTGTAGCATCACTTATTAATCCTTAATACATTTAACAAAGAAATAACACCAATCTTACATGAAACTCATCATGAAAATAGGAAAGAATGCTTCCATCAATTATAAAATAAATATAACCTTAATAACATAACTTGTGGATACTATGATAGGAAAAATTACACCATTTTACTTATGAACATGAATGCAAATATTCTAAACAAAAAAATATAAAATTTATATATGACATGTTCATCACAACCAAGTTCATTCTAGGAAGCAATGTCATTCACTGCATTAACAGAAGAGTTGTTAAACTGCCTGACCAAATTTGGCTCACTGCTGTGTCTGGGTAAATAAAGTGTTAGCAAGCTTTTCCATCTGGATCCAACTGAATGGCTCCTGCAAAGAAGGGTGGTGAGAAGGGTCATTCTGCCATCAATGAAGCAGTGACTGCTAAAATGACAGTTTCCTAATGCAGCAGAGTCTGTAAAGACTGCAAAATCTAACATATTTACTATCTGGTTCTTTATGGAAAAGTTGGCTAACTCATGAAATAGAGGGAATAAATTTACCACTATAAATTCAGAAAAGCATTTAATAAAATTCATGATTTAATAAGTCATTTTATTTCATGACTCGTAGTCTAAGAATAGAAAAAAGTATCCTTAATTTGCTAAGGGGCTCTACAAGAATTCTTCAGAAACCGTATTTTATGATTAAGTGTTACAACTTTTTTAATTTTAGGTAAGTCATGAGAGTGTCTGCTATCATCATGTCTATTCCACTTAGTACTTACTTTTAAGCAATATAAGATGAGGAAAAAAATAACTTTTATTAATGTGTACCCTGGTGACTCAGATGCTAAGACCATGGCTGGAGCATAGATTATGTAAAGCCCAAGGACCAAAAACAGAAGTGGTGCTTTCTTCCCTCCCTCCCTCCTTCCTAAAAAAAAATCTATTTACCTATATTCGAATATATAAAAATGTAATATTAAACACCTTATTTATAAAGGCTTTCGGAGAGTGCAGCTGTTTTTCAGGAAGGCAAATTAAATAGAGAAATGACCTGTCTAGTATTATGTCATAAATGGAAGAACTGGGTCTCCAAATCTGTGCATTTGTCACAGTGAGTTAAGAGTGCATAGAACTTTACATAGGAACTAATTTTTTCTTATAACAATAAATCCCAAAATATAATTGATTCAGCACCCTCTTAATTAATTCAATATTTGATACTGTAGAAAGAGACAGAAATACCCCAGATAGATTTTGTTATAGTCTACTTTGAATTAAATCTTCTGGCCTATTGAAAATAAAGTATTTTATGAAGAACAGGGAAGTGATTTTTTTTCTTTCCACTTCATATATGTACATATATATGCTGTTCTTATAGTCTTGAAATCTGTGGAAGCAACAACTCACAAAAGGACTCATCACATGCCTGCAAAGAGTGAGAAGAAATATTTTGAAAAATATTAGCTCAGGGGTTTTGCTTTGAGACCAATTACAAACAGATAGGCTTGGTCTATGACTTCCCAATGTATTCCAAGAATTTATGGCAGCACAGGGATTTAAAATATCAGCATATTTGATAGCACAGATACTCTATTAATTATAAAGTAGTAGGTTTTAAAGAAATGCTTATATGAAAGTAATCACAATTATCTGCATATGCATGTTCGTAAGGTAATTTTAATACCACATTTGTTTAGTTTCACTAAATACTGAGCATATTTCTGGAGTACTTCCCTTTATCAGCCTCTGGAATACATTTAAGGAACAAAACATTCATGTAAAACAAATGTAAAATTAAAATGCATCTGAAAATCAAACATGAACAATTTTCTTATTACATTTTTTCTTACTAAATGTTATCTACCTTATATTTATTAGTGTGGCTAATCAAGAATTATTTATGCAGACTATTTTACTTATTCATTGTGTATGTTCTATTAGGTTTATTCTAAAAAACTTCAAACTCTTTGTTGTGTCTTTCAATTTCTTTTTCAATTGTCGCAATCCAAAAGCGGTTTAAATAATC
This sequence comes from Solenodon paradoxus, assembly GCA_004363575.1. Lineage (NCBI taxonomy): Eukaryota > Metazoa > Chordata > Mammalia > Eulipotyphla > Solenodontidae > Solenodon > Solenodon paradoxus. The sequence goes on from RJWH01002715.1 coordinate 142,547, forward strand.
AAACTGATTTTTCTATTTTTCTGGTTGAGATAATTGCCAGATTAGTTTAAGTTCCCTGAGTCATTTCTCAGATTCGGACCAACTTCACATATTCAATTTTTTTCTGTGAACTAAGTGCTTGAGACTCTTCCTTTTTTTTCTTTCCAACTCTCACTCCACTCTGTATGTATGTTGGAATTCTCTTTAAAGCTAAATAAGTGAGACAAGATTTACTAGGTGCCCTTATCTTTACTCCAATTTAGGACTCCGAAATTCTAGGAGGGTTCCCTCAGACTGCACCTTCCTTTTCTTAATTTTCTATTTTTCCAGGTCAAGGTGACCGGGTATGTCAAGGAAGCTTGAAGGTCAGATATGGTTCTTTAAATATGCTGTCTCTCAGGGAGATCATCTGTATTCTGGTTGGTCCTTTAATGTTTACCAACTGATTTCATGTGATGGACACCTAGAAAATTAGGGCATTTCTATGGCATACATGGTGTCATAGAAAATACAGTGGTTATTGGTTATTCCTATCTATGGGGTGGTGCACTAGGTCCTTTGCTACGCTAAAAGAATAAATACTTATTACTTATTATCAGTTGACTTCCGTTCCCCAACATAACTTAAACAAAAAAGGTATCTTTCGTTCCTTTTCTCCCTGTCACAGGAATTCCCAGGCACTTTTTTTTTTTCTTTCTGTGATACAGAAATTCAGAGAACCATTTCTACTGTTGTATTTTGTTCTTTTTAGAGTTTGGAGCTTTCTGTCAAAAAGCAGGAATATTTTTCTTTTTCTTTTTTCTAGAGAAATACAGTTCTTAACTACTAAGGTCCTTTTGTAGAAACAAAATGATGATGAAAGCTGGGTAGGTGTTACACATACAATGACAATAACAGACTTCTGTTCTGAATTCAATAGAACTTTTCCCAATACAAGTGGTTTTTTCAAGGCTTAGGTTAGTGAAAGACAAATTCTTAAGAATAACTACTGGTACGCTGGTGGCCTAGTGGATAAGGTCTCTGGACATAGTCCACATACCTCCCAGACCCAGGTTCAAGAACTCCAGCTCTGGGAACAATCAAGATGAGCTAAATAAAAAAATGTTTCTTCTTCTCCCTACTTGCCTTGATTTCTGCCTGCACTTTTCCTTAAAAAAAAAAAGGGAACTATTAGCAGAATTACACATTCTCTCCTTTATTCTTTAGTTTGAGTCTTCGAAAAGATTTCCCACCCTACATGTGAGACCCGCCCTCCCAGGGTCTTTATAAATCCTTTTTGCTAATTTTTCTTAGAACTTTTCATATATACATATTTACAAGTTTCTGTTGTCAGAATACAAAGTTCTTGAGAGAAGGTCCCAAGTACAGCTAGTTCAGGCATAATCTAGGTATATAGCATAAAGCTCAGCACCTAGAAGGCACCCCAATTTGCTGAAACAAACTTTTTGTGAAATGCATTTATCTGCAGCAAACTTCAAAAGTATGCATATTTTACTTTCCCATTTTCTTTTATATATAAACTGAGGGATTGATTTTTGAGCCTTAATGTTGGGTGACAATGTGTACGAACCTTTTCTTTGTGTTATACAGAAGTCTACTTTTAAAGGATTAAGGAAAAGGCCCACATCAATACACTAGGCTTGGGCCTAATTTACAAATCGCCCAGGATATAGTTGCAAAAGTAAAGAGCGAGAGTGCTCAGTTTTAAAACTTAATTCCCAAAATCCAAGGCATTTCCACTACGGGTTTGTCCCAAGCCGGGAACTCCACTCCACGCGCTCTAGCCTAGCTGGCCAACTGCCCCTGAGGACAGGACCCAGCCTTCGCTTCTCGATTTGCGGTCAGGCTGACTTTCCAATTTGTTGAGCACGACTTTGTGCGCGAGGGGAGACGGTGGACTCCGGGTACGCTTTGGGGGCGTAGCCGAGCCGTTCAAATCGGCGAATCCGCGATCACCCAGTCCTACAGCTACGGCTGCCTCCACTGGCAGATGCGCCAAAGGACCCAACAACTCCGGGGTCCCAACAACTCCGGGGTCCCACCAACCCTTTGCCCTCGGCTGCCGGACAACTCCGGTAGTCACTTCTCTCCAGGACGGGTGAGAACAAAGTTCGGCAAACTAAACTCGGTCGACAGCTGAGCACCGTCACGCGGCGCGGAGCACGCCCCAGCGCGCCGGGGAGGGAGGCTATTAGCACCCGCGCGGAGGGGGCGGGCCGGCTCGGCCGCTGCATTTCCTGTGACAGGGGCTGTCCCAGCCTCTCCCTCTCCCGCGGCGGCGGGACCATTTCCTGAATCGGTGCAGCGAAGGGAGGACGGGGGCACGGCCCTACCATTAGCGCACAAGGACGGGGGAAGCGGGCGAGGACAGGCCGAGGGACAAGAGATCGGTCAAGAACAGAGACTTTCTGCCAGGACAGTGCGTCTCGGTGAACTCGAGGAAGTCTGATTTCTAGGGGACAGTGTTTTTCCTGTAGGCCAGGCTGGCGGGCTGCGGGGGAGCTCCGGAGCATCCCCCCTCCCCGCATTCCCGAGGTGGTTCAGCCCGGGAGGCAGGCGTCTCTCCCCCAGTTTGCCGTTCACCCGGAGCGCTCGGGACTTGCCGATAGTGGTGACGGCGGCAGCATGTCTGTGGCATTCGCAGCTCCGAGGCAGCGAGGCAAGGGGGAAATCACTCCCGCCGCGATTCAGAAGGTGAACCCCCCGGGGTCGGGGATGCCAGACTCCCCCCGCCTTCGGGAGAGACACCTGGGGCCGGGCGGGCCGGCAGTCGGCCGGGCCGGGGGCGGCGGCGGGCCTGCTGGGAGGCGGCCGTGTGTGGGAACCCGAGCGCGGGCCGTGCCTGAGTGGGAGGCGGACGAGGGCTAGCCGGTTCTCTTACGAAGTCCGTCGCGCTTTTGGGCTTTTTCTGACGGGCACAAAAGCCGGAGGAACCTCCGCCTAGTTTCTCTAGGGATGGGGCGGCGTTCCTGCGGCGGGGCGCGTGCGCCCGGCAGCGGCGGCGGTCGCGCGGGGAAGGGCTGTCTGTGTGTCCGGGCCGGCGCCCCGCGGCCCCGCGCGTCGCTCCGGAGTTACTTCGGCGTGGCCCCGCCCAGCGCGCGGCGGCGGCTTAGTGCTAGTCGGCTCTCGGGTCGCCGGGGGCAGAGGGCAAGTCGCCGCCCTCCGCCGCGCTGCAAACTCTGGCGGAGTTGGTGTAGCTCGCTGGAGAACTTGCAGGGCACCGAAGGGAGCCTTAATAGAAAGCACGGGGCACACAGTGGCGAACCCTATGAACGACGGAGTTCTTCTTGGGATTCCCGGTCTTCTTTACGAATTCACTGCGTATCCAATTACATCTGTAGCAAAATATGCGTTGAGTTTGGCTGCGAAGGCTGCAGTGGCGAGCCTAGCTTTTGCTTTCATGGCGCTTACAGTCTAGCGGTGGCCACAACTTGATAATCATGACTGACTACAGAAGTCGTGATAAATACACAGGGAGCTGGCTCCCATTTAGAGTGCAGTGCTGCCGCTGTCGCTATGACTGCCAGTGGGGGACACAAAGGTTCTTTATGGCCTCTACCCCTTGTTGCCTACGAGCAATCCAGATTCTGAATTTTAGTCGACCAGATTTTGGAAAGTTACTTGTTAAATTTAGCAGTTTATTAAACAATCAGTTTCGTTTCATGCACTGGAGCCAAGGATGAAAATGGAATAGTCAACTTTTAGTACCTCCCAGGGCACCATCTTATGCCCAATACATTCTGTTAATCTGCTACTGCTTACTGTCAGGTTCTTTGTACTGTGGCATTTGACATTTGCCCAAATGTTGCTTTATTTTTATGAACAAACCGGCTTGTCAGTGCCTGGAAAATGCAGTGCTTGCATATATTCCACTGGGCTGTATCTGCAGCCTGGCAGATAACTGAAGTACACAAATGCAAACCGTGTTTCTGGAGGGATTCACTTTGTAATTTTCATCTTTGGACTGTGGAAAAGTCCTAAGCATTTTTTTTACCCAAAAGTTTTTCTTAACTATATCTGAAGATGTTTATTTATCATGGGTGATTCAGGAGATGGTGATCACTTATTTTTCATCCTGAGAACAGAAGAGAAAATCGATTCCAAATTAAAAACCTCATTTTACAGTTTGAAGTGTTGTTGCTAGATATGAGACGGATTTTAATTTTAAGAGGAGGAAGAATCACTTTTATTAATTTGTTCCACTCCCACTCCCGCAGGATCTCCAATCCAGGCCCTTGGGCTTTATTTATGTGGTCTATACCCGTTACCAGTGTGAGAAGAAGACGTGAAATCATTACACTGAAGATTGGATTAATGTGTTTTAGAAACATACTTTTTTGGTGTTCAGTGATTCTTTTTATGAAATAATTGCACTTTTTGGAAAGGAATATTATTTTACCCCCAGCAAGTGAAGATTATGATTTATATATAGAAAAATAAACAACTATTATTAAGTGGATTTTTTTAATTAAAAGAACTACATTAAATTATCAAGTTAGAATGATTATGGTAGCCCCCCCTAGTGGGGTGGGGGAGAGGATAGTTATAAGACCCCCATTTGGTGTCTGAAACTGCTGGTAGTACTGAATTTTATACTGTATAAAAATACATACCTCTGACAAAATTTAATTTATTAACTGGGAATAGTATGATAATAATAGCTAATAATAAAAAAACTTATAATCATCTCTAATAAGTTATGTGAACGTGGTCACTCTCAAAATCTTATTATAGGTAATATTTTCCCACCACAGTTAACTGTGGATAAGAGGGAATTGCTATATAGTTTTGTTGAATCCGGAAGGAAGATTGGGGCAGGTTCAGGAGAAACATACTCCTATTCTCTTGATCTTACAAATAAATGTGAACACTTGAAATCTTAAGTGGTTTGTAAAGGAGAGCAAAGCTGGTACAAACACCAAGTGGCCTTTTAATTGCTAAATTAGTGTACTGTTTTTTCAGTGCCACATTGCTTAAATATTTAACCCTTAAAAGTCAGTATTGTTTGTTACCATAAAGTGATATTTATATTTTGTTTTTATACTTTTGGGACAAGTTAATTATAAGGTAAGCCCATAAAGTATGTAATAAATGTTATACATGTATAATGTATTTGATTATTCTATAGTTGGAGAATCACAAAACCATACTGTATAAAACTTGGAAATTAGCCACCTATCTCCTCAAGCCTCCTGGGCTGAGGTTTTCATGTTTTTACTTCATTTGGGTAGAAACAATTTTTCATTAGAGTGATGCAAAGTGAACTTGGACTATTTACTTTTGGTCTTAACAGCATAAAACTTCTATTGCAGATAGTGGAGACAACTAAATGTTTATATACAAAATAAACTCCAAATCTTGTCTTCTAGGCTTTAGATAATAATTCAGAGGGAGAATAATTAGAGGTATTAAAAAGTTAAATCGTTGATAATTTCAGTATGTAAAATAAGATTTTATGTATTGAGCTATAGTATAAAGAAGACCTGTGTGGATTCCGTTCTTGTATAAACATGTCTAGAAATATTTAACATGGTTACATAATGTACTAGATTTACAATAAACTTTTTCTAATTTTATTTCAGATGTTGGATGAAAATAACCATCTTATTCAGTGTATAATGGACTATCAGAATAAAGGAAAGACCTCGGAATGCTCTCAGTAAGAATGACTTGAAAAATTTTTTGTAATTCGTTTTCTGTGTTCGCTTTTTTCTTTTTATTAGCAACTTTATTGAAATATAATTCACACCCTACAATTCACCTGTTTTAAATCGTATAATTGAATGTTTTAGATATTCATGCAGTTGTACTACCATCACTTTGATCAACTTTAGAACATACTATCATTTCAAAATGAAGCCTTATACCCATTATATTCTTTATTTTGATTCCTATATCCCGGGTTCCCCATCCCTTGACAATCACTAGTCTGCTTTCTGTGTAGATTTGCCTAGGACTATTTCTATAAATTCATACAATATGTGGTTTTTTTAGATTGACTTCTTTGACTTAGCATAGTGTTTCTAAGACATGATTAGAAGCATTTATCAGTACTTCCTTTCTATTGCTGAATGGTCTGTTGTATAATTGTATCACTTTTTTAGGTTGTTTCCATTTCTTGGATACTATGATTAATGCTACTGTGAGTATTTGTGGATAGTTTTTGGTGTAACTTATCTGATTTTTGCAACAAAAAATTTGTTCTTTGGAATGGAATGGATATCAGTTTTTCCTTAAGTTTCTTATTCTGCATTATAAAATAAGGACTTCAAATTTGTGTATTGTCTGATTTGTGGAAAAATAAATCTTCACATATTTAGCATGTTTAGTTATAATCCATTACAGGTGATTGTGAAGATAAAACTTTTGCCTAATAAATAATTATCAGTTATAAAACCAAACTTTGAAGCAATGTATCTAATAAAATATACTATTTCCCCTAATAGAATCTGATATAGTGAAATAAGTTGATTATTTTATCAAAAATTTCCAGAGAAGCAAGTGTCTAGTAGAAATAAATTGTGAGCTACATGTAAATTTACATTTGCTAGTAGACACATTAAACAAAAAGCAACAGGTGAAATTAATTTCAGTTATTTTACTTAACCTATTATTTCCAAAATAATTTCATTTTAATATATAATCGTAAATATGTTAATGAGATAGTTTACATTTTTTTGTTTCATGCTAAGCTTTGAAATCCATTGTGCATCTTATTCTAATAACAAATTTTGCATTTGCCTTGTTTTAGTGTGTCAGTGGCTACTGTATCAGATAGTGTAGTTCTAGGATATTTTATTCTAGATATTTTATTTATTATTTTAATATTTGTCATTTTGGGACCCATCTTTCTTTACCAGAACTCTCACTGGACTCTCAGATTTTCCCAGCAATCCTTACTTCTCAACATGTCTCTGACTGCTGGTCTGTTGCTATCACTTGATTAACCTTTAATCTACTTTTGAATCTCTGTCCATTATTTTGTCTTTTCCCTTCTTTAAAATTATTTTTAATTAAAAATTCATATGTGGTCATTGTGAAAAGAAAATCATACTAAGTATAAAAGTTTGTAGAGATAAAAGTAAGGCACCTTTTATTTCCCACTCATATCTTTCTTCTCTTCACATGAACAACTATTCTTTTTTTAGGGTGAGGTGGGATAGAAGAGAAGTGCCTCTGTTTCTGCCTGCCACCATCTAGTGATCCTACCTCTGGGCACAGTGCCCTCATTTCCCCTTGGAGGCCACAGTTCCCCACACCCAGCCTGCAAGTTTGGAGGACTTGCCCCTGGGCCTTTTGGATCACCTTGGGACCCCAGTCTGGCCCATCTTCCTTGGGCTGGAATAATTTATATCAGGGACTGATATAAATATGGGTGCTTGACTCCAGTGAGTGGAAGGAGATCCTCCCTAGGCCTTTAGTTGTTAACTGTCAGAAAAAGGACGTCTTTGTCAACTGAGTTACTAAGTTTGGAGCTGCCAGTGGTCCCCTCTGCCACCACAGCTTGCCTAAGTTTGAAGCTAACACCCAGGAAAGCCAGAGTGATTACTGATGAGCTAGTTTAAACACCTGAATCCAGCTGTACCTGAAGTCACTCCAAAATCTACTCCTAGACCCAGCTATTCTTAATGATTTAGTATGTGTTTTTTGAAACATTTTTTTTATATATTTGCACATGAGTTCATATCTATATTAATACATTTAGGTAGATGTTTTGTTTTTAATAGGCTAGAGTTTGCTCAGATTACCCTTAAAGGTTGTATAGGTTTGCTTTCCCCAAACCAGATTTCATATTTTGTAGCCTTGCTTTTCAAGTACCCTGGCAGTAATGCATATATCTTTTAAAAGTTTTTATACATCTGTTTGGTGAAAAGTGATATCTTTTTATAAAAGAGTTTATTCTGAAATAGTTTCACTCACAAAAATGTTTCCAAGCTAGTACAAGAAATTCCTCTTTGCCCTTCATTGAAATTCTTTGGATGTTAACATTCTTAACCCCCCACTTGCTTTAGCATACATTTCTTACCCAAATTTCTTTTCTTTGAATGTTCGCAAGCATGACTCTGTTAATAATTTCAGTATATATTTCTTTCAAAAAGTGCAAATTTTCAGATGATTTAAGTGTTAAAATTAAGAACATAGTACTATGATCTAATCTTCAGACTTTTCTTAAATTTGAATATTTGCCTTATTAATGTATTTTTTCAGGTCCAGGATGCTATGCCATATCAGATGTTGTAGAAGTTGTGATGTCTCTTGAATATACTTTAATCTGGAATTGACCTTCAGTCATTCTTTTATTTCAGTGATGTTGACATTGTTGAAAAGTTATTTTGTGGACTGTTCCTGATCTCTGGGAAGGGGAGAAGGGCTGGAGATTGAGTTTAAGTGCCAATATCAGTGATTTAATCTCTTACAACTGTAGTGAAGTCTCCATAAAGGATCAAAAGAGGACTTCTGGAGTTTCTGGTTAGGTGATCACGTGGAGATTTGGAGAGAATAATGTGCCTGGGGAGGGCTTGGAAGCTACTTGTGCCCTTTCCTTGTAACGTGCCTTATGCATCTTTTCAATCTGGCTATCCCTGTTATATCCTTTGTAATAAATTGGTGATTTAGTGAGTAAGTGGGTTTCCTGAGTTCTTTGTGCCATTCTGGCAAATCAACCTGAGGAGTGGATACTGGGAACTTCTGATTCGTAGTTAGTGGGTCAGAAGAACAGGTATCTGAGCTTGTGGCTGGTGTCTGAGACAGAAGGCATTCGTGGGAGATTGAGCTCTTAACTAGTAGAATCTAATGCTGTATTTGGGTAGATAGTGTTATAATTGAGTTGAATTCTTGGATACCTTGCCGGTAATAGAATTTCTTGTAGGGGTGGCCAATCCTCCACACACATTTAATATTGAGTTCAGAACCCAGCAGACTGCCCATAGCTTGATACCTGACAATTTTATTAATGTGTACAATTTTAGAAATAATAAGCACATTAAAAGGTACACTACTCCAGTGATAGTATTTTATAGATTATGTAATAGTATTTTATAGATTTTTAAAATACATTTTTCAGGAAAAATTTTTTTTTTATATTTGCAGAAGAAATGATTTCTGTAGTCAATCTTAACTGAAGCTATATTCTGGAATATTTGCTTATTGTGAGGTGACTTGTTTACAAACTTTTAAAAGAATATCATTGTTACTACTTTTTTAAAAAATAATGTTCACCTTTGAGCCTTAAATTATCCTAGAATAAGCTTACTTGATTAATGCTATAAAAATAATTCACTTTTACAAAAAAAGTCCTTCTGAAGTTAGGAAAGGCCAGTTAAAATAATCATTTTTACTTACCTTCACATTAAATAGAGTTTGGGGGCAATTGGGACAATTGGAGAAATATGAATGTGTGCTTGGATTAAATAGTAATATTGTATTTTTCTTGTTATGATGGTTATACTGTGGTTCTAGGGAAATCATTTTGTTTTTGGAAAACTAACATGGGTGTATTAAGAGTAGTAATGAGGTATTATGTCTGTAACTCATTCTCAAATTGTCTTAGATACCTGTTTCCTTTCCCAGGTAAGGGAAATTCTCTGCCATTCTTCAAATAAGGCTTCTGCTTTTTCTCTGTCTTCCCCTTTTGGTACCCCACTGATGGAATGTTCTTGATGTTGTCCTATGGATCTTGTATGTATCTTCATTTCTTTTTTCTCTCTTCTGGTCTGCCTGGGTGCGTTCCCCTGCCCTGTCATCTAATTTGCTAATTCGATTAGAGGCTTCCTTTAATCTAATGCTGTGGCCCTCAGTTATGTTTTTTTTTTTTTTTTTTTGGCTCAACCACTGTGTTCTTTAGCTCTTTGAATTCTGTTTGGCGCTGTCTCTTATTTTCTCTGTCTTTGTTGTAGTTCTGTTTTTGTTCCTCCATTGCTCTCCTTATTTCAGGGAACATGTTTAAAGCATGTTGCTTTAAAATCTTTAGGTAGTTTACTTAAATCTATTGCATTATGATTTTCCCCTGGGGTTTTATTTTGGTCTGTTAGGTGGTGTATTTCTCTGTCTCCTCATTCTGTGTTTATTTCTATGGATTAGGCGAAATGACTTTCCTTCCCTATCCTGATATAGTGACCCTTGTGTCAGGGTGTCATACTGTAGAGTATAGGCCTGCGGTGTTGGTCCAGAACTCTGGGCTTTCTGTTGCTGTGTGAACTATGCACTAGTCAGAATGATTGGAGAGCTAGCACTATATTGAGGCTCTAGAGCCCAGTCTTTTGGAGTTGAGGCACAGAATGCAGAGGGTTTCCCCCAGAGTTACAGGCATAAATAATAAGAAGAGTGATCTAGGAGCTGCAGGCCTAGGCCACATGTAGGCCATTGGTGAGAGGGAGTTTAGTATCTCCTAAGTTTCTGGGGACCCAGTCAAGCAAAACACTCTCACCCCAGAAAGTCTCTAAATCTTCTAACTGGGCAGCCGTTCCTTTAGGGAGGCATTTGAGTCCTGGGACCTGGGTATGGGGGCTCTAGTAAGTAGTATATAGATATGCAAAGCTGTTTAGCAGTTGTCCCAGGCAGGTGCACGCTGCTGGAGCCTCTTATGATCCTCTCTGAGAGAGCTGTGGAACTTTCTTTGCAGAAAACGGCTCAGCTATCTAACATGTATGCAGCTTTCGCTCCTTGTCTGAGGATCTCTAGGAGAACTACCAGAAAATCATGCTTGTGATCATGTACTGTCCCATAATATGGTTGACTAATGGAAAAGGTGTGGAGTGTTTCATGCTGCGGGATGGGAGGCTTGCTGTAATATGGCAGCCTCCAGTGCTGTCTCCACACAGATAGAAGAGCCCTGAACCCAGCAGTATCTTAGGTGAAAGACTATAGCTCACTTTTCCCCCATTCAACATATGAAAGTCCTGCAGTCCTGTGCATACTTTATTGGCTCCCTAGTGCCCTTTTGTTCATCAAAGAGAGCCCCTCTATTATCCATGCCACATTGTACATACTTGAGGGTCAGTTCCCAGGTGTGAGACCAGTTGTTACAGGAGCAAGTCCTTCAGCCCTGAAAAGGGTGTCACTGGTCCCTGTCGACAAACCCAGAGTCTTGGTAGCCGGTAGACTCGTTACCAGGACTGATCAGCATCTGTCATTTATGAAGCCGTGTGTCTCTTTTCTTTGTGGAGATTCTGGTTCTTTGTCTTTTTCAAAAGTCATAGTTGTTAAATGGGTGTAGTTTTGCTGTGTCTGTGAGGAGGAGGTGAGCTTGAGATCTTAACAATCCTCTCTCTTGGAACTGTTCTCTCTCACAGTTTTGGAAAAATATGTGTGTGTATGTGCGTGTGCACGCGCATGCGTATGTTGATGTTTATGTTTACAGGTGGAAGAAAACAAATGTGATAGTCGGGTAATGACTAATGAATGTGGGAGAAAAGTATTTGGGAGTTTTTTTTATCTTCTTGAAACTGTTAAATGTGAAAATCGAAATTAAAAGCTAAAAAGATTTGATAGTTGGTGAATGTCTTAAAATTAAAGTTCTTCCTCCACAAAAGATGCTGTTTTTTACAGATATTTGAACCACATGCAACTTTAGAGATCTATTCTAACTTCCCATTATTTAAAAAATGAGACTTTAAAATGATGGTATATTGTATTTAACAGTATTTTAACACTAGTTTATGAAGTACAAAATGGGTATGACTTTTTTTCGTAAAGGGTCATGAGTAAATATTAGTGTCTTAGTAAAGTTCAGTATTTTTATTTTTGATAGGGTGGTTAGTAAATCTCACCTCTGAGTATACAATACAGCTTTACTAGTAGAGAAGAGAAAGAAAACTTTAAGGAGGTAGAATTTGAAATGGGTTATGACTTCTAATTAACAATGGCAGGTTGGTTTAAAAAAAACTGGCAAGATTTGTGGAACTCCGTATCTTAAGTTCCATTATCCACATACAGGATAATGAAATAACTCTAGTTAGCTGTACCTATTAGTGCTATTTAAAGAATTTTGATTATGTCATTAATCATTATGAATAATTCAGTGCAATATAATGATTCTTGGTCCTTCTTAATAAAAGGATCAATAAAAAGAATAAATAAAAAGGGAAACAAGGAAACTTTGGGAAGTGTTAATAGATTTGTCTCTTATCTTCATTGTGGTGATGGTATCAGGAATGTTTGTGTATGTCCAAAGCACAAATATGTGTGGTTCTGTGTGTATCAGTTATATAATAGTTAATATAACAGTTAATATATAGGTAAAAAGCAAACAGAGACATATATAGACTTATTAGTGTTAGTAAAAGTGATTTATTTTCTTCCTAATCAGAAAAAGTGATTTATTTTCTTCCTAATCAGAAAAGAAGTAGTGAAGTTAATTGTTTTAAACAGGAAATAATGTTATTAATGAATTTACTAGGATTATTTTATTTGTTTTAAAGGAAGGAAGGGAGAGGAGGAAGACGCATTTTTATTTTGTTGTTTATTTTAGGTTTTCCACCCTGGCCCTGGGTCTTAAACCTGCATCCTTGGGCTTTATGCGGTTTGCACACCAGCATCTCAGTCACCTGAGCCCAAAAGGTGCACCCCTAAGATTTCTGTTTACTGTCATTTTTAGAAAATTACTTCACCTAGGTTCTGTATTAGAACATTTAGTAGCTGAATAGAGTTCTTTTGGTTTACTCATTCTAATTCATGTTTAGCATTTCTTAGTAAATTAAATTCTAAAGTAGTTAAAAAATTTAAATAATACCAGTTTTATATTTGTATTTTGGAGGTTTCCAAACACTAGGAATTAGATTACTGCTAATTTTAACCTGGTTACATCTGAGTTAAAATTTTAAATTATGAAAAGACGCTTAATTTATAAGTAAGCTTGTCATGTACATTTAACCATTTAACTCTAACAATGAAAATTTGGTTAATTTTTGAAAAGTTAATCCTTAATAACATTGTGTCCTGTTATTGCCTCCAGTTCTGTGCTTTAGCATATAATCTTTATTTCTCTATTTATTTTTATTTTTGGTGATTGGAAATATGCTGCTTTTTATTTTTTTTGCTGCGTTTTTTCTATATGTTGCGTTCTAATCAGTTGGCAGTCATGGCAGGCATAAGTTGTAGGTCACTGCTTAGCAGGAACCAGAAGAAAAGAAAAATATGTGGTTCCCATTTCCTTTCTGACATTTTAGCAGAGCGTTTTGGGTACTTGGGTTTGAGATTTTGGCAACATGAATTGGCGGAGGGAAGGGAATAGAATAAGCATAACAATTTAGTTGAATTCCTTCATCCTACCTCTCTTTTAAAAAGCAAATGTTCTATATATGGAACCAGTGCATATCTTGGTTCTTACATTTATTAAACTATGTAACCTTGTACAAGCTATTAACCTCTCTAAACTTCTGATTCCTCATCTGGATAAAAATAAGATTTTTTTTATCTTAGGTGCTAGTTTGAAAATTAAATAAGGGGTGTGTTTGTACACATAGTTAACATGTAGCACATGTGTGCATGTGTGTGTACACATAACCAACATGTAGCACATGGTAATATCTCTGTTATCTGCAGAAGAGTTAGGATATTGAGATAACAGATATTTTACTAAACTCGAGATAGAGTGCTATCTATATTTGATCATATAAGATCATTATTTTTTAATATTGATGTTTATTTTATTTTAATAGGTATCAGCAGATGTTGCATACAAACTTGGTCTACCTTGCTACAATAGCAGATTCTAATCAAAATATGCAGTCTCTTTTACCAGCAGTAAGTATCTTTAAAATAGTGTGAAGAAACAATCTTTATTGTTAATATGTTATAACATTTTTGAGCTTTGTTTAATGAATTTTGCTCTCTTTTGAGGGTATGAAGAATCTTGAATGAATACTTTTGGATTCTGTATTGTTTTACTTACATATTTAGTTTGAATTAATTTACCTAGACTTGATTCCCTTTCAGAGGAAGTTATCTTTCTATCTGTTCATGCATCCAACCACCCACCAATCTATGTATTTATTTTAATTTGTAATTGTACAGATTTATGAACAATTATGTCTATAGTATTTCAAGGCAAATTCCAGACATGTAATTTCACTAGTAAGTATTTCTGTACGCATCTCAAGCAGCTAAAGGAACTATCCCATCCAACAAAATTAACCATAATTTTAATATAATACAGATTATTTTTAATTTTTATCAGTTATCTAAAAAAGCTCTAAGTTTTAATGATTGCCACAGTATCAGACAAGGCTACTTGTTGCATTGATTTATTATGTCTTGAGTCCCCTTTTACCTTTTATATATCTTATTCTCCATTTATTTGTTGAAGAAACTGAGTCATATTTTGTAGAATTTCTCACAGTCTGGATTTGACTGATAATATCCTCCTGGTCCTATTCCTTCATCTTATGTCTCTTATTTCCTATGAATGAATAGATAGAGGCTTGATTAGAATTAGGTTTAGTTTTGTTAGTTAAGAGAATTTCATTAGTTTTGCTGTGTCTTGCCTATTGTGTCATATCAAGAGAAACTTGTTGAGATGTTCCATTTTTAGTAATGATAAGATTGATCAATAGCTACAGTTGCTATTAGGATGATCAATTAATTATAAAGTTTCTCACCTATTTGTCACTTAATTATTTTAGCATTCATTGATGCTTATTGATTAGATTAATTATTTTAGAATGATGAATTCTAATTTTACAATTTCTGCTTCATTTATTGTATACTTCTTTAAAAAACAGAAAGCAAAAAAACTTTCTTTCATCAAATATTTGGTTTTTCTGAAATAGAGTCCTTATAGGAGAGTCATGATAAAAGCTTTATTCTTTTCCTTTATCAATTTTCAGAGTAACAAGTTGATTTCTAACAACCTGTGAAGGTGACCATGAGTAAATTTTTTTATTATATTTGCATGTAGATATTTTTATTTAATGTCTTTAATTCCATTGTAGTCACTATGATACTTAAGTTATTTCATCTTTGGTCAGTAAGAACCTCTTCATTTGTCTCTTAGGTCCTGACATGATTCTAGTTTTCATCTATAGTTTCTTTGCTTTCAGATTTGAAAGAGTGATCTGTCTGATTTTATTTTTTGATGCAGGACTATTGTGCCTTAGCTGTTTAGTTAAGTAGTTCTTTTTCAATAGGAAATGATATTTAGAGACTACAGTTATTACTGGGTTTTCATTATTTTTAGGTATTTTTAATGGACAAAACTAGTAAAGACATTTTTTAGAAAAATGGAATATGGAAATAGTGATATTTCCACTTTAAGAAAGGTTTTTTTTTAACTTAGGTTTTGATTTTATGTATTAATATCTCTTCTGTCTTAGTCTGAAAATCTTATCTTTTTTTCTTTTAAATCTTGTTATCCTAATGATATTTTAGTTGCTTATTAGTTTTATACTGCTGTAGGTGAAGAGAGTTTCAATACAACAATACCAAGATTGCCACTAAGTGTAAGACACTGCTCTTCAACATATATCCTATGTGGGATATGTAATCATTAAGCTTTATTTTGAATCTGAAATAATTCCTCATGTGATTATTGTCATGAACTTGATTACCAACTTTGTAGATTTTATCTTTGTGAATGACATCAGGAATAGTTCAACTTCATTTGTTTTCGTGTGAACAACTCTGTCTCAGCAGTATTAGCTATTGGAAAAACACAGCAAAACATCTTTTCTCTATTTTGTCACACCACTGATACCAAATACCAGGTATCCAGGCATGTGTGGTGGTTTTACATCTGATCTTTCTATTCTGTCACATTGATCTGTTTTTATAAATTCCGCTGTCTTACTGCACTTGCTGTAGTCTCCTAAGTCTTGATGTATAGTAGGAGGTTCTTTGCTAATTTCTTACTTTTTTTTACCTCTAACAATTTTTCTGGAGATGCTTTCAATTTTCTATATTCACAATCGTATCATTTGTGAATGAGTTTTGTTTCTTTCTTGCTAATCCTTGCACCTCTTATTTCATTCTTTTGCCTTACTTCTCTGGCTAGGATCTCCAGCACATTCCTGAATAGAAGTGGTGATAGAGGACATCTTTATCTTGTTCCCGATCACAAAGGGAAAGTTTTCACTGTTTGACCATTAAGTATGATGCTTGCCATAGTTTTTTTAGATAACCTTTCATCACATTAAGGAAGTTTCCTTCTGTTTCTGCATAAGTAGAAATTTGTATCTTGAATAGATGTTAAATATTTTTGAAACTTTCATTTCATCTAATGAGATGCCATCTTAAGTTTTTTCTTCTTTACTCAGTTAATAATGTGAATTGCTTGTTAATGCTTAATCTTGCTTTCTTGTAATCTACTCTTTCAAGAACTACTTGGTTATGGTCTTGTAAAACTACTATTTTCAGTTTTTTATTTTTTTTTTAAGAGAAGAAGGAAGGGAGAGGAGGAAGAAGCATTTTAAGGGAAGCAAGGAATCAAGCAAAGAGAAGGAGATGGAAGCACTTCTGTTTATTTATTTTGTTGTCCCACCCCCTCAGCCTCCTTTCTGTCATGAACTCATGTATGAACTGGGGGCCTTGGCCTTTATGCATTTTATTCCCCAGCTGCAGCCTTAATGTCTGAGCCACTAGGGCACACAGTGTGTTAAAATTTTGTTCAAGATTTTTATGTCCATCGGTGTTAATTGATCTTTTTTTTTTTTTCTTTTTTTCTTTTTTTTTTTATGGAAAGCTGCAGGCAGGACTGAAGGTGACTAGGCAGCCAGGCAGGAAGAGAGAGGAGAAAGAAGCATTATATTTATTTTTATTTTAGTTGTTTATTTTGGTTGTTCTCCGTGGCCCCAGAACAGAATGCAAACTTTGTTCTTCTCTGGTCTGTGGGATGTATGTGAACTGCACTTAGCCAAAGGCAGTGGACCTAACTGCTACTTCATCAGTGGGGCACCTGATTTTTCTTTCTTATAATGGGTTTTGGTTTGAAACTATACTGGTTTCATAAAACAAGCTGGAAAATTTTCCATCTTTTTCTTACCTAGAGTAATTGGTGTACTATAGCTGCTATTTCTTAAGTGGCTGGTATATAACTCTTTAGAAAAGCTACCTGAATCTACATTTTTCTATGTGAGAAGGCTTTTATTTACTTAATATCTTCTATGATTATAGGACAGTTTATATATTTCTATATTTTATGAGTTGACATTTTGGTAAACTATACTTTTAGCATTTTATCTAAATTTTCAAAATTATTGGCATGAAATTCATGAATCAAATTTATTGGCATGAAATAGCATCTTTCTGATTTCTTTTAAAAAGGTTTTTTTATGATTGCTCTTGACCTGTGTTTCTATTTTTTTGGTCACTTTAAAAGAGTCAATTTTTGGCTTTGATCTTTTTCTGTTGCAGCATTTTTTAAGATTTATATCTCAGAATGTATTGTATTAAGTTATTGAGGACACCAGAGAGTTTTATATAGGTTATACATGTTGATGTATTTGTAAGTTTTGTTTTTAAATTAAGTCTGAGAAAAATTAGAAAATACTTGTAAGTTTATTGAAAATGAGTAAGTCTATTGCAGTAGATTTAATAGTACATAGTAAATAAACCTTGTATAATAAACCCATTATTCTGAAATATGAATTACATTGTTTACTAATTTTGCAAATTTTTTTTTTTTAAAGGAAAGGTGCAAACAGGAATGAAGGCAGTTAGGTGGGCAGACAGAAAGAGAGTAGGAAGCATTTTTATTTATTTTATTTAGTTGTTGTTCTTTGTTGTTTACCCTGGCTCTGTGACTAGAACCTGGTTCATTGGGATTATGCAAACTGTGCTTAGCCAGAGATGGTGCGCCAAACCACTACAACACCAGGGCACACCAATTCTGTAAATTTTTGAAAAATGTTTGGCATAAGAAAACAGCTTTGTTCTCATTTCTACTTCTGAATTTGATCCAGTATGTTTTAATCACTGAGGTAGAAGAAAATCTTGATTCCACATAGTTAAGGAGTTGGCAAAGGACAAGAATATTTTAATAGCCTTTTCGGATTATTGTGGATAATTATCTTTTATAGCACAGCAAATTTCAACAAGAAGCCTTTTTAAAAAGGTTAATTGCAGTATGGAATCCGAAACTATCAATACATTGTTCTTACTCTGGTACATTAAAGTTCATTGGTTAGCCTTGCAGTTTGGATAGGTCTTTTACTTATGAATAGTTTTATAATATGCTTTGGTATTTGGATAATGTAAAATCACTAAGTTGTGCGCATCTCCAAAATATTGATATGTTCCATTATTGGTATCAGAAAACACATTTTTTTGAAATTGTTGCTAGTCTTAGAGAAAAGTTTCTAAGTATTGAGGTGCTGTCAAGGTCAAGAATGTTAAGTGTAAGTTTACTAGATTCTCAGTTCTTGCTTGAAAAGTCAATTTGATCATAGGTAACATACTGTCAGTTGTTTTCTAGGGTCACTGTTTTCATATTGAGAAATGTCTGCCAAATATCAAGCCTGGATACATGTATTTTGTCTAGCAATTATTGTTTTCAAGTAAAAGTAGTAGTCCATGAAAACAGTGCCTAGATCAGTAGCAACTCAGTTGCAAAGTGCTTTATTCTTGCTTTGATTTGTAACACATATATTCATTATTTTTCTTTTTGTCCTGCAATGTTTAACTGACCTGGAAAATTTAATAAATGACTAATTTTACTGCTTAATCAAGTACATTCTTAAGTGAAAAAGACCTTTTTCTTCCTTTATTTAAGCTGGCAGCAAAACAATGATTTACATAGGTTTGGTGCCTTTATTCTGCTAAGATTTCAGCAGTTATATCCACTTTTGTTCTTGTATCATCATTTTGAATACCAATATAGCATGAAAAGCAGAGATTTTCTTAGTGTTGTTATGGAAATGCTTCATTCAACCTTTTGAGTCTTGAGAACCATACTTTGTGAACTATTACTCTTTTGTATGCTTTTCACTGTGATTAACTTCCTAGCTTTTCTACTAGCTTTTCTTTTTTTCTGGTATATTTTGTTCTTTTTCTGAGTTTTGAAATAATGCCCACTTCATCAATTTTCACCTTTCCATACTAAGGTACATTTAAGGGTGTAACAAACATTTCCTTCTAATTATTGGTATGGGTATTTTCCTTTTAATCTGAGTGTGTTCATATTTATTAAGTTCTAAATATTTTCTAATTTCTCTTGTATCTCTTTATACATGAGGTTGATAAATACATCTTAGTTTAGAAACATAATGAGATTTTGTCATTTACTTTTCCTTAATGATTTCTGGATTCATTGCATTGTGAATAGACAACATTTTGTATAGTTTAAATTCTTTGGGATTCCCCGCTCCCCTCCCCTTCCCTCCCCACCTATTTTGAAAATCCCATGTAAAACATTTCCAAGATTTAACATAGTAACATAATAGTGGAATGAGAAGTGATCCTAAAATCTCTGTATAACAATAGCTGTAAGGTTTTTCTGGGCTCCGCGAGGAGAAAAGCTCAATCAGACAAAAAATGTCGAATAGCCAGGGCTTTATTGGGGTTTGCACACCCGGGCAAAACTCCCAAGTCCGCAAAACGGGCCTGGGGAAGTCGTGGGCTGGGAAGTTGCGCGCCCGAACAAAGGGGTACCGGCTCTTTAAGCAGAGGAATTTCGCGGGCGATTGGGGATTGGCCCTGTGAATCCAGGTGTGGGGGTTGCATCCCTTATTCTGAAGTCATCCACCTTTTTCCCCCCCCGGGCTTGGCTGCCGGGGTTGGCTGCCGGGCTTGGCCGCTGCTGCTTTTGTCCCTGGGCCAGCCTAACAATAGCTATTGTGTTAGTTGGCACCAATGACCTTCCCTTTCTGGGACAGTATTTTTGTCTTTTGAGAAAAAACTAAACGTTTTGTCACTTCCAGCATTAACACTCTGGTACTCTATAATCAAATCTAATTTGTCATTTGAAGCTGTTGTTGACGTGCCTTGGTGGAGTTGTGATTTGGTTTTCTATTTCTGGCTGAGCAAAGTCTACATGCATCCCAAGGAACCCGGGTTTGCATCCTTGAGCTAGAGTGAACAACCAAGATGAAAACTAAATAAAGTGCTTCTTCCTTCCCTCTTTCCTGCCTGCCTGCCTGCTCACTTTCGTTCCAACCTGTACCTTTCCTTTGAAAAAAAAAAAAAAAAAAGGTTAGTTTAAAATAAAACTGCTCTTTCGTGTTAATTTTCTGCCTGCTTGATCTGTCCATGTTGTGAGTGGTGTGTTGAAGTCTCCTACTATTATTCTGTTGTTGTTGATGTCTCTCTTTAGTTAGTTCTGCTAATAATTGCTTTATGTGTTTTGATGTTCCTTCATTTGGTGCACATGTTAATAAGTTTTATGTTTTCTTGCTGAATTGACCCCTTAATCGTTATAGAGTCCATCCCTGTCTTTGGTTACCTTCTTTACTTGGAAGTCTATTTTATCAGATATAAGTATGGCTGCCCCTGCTGTGTTTTTTGGTTGCTGTTTGTTTGTAGGATTGTCTTCCAGCTATTGACTTTGAGTGTATTTAAATTTCTAATATAAATAGGTCTCCTGAATGCAACAGAAAGTTAGGTAATCCATTTGGCCATTCTTTGCCTTTCGTTTGATGAGTTTAATCATCTTTAGGGTAATTATTAAAATATAATGATTGCCATTTTGTTGTTTCATGGATGTTGTTCCAGAGAGTAACTTTGTTCTTCTTTTCTTTTCTTAGGTAATCTGAAAGTATTTATGTTATATTTGGTTTCCTTTTTTAGTCTCTTCTTTGTTTTTTTCTCTGGAGTTATGTTTTGAGATTACCCTATGGTTTTTATGAAAGTTTATGCTCATAACCTGTTTTAATATGAAAGCAAATTAGTCCTTAGCTCATTCTAACAGCCTACATTTTTACTGTCCTCCTCCCCACTTTATGTATTTTTTTGTTGTCTTGCTGCTTGTAAGTGGGATTTCTTTCCATTTTATAGAACTTCTGGTTTTATAGGTATGAATTCCTTTAGCTTTTGCTTGTCTGTAATGCTCTTTAACCATTCTTCAAGGTTACTTGATAATATAGCAGGGTAGCGCATCCTTGGTTGAAAGTCCTTTTAATTTGAATATATCATGCCATTCCCTTCTGTCCTGTAAAGTTCCACCTATGAAATCTGCTGACAGTCTTATGTGGACTTTTTTGTGTGGACCTTAGTTTTCTCTAGCTGCTCTTTTTTTTTTAAAGGGAAGTTGCAGGTACAGACAGAAATGAAGGCAGACAGGTAGGAACAGAGAGGAGGAGGACATGCTTTATTTTTTATTTGGTTTATCTTGGTTTTTTCCCCCTTAGGTCTTTAACTGAGTAGGGATCTTTGGATATATGTGGACTTCACTGGAGTGGACTAAATGCCTAGGCTGCTCTTAAAGATTCTCTTTATCTTGTATTTTTGACATTTTAATGATATTTCTTGGTGTAGATCTGTTTGGATTTCTTTTGTTTGTCACTGAGCTTCCTGGGTCTGGAGGTCTGTGTCCTTTCTCAGGTTAGGGAAATTCTCAGCTATTTCTTCAAGTGCAGTTTCTGTCCCCTTCTCTCTCTCTTCTCTTTCTGGGACCCCTGTAATATGAATGTTGTTCTTTACAATGTTCTCCTATACATTTTACATGTTCTTTTCATTTCCTTAAATTCTTTCTCTCTTTGCTGTTCTGCTTGGGTACATTTTACTACTTTATCTTCTAGCTGACCATTCTGGCAGCTTCTTCCAGTCTCCTATTGAGCCCCTCTGTGGTGTTCTTTTGCTTAGCTATTGTGTTCTTTAGCTCCATGAATTCTTTTTGAGTCTGTCTCATATATTCTCTTTGTTATAGTTCCTTTTTTATTCCTGATTGTTTTCCTGATTTCAATGAGTATCATGGAAACTGTTGCTTTAAAGTTTTCATTAGGTAGTTTGCTTAAGCTGCTATATTCAGATTTTCCTCTGGGGTATTGTTTTGGCCCATAATTTTACACATATTTCTCTTTTCGGTCTGTTGGCATTCTGTGTTTTTTTTCTGGGTTAGGTTTCCCTGATATAAAGACTTTGTGTGAGACTATCAAGTTACACAGACTAGACCTGGGTGTTGGTGTGAAACGCTGGACTTTTTTTAGTTGTATGATCTCAACATTCAGATTTGTTGAAGCTCTAGGGTGATCTTGTGTTGAGATCCGAAAGTCCAACCTATAGGGATGGAGTTGGTGTAGGGAATCCAAAGGTTTCCTCCAGAGTTGCAGGCATCAACAGCAAAGCCCGAGGAAAGAAATCCAATAACTGTGGGCCCTGCCCGCAAACAGGTCACAGTCCTAACAGAACACAGAAAAGAGAGAGCCAAGAACTGATCTTAGTAGAGCACACTCCTTTGTGAAAGTTCCTCAGTCCTCCATAGGAGTGACAGTCCCAGCAGAGGGCAGTAAACATGCCCTGAGGCTTGGCAATAGAATTTCAGAAGGTACCAAGCAGGTAAGAAGCTGCTTAGATGTAGGCCCTAGCTGGTAGGCACTTTCAATTTGATTGAGTCCTTCTAATTATTTTCCCCTTGAGGAGGGACAGAATGGAATTCTTTTTGCTGGGAACCAGTCAGCTATCTGAACAGGTGTTGCCAACCTGACTGACTTTCTTTGGTCGGCTGCGGAAAGGCAGCGATGAGACCCAGAAGTTCCGTATCCATACCAGTGTGCTAATGGCAGAGAGGGTGGATGCTTATCCTCTACCCTGGGGGGCTTTCTCGCAATGGTGGCTTCCATTGCTGGCACCCTGAGGAAGCAGCTTTCTCCATTCCCAGGGAGGCTAGCCCTCTTTCCTCTACACACTAAAGATTTCAGGCTCAGTGACTGGTAGCCATTCCCAGGTATGGAGGCACTTGCCATTTATGGAGAAAACCATTAAGCTCCGCCAGAGTGTTCATTTCACTCATCTCTTCCTGTGACCAGGAGTCTTCGAACAGGGTGGCGTGGTGCTAAGACAGATTGGTGTTCTGTTTATAGAGGCATGTGTCTCTTTGAGGATGTTGGTCCTGTTTGCAAAGATTGTAGTTGCCAAATAGGTGTTCTTTTGGTTGTGTTGTGGGGAGGAGAGAAGCTTAAGATTTTTAGAGTTCGCCATCTTAGAATTGGAAGCTGAGGTTTGTTTTATGGGCCATAGATGTCTCACGCGTATTTAAAAGAATATGTGTTCTTTAGCTCTTCTTAAGTGCAGAGTCCTATATATGTTTATTTAGGATAAGTAGGTTGATCTTGTTTGAACTCTTATAGCCTTACTGATTTTTAAAAATATCTTTTGATATTTTATTTATTCTGTTACACTTAGAGCTAGATTAATAAAATGTATAGATATACAATCAGGCTTCCCTTAATAAGGGGTCTATGTTCTGAGACGTGTCCTTAGGTGATTTCATCATTATGTGAATATCATAAAGTACAATTAACAAATTTAGGTGGTATGGTCTGCTACACTTCTAGGCCATGTATTGTGGTCTGTTAGGATCACCCTTGTATATTCTGTCCATTGTTGACCTAAACATCATTAAGTAACACTTGACTATTCATTGTGGATTGACAGCTTTTCTTTGGAACTTTTTCAGGTGTTTGCTTGATACAGTTTGAGGCACTATTGTAGATTTGTATGTGTGTGTGTGCGTGTGTGTGTGTGTGTGCATGTATATATGTAGTAGAAATGCCATAGTTTTCTGATTCTTTGTAACGTTTGTCATTATAAAGTATCCTTCCTTATGCCACTCTGTCTTTACGCCTAATTGTCTGATACTAGTGTAGTTCAGTCAGCTTTCTTTTGTGTTTTCATGATATAGTCACCTTTCCATTTAGTTGTGTGAAAGGCGTTATTTGAGATTTGTTTTTTAAGTTTAGTGTGCATTAGAGTTGCCATCATAGTTATCATTTCTGATGCTTTTCATTTCTCTCTATTAACAAAACTTTTTTATCTCATTATTTCTTTTTTCCTTCTAAAGAACATATTTTATTATTTTTTTAGCACTGAATTTTTGAAAAATGTCTTAATTTCAGCATCATTCTTTTTTCCTTTTAAAACTTCATTTTTTTAGCGCAGTTTTAGATTCACAGCTGAATTGAACAGAAGATATGGAAATATCCCATATATTCCCTGTCACCACACATGCACGGTCTTTCCTATTATCAGTATTCCCTAACACATTGGTGTATTTGTTACAGTTGATGAATCTGTACTGACACATTAATTTAATCCAGAGTTCATAGTTTACTTTAGAGTTTATACTTGGTGGGGTACATTCTGTGGGTCTGGACAGACGTATAGTGAATGACATGTATCCATCATTATTGCGTTGTGGTATACTACTGTTCACTGCCCTAAAAATCCTTGATGTTCACCATCATTTTTAAAGGCTGTTTTTGCCAGAGACAGATTCTAGATTGGCATGTGAACATATTAAATATCTGGCTTGGTGTGCATTTTGATTCTGAAATTTGTAGATTGATGATTTCATCAGTTTGAGGAAATTCTCAGTTGGCTTTCTAGGTTGACTAATATGCTATACCCCCAAAGTTTGGACCTCTTATTTTTTTTTTCTTCTGGATCTTGGCCTGATCTTTATTTTAATTTTTTTTATTCTTTGATCTTTATTTTAATTTTTTTATTATTACTTTGTTTGCTTTTCCAAATTGTTAAATATATTTTTAAAATATTTTTGTTCAGTTGTTTTTATTTTTGTCCTCTGTGGAGGGTTGTGTGAATTACCTATTCTGCCCTTAACCCTATGTGATTTTTTTAAAAGGTATCCAAATTGAATTCTCTTTTGCTCTCCATAAATTCTCTTTTACTACTCCATGTGAAAAAATGGTTGGGCACGGTCCCCATTAATCCCGGGACTGGGGGTTGCAACCGAGATGAACAACTAAATAAAATAAATTGAAAAATGTCCAACAGACAGGCAGATAGCAAGGAAGAGTAGAAGAAGAAGTACTTTTATTTATTTATTCATTTTAGTAGTCTCCCACTCCCACCCCCAATTCCTGAGCTTTGAATTCCGGTCCTGGGCTCTCCACCTGAACTGTTCTTCAGGCATGGGCTTACCACCTGAACCACCAGGGCACACCCTTGTGGTTGTTTTGACTTGCATTTCCCTATAACAGTAGAGGAGGGACATCTTTTGTGCCTGTTGGCCATCTATGTCTTCTTTGGAAAAATGTCTATTCATTCTGCCCACTTAAAAATTTTTTTTTCCTGTTTTTGAGTTTTAACGGTTTTTTATATGTTTTGGATATTAAGCCCTTGTCAGATTATATGATATGCAAATACCGTCTACCAGTCAGTAGCGTCTCTTTAGGATGTCTTTTCATTTGCGATAGTTTCTTTTACTGTAGAAACTTTAGTTTGGTGTAGTCTCATTTATTTTTTTGGTTTTATTTCCCTTGCTGCTGGACTTGAGTCCCCAAAGACCTCTTTAAGGCCCATGTCGTGGAATGTGTTTCTTTGTTTTATAGCCAGAGCCCAAAGGTACGCTGATAAGTGAATGTGGGTGGCAGCGCGTAAGAAAGAGAGAGGTTTCAGGGATGACTCTGGTTTTCACCAGGATGAAATTGCCAGCAATTGTGACTATTGGGTAAAGTTATTTTAGAGGGGAGGCAAAGTCATCAGGGATTTAGTGTTGTAGATTTTAAGTCTGAGATGTCTGAGAAAATTCTATATGGAGAGATGAAGGTGGAAGACTTAATTTTGACAATTAAAAACATGACAGTTACCAGAAAGATACTGATCCCTATTTAATTTTTAAATTGCTACTTATATTTCAGTATCAACTTTTAATTTAAAAGTATTTATTGAGTAAAACATTTGATATAGATGATTGCAATGATAAGCAAATATAATCATGGACCCAGTCCTTACAAAACTTAACATAGTGAGAGAGATAGACATTGAGTAATTACTCTAACATATTTTAAGATGTTGTAAATACTATGAAGGAAGGGCATCTAGGACTATGTGAGCAGGTGGTGGGGCCTGATTAATTTGGTGGTTAGGGAAGGCTTTCTTGAGGCAGTGACATTTGAGGTATATAACTCACATACAGTCACGTTTATTCATTTTAATTTTATAGATGAATGAGTTCTGAGAGATGCGTTTGACCACCACTAAAGATGTAGAACAGTGCTAACATCCCCCATATGTTTTCTGATGACCTTTTTTTGCCCACTTTTAAATTGGGTTGTTTTTACTTTTTAGGAATTCTTTATGTATTCTAGATAGATCTTTTGTTGACTACACTTACTGAAAAGAATTTTCCAATTTGAAAATTGGTGTTTTTGATGAAGAGTTTCTATTCCTAAATGGAATCCAGTTTATTGTCTGTTTGGTTTTTTTTGATGAGTAATTCTGCATTTTGTTTGAGAAATATTTTCTTTTTTTTTTTTTTAATTGAGGTAAGATTGGTTTACAATGTTAGTTTCAGATTTGCAACAAGAAATACTTTTCCTTTATCAAAGGTCATGAACATGTATTTTCTTTTAATAGTTTGCTTATCTATGGTTCATTTAAAAATAAATGTTATGTCTGCTCTACATTAGGAGTCCAGGCTCATATTTGTTCATATGATATTCAGCTGATCCGGTACCATTTAATAGAAAGATCTTTTTTACACATTTAAGTTATTTTGTTGTTAAGGTGACCATATGTGTGAATATGTTTCTCAGCTCTATTAGTCTGTGTATCCTTACGCTAAAAGCATATGTCTTATTGTAGCAAGGTAGTATTGTTTGGCTTCAAGAGTGTCCTGGCTATTCTCAGTCCTTTGCATTTCCACATACATTTTAGAATCAACTTGTTAATTTCTGCAGAAAGCCTGCTAGGATTTTGGTTACATTTGCATGGAATCTTTAAGGCCAACATCATGGAAATTTTTGTCTTCACAATATTGAGTCTTCTGGATAGTGAAGATGGCATATAACTCTGTAGTAAACTCTTCAATTTCTCTCAACAAAGTTGCAGTTCAGAGATATTGCAGTCTCTTGTTAGCTTTGTTCCTAGCTATTCCATGCTATAATTTTTTTCAAGTTCATTTTTATAGTTGTTTGTTGAAAATACATAGAAATATCATTTTTTATATTTATATATACAATATAAATATAAAATATTTTATATTGACCTTATATTCAGTTGCTTTATTAATTTTAATAGCTCATTATAGGTTCTCTTGGATTTTCTGTGCACTTAATCGTATCATCTGTGCTTGACAATTCTATATCTTTTCTAATCTCTATTCCTTTGCATTTTTTTCTACTTTATTTTGATTCTTTTTATTATTATTGATCTGTTGGTTTATTTATTTTGTTGGATAGATATGATATTCATGCATATTCTTAGCTTCCTGAATTCAAAGGAAAAGAGCTCAGTATTTCATCACCAGTATATTGACTACATTTTTTTGTAAAATAGTTTTATTAGATTAAGTATAGTCTAAATGCTCCTATTTTTAAATTTTGAAAATTTTATTATGTGTGGTTGATGGTAAATTTGTTAAATAAATAAATAAATTTCCTAATTATTGTGATTATATAGATTTTATCTTGGTAATTTGGTGAATTATATTGGTTAATTTTCAAAAGTTAATCAGCCTGCATTCCTAGAATAAGCTCTTAGTTATATGATGCATCATTTTTCAAAATAAAGTCTGTATTTGATTTGCTAAAATTTTGCTTATGTCTGTGCTTTTGAGAACTAGTGACCTGGTACATTTTCTTCTTACAATGTCTGTGTCAGGCTTTAGTATCAGGGTTTTAATGGCCTCATATGGAATTGGGAATTCTTGCCCTTTTTTCTCTTCTCTGGAAAATTGCAAATGATTCATTGAGTTTTTTACTCATCTGTATCATTTCCTTCATTGTACTACTTTGGTTTGGATTTTCTGTCATTTCCTATCTACTGCAGATGGTAAGTTATAGCCTTAGTTTTTCAACTTCTTTTAAACATGCACTTTAAATACATGCTTTAAAACTATAACTTGTCCTATTAGAATAGCTTTAGATGCATCTCACAAATTTTGATGTTATATTTTTATTACCATTCAATTAAAATATTTTAAAATTTCTGTTGTAATGTCTCTGTTGACTAATATGTTGTTAGTTTTCTGTTATTAATTTCTAGCTTAATTCCACTGTACTCACAAAACATACTCCATATGATTTCACTCATTTGTTATCTTGCTCTGTGGTCCAGTATATGGGCAAGTTGAGTCTATATTATTGAGGAATTGAAAAGAATACGTATTATGCAATTATTACGTATTAGAGTATTCTACACCTACTTTAATGGTGATGCCAAATCTTCTATGGGTATTTTGTTGGGTTTTTTTGTTTGTTTTTTTTTGTCTCCCTTTTCTGTCAATTACTGGGAAAAGTGTATTAAAATCTTTGGCCATTATTATGGATTATTCTGTTTTTCCTTTGGGTTCTGTAGACTTTTGTTTATAAAATTTTGCGACCCTGTGTTATGAGATGTGTAATGATTTGAGTGTTAACATGTTCTTGAACTGATTGCTTTTTCGCAATATTCTTCTAGTGATTTTTTCTTTTGGCTTACCTGTGGTCTTAAATTTAAAGTGGATCTTTTGTCTACATAGTTACATGTTTTAAAAATATTACCTAAAAATGTTGTTTTGAGTTCATTAACCTGATAATCAAGCATTATTTTTTCCTCTCTACTGGTTTTTTAATTATACATTTTTATATGTGTGTATGCATTTTAAAGTAGCTGTCTGATACTCGTGCATCCTCCATTTGTTAGATTCCAGTCTAAAGTTTTAGTACTTTTGACACTTGCTGAAGAATGCAAGAGCCCTGTAACAATTGGACTTCATTTATCTTATCTTTTGTGTTAGTCTTGTTAAATATTTTATACCTTGCAAATCAATATAAATTAATGTTGACATTTAATAATAGTTAACATTTATCTACATATCTGCCTTCCATTTTTCTCTGGTTAGTTCTCTTAGTCAGCGCTTCAATCTGTAGCCATTTTCTTTTAGCTTGATGAATTCCCTTTACTTGTTATAGATCCTCTCAGCTGTTGTTCATCTAAACTATTTTCAGTTCATCTTCATATTTGAAGGATATTTTCTCTTAGTACAGATTTCTGGTTTATTTTCTGGGTACTTTTTTTTTAATCATCATTTTGAAGATACCATTTTATTGTCTTCTGTTTCCATTTTTCTGATAAAAATTGGCTCTTGAATTCAGTATTCTTTTATTATTGCTTATGTTTCATTTTCTCTTTTCTGATATTTGTAACTCCAGTTAGTTTGTATTGGGACTTTTATTTTGTTACCATGTTCTACATATCTTTACACTTCATTTATTTTCTTTATATCCTTGATGTACCGTATTTTTACACATTTCTTCTAGTTCACTTTTAGGAATTTTAGGTCTTTGCTGAATTTCTTCATCTATTGTGTTTTCTTTTTCTTGAACATATCACTGTTGTTTTAAAGCCTCTCAGTAACTCCAGAATATGAATGGCCTCTGTGTCTTTTTCTGTTTTCTCTTGTTTCTCTTGGTTGTCCATATGTTCTTTTTTTAAAATTGAGATAAAAATCCTGTAACTTAAAATTCACCATTTTAGCCTAATAAAAGAATACGGTTTACTGGCCTTTAGTATATCCAGTGTTATGTAACCATCATCACTGTCTAATTCCAGAACATTCTTAGCATTCCAAAAAGAAACATTTACCCATTAATATTATCAGTTCCCCTCTTTGCCCATCCTCTGACAATGACTAAGTTACTTTGTTTCTCTGAATATATGTACTTTGGGCATTTCATGTAAGGAATCAGACAATGTGTGGCTTTGCATTGTTTTTAAGGTTCATCTCTATTATATATGAATACCTCGTTCCTTTGTGTGACTGAATTAATAGTCATTGTGTGAATATACTCCATTTTCTTTATCCATTTATCAGTTGATGGACATTTGTTTTTTTTCTATCTTTTAGCTATGATGAATAATGCTGCTTTGAACATTGTGTACACGTTTTGTGTGAATGTGTTTTCACTTCTCTTGGGTCCATACCAGAAATGGAATTTCTAGGTCATATGGTAACTGTTTAACTTGAGCAATTGCCAAATTGTTTTCCAGAACGTTTGTACGCTTACTCATCTCCACCAGCATATATATATGTTTCAGTTTTTCCTCTTGCTTTCTTGCCTACACTTGTTACTTTCTGTAGTTAAAAATTACTATAACCATCCTCATGGATGTTCACCGTTTATTCTTGTTTTTTAGAATGCCTGGTAAATTTTAATGGACTATCAGACATTATGGATGAACAGTGTGGAGACTCTACTTGTTATTTCCTTTCAAAGAATTAAGTTAAGTTTTCCTTTGGTAGGCTAAGTACTAGGAGATCCCTTAGCCTGTTGAGGATTGATTACAAGACTTACTAAGACTCATTTATTTCCTTAGTCTAAGGAGAGGCTTTTCTAAAGTCTTGACAGAGAACTTGAGTTGTTGATGAAGGTCCCTTTAACTTGATGGGGCCATTTCTTCAGTCTTCGTCTGGTAGCTCTAGGCAGAAGCAGAAATCTCAGCTTAGCTCATTAGCTTCCTCGTTGCTATTTTCTGCTAGTTTCTTGAATTTTCCCTCCCTTTATGGTTCTTCCTTTCTGGGACTTTGTTCTTTAGTTTCCAGCTTTCTGGTAGTCAGAAACTATCTTATACTCTGTTTAGTAGAACTGCCACTTTCTACTTGGACTATATTTCCCTTTGACTTAGCAAATTATAGGAAAAAGTCAAGGTACTTATGAAACTGATCTTCAGTTCTTCCCTTCTTTCAAGAATTGTGGTCCTACCTGTTTCTCTCTGTGTACTTTGCTCTATCTTAGTAACTTTTAAGCAGTCTTTCAAATTTGAATAGCTTTTATTAGTAGGATCATTAGTTTTATAGAGGTTGCGCCATTATGGTGGGAACTGTGAAATACCGATGTTACATGAATTGAATCACAAGAAAATGGAAAACTGATACCTATATAGTGAGAAAATTAATTTTTAACAGAAAATTTGAACTAGATTATAGAAGGAAGGATTTTTATTTTCAAGTAGAAGAGGGCACAAGGTCAGCCATGTTTTAAAGGAAGATTAAGAATAATTAAAAATGAGATGTGACATTGAGTTGATATTTGGTAACTTTTTGCAAATTGAGCCAGATGATTAAGTATTTAAAAACTACAGATTGGGAAGAAGATTTAAGATGAGATTTGAAGAGAATATTTAGTGCAATTATAGTCTGGAATTATTAGTGAAGAAATTAAGATTCTGAATTTTACATGGGTGTATTTGAGTAGAACTTATTTACTTCTGTGATAGCTAGTGATAATTGAATGATTAGGGATTTCAGTGTTTGCATGTGATGGCTAAAGAACACCGTGTATCTGTTAAGTGTAGAGGATTCTGTTCATAAAATCCAGAAAAACAGAGGCACATTAACTAACTGGCCATCAAACACTGTGGGAGGAAGAGAATGATTGAGGTTATAACAATAACTCCATGCTTAAAACATAAAGAAGTAGAGGAAAAAATACAGAAATAAATCTGTAAAGAAAAAGACTTCACTGTTTGCCTCTAGGCTTAAAAATGGGGGTTTGGAAGGAAACTAATCACTTGCTTTCTTTACCTAAATATCCCAAGAAGCGAGCCAGGTGTTAGAAACCAACCTATATCTATGTTTTCCTTTTTGCCCTGTTGTGAACTCTCAAGGTTAGTCAGTGATTTTCTTCACACTTTCATTAGGAAATTTGCCAAAGGCATCCTTTTGAGGCAGCTGTCTCTGCACCCTTGGAGGCCACCAGTAATGTGTCCGTTCTATGGGAGTAGTCAGCGTACAAATGTTGGACTGAACTGAGTATTCATGCTTTAAAGACATTCCCTTACCAAGACAACCTTTTCACCCCTTTCACAGAGTAAAAAAATAGCAAAACTACCCATTTCATCTTCCCCCACAATATAAAATATATCGCATTTGGGGGTTTCTAGTACTTTCATAGTTTTTTGTTGCAGTATCTTTTCAGGTAAAATCCATTAATAGTAAATATATCCAAATATATTAGTAAAGTATTTAATTTTTAAGCATAATTTAAATAAAAATTCTAGACACATTTGAAATACTTATGTAAATGAGAATTGTTTTTGTATAGAATGTTAAAATTTTTATTTTCACTTGAGATAGTCTAAAGAAAAATATATCTTAAGTGGCATGCTTTTGATCTGAAGTGGTCAGTTGATAGGTTAATGCTAATGATCTTGTGAAGTTTTAGGTAATACTAAATATATTAAGTTTCTGATTAAAATGCATCAGAATAAATTGACATGCATTCATGTTTTTATTATCTAATTTAATAGTATAGGTAACTGTTGTAGCAAATACATCTTTAATATATATATTAAGCCTGTTTCTCTTGTTTTACTAAACTGTCTTCTTTCAGCCACCCACACAGAATATGCCTATGGGGCCTGGAGGGATGAATCAGAGTGGCCCTCCCCCTCCTCCACGCTCTCACAACATGCCTTCAGATGGAATGGTAGGTGGGGGTCCTCCTGCACCACACATGCAGAACCAGATGAACGGCCAGATGCCTGGTAAGTTTTTCTCCTCCAAGACATTAACACCAGAGTTGCTTAGCAACTGAAACGACATGGGGGCTCAAGGGATACTAGATTGTTGATGACAAAACTGCTTTGAATGCCCCCGAGTACAAGCTCTCTTAGAGTTTGTTAGCTACAGAGCTACGTGACCTGTATTCAGTGTTTATCAGGCTGCCCTTGGGCTTTGATGTAGCTGACACACAGCATTCCTCTGATGAACAGAACTGGCTAAATTTAGTCTGTCTGAAACTATGCAATACAGCTGGCTTTAGAAGCTTTTTGGGAAAAAAGGCATTGCGCCGTAGTTTTAAGAATTAAAATCTGCTTATAAAAAGGTATTATGACATTTCCCTGAGTTTTATATTTATTTACTTGAATTTTTATTGAGTTCAGAGACTGTATTGCTAGGAAAAACACATGGGGAAAAGAAACAGAACAATCCCTAAAGTGCTAGTGTATTTAGTAATTTCATCATTAATGCTACTGAAGCTGAGGATAAATTTTTATTACATGTTTATAGCACTATATATATATGGAAATAGATATTAAAGCAAAATTAAAAGCTCAAAAATAATGTCAGCATTCTTATGTAATGAGCCATTCTCTTTGCTATTTATCTGTTTTTAAGTTTAGAGTCACTTAAACTATCTTTCATGGCTTTTGCTGATTTGAATTTTTAATGTGAGGAATATCTTTAAACTTTCGTTTTTGAATCAACAGAAGCAACCTATATCTACTTTTGGTGAAATATTTCCTAACTTTATATGATATGAGACTATTTCTACTTTCTAAAGACTACGGTTATTTTCATTAAAAAAAGAATGTTTTATTCAATTAACAATAATGAAAGTGAGTGAAAAGAAAAGAGCAAAAAGTTTCAGGGCTACTTACATGCTGTTTGACCTTGGTCAAATAGCTTCTCAGTCTCAGTTTCCTTTAAAATAATTTTAACAGATTTTAAAAAGCCCGCTAGATTATTCATGCCTTTCCAAAGTCAGAAGGTACCAGAAAGTATGCAGTCTTAACCTTTTAGATTCTTTGTTCCAGAGTCACTGGTGTCTAGCCTTCCAGACATATTCTCTGTATATAAAACATACACATACAAATATATTATTTTTCTTCTATTTTCCCTAAAAATAGTAGCATACATTAGATAGTATTTATATCATCATTTTCTCTTTTAAGATAGATCGTAGAGATCATAAGTATAAAAAAATGTATTTTGGAGACCACTCATTTTATAAAGAACTACTGATCTTTTTTGGAGCCTATATTGCGTTGTTTTTCTAGTTTTCTCTAATTTAATTAGAATAGTTCCTTTATAGAAATACAGCTTGCTTCTAGTCTTTTGGTATGAAAAATTATGATATGGTGAATATGCCTATTGTATATATATGTATAAACAAACACAAATTTGCCATATATACATGCACATGAAAACTTGTCTATAGGTTAAACTCAAAGAACTTCATTTGCTGAATTCAAGTTATGTGCATTTTAAAATATGATAGTTATTTAGAGAGTGCTATATAAAAATAGTGCTTATTTTTATTTTATTCCCTCAGCAATATAATTTGCCTTTTTATTATAATTGAAACAAGCGGTCTTTTTATGGTTATTACTCCTTTTATAATCTTTGTTTGAAATGATATTCATATCCTTTGCCTCCCCCCACCCTTTTATTTTTATTGCTGTTGGTCTTTTACTTTATAAGTAATGAATTTGATCTGTGATAGGTCTATGAATAATTTTTTCCTGATTTATCTTTATTATTTAAATTTTGTGGTTATGTTCAGGTTTTATTTTTATGTAGTCTAGTTATTGTTCTTTTAGGACTCTGGGTTTCTGGCTTACTTAAGGAGGTCCTTCTACTCCATAATTATTTAAAAAATCTCCTTTCGGCTGTTCTCTTATGGTTTATTTTTTCTTTATTAATGTTTAACTTTATTATTCATCTGGAATTAATTTTGGTGGAAGGAATGAGGTAAGGATCCAACTTGTTTTGTTCCAGATGAGTACTCAGTTGTCAAAATACCATTTATTGAATTACCTTTCTTTTGCTCACTGATACTTCATAACACCATTATTATCACTTACTAAAAATTATGCGCTTGAGTTTATTTTTAGACTCTACTCTGGGTCCATTGATCTGTTAATTCATTTATATGCAGTCTTACATACTTTTTATTACTCCAGCTTTGTGTGTTTTGTTCTTGTAAAGCCAGACATTCCTCATTATTACTTTTTTATCAGAACGTTCATGACTTTTCAGAAGCATTGTTTTTTTAATCTGTAAAAATGATAATATTTGCCTCTTACTATTTGCTCTTATTCATGTAAAGCCTTTATTTGCTATTAATTAAACATTTATTATTATGGTAATGCAGGAAAAAAATGCTTTTAAAGGTACTTTTATATAAATCATCTGTTTTAACTTTCATGTTTTGGTTCTGATTACTTTTTTCCAAAGGGCCTAACCATATGCCTATGCAGGGACCTGGACCCAGTCAACTCAACATGACAAACAGTTCCATGAACATGCCTTCAAGTAGCCATGGATCCATGGGAGGTTACAACCATTCTGTGCCATCATCACAGAGTTTGCCAGTCCAGAATCAGATGACATTGAGCCAAGGGCAACCAATGGGAAACTATGGCCCTAGACCAAATATGAATATGCAGCCAAATCAAGGTAAATAAGCTTTATGTCATTCTTGACTGGAATACGACATTATTAGTCTTAAAACAATTTTTATCAAGTTTTCAACTTATTCATACTACTGTGTTTGTTGTAAATGACAGTCATACCCATGAAAAAGGAGACTAATATTTTTTTACACTTTAAAATTAAAAATTAAATTGCTTGATTTAGCTTTTTAAGCTTATTCATATTTTATTCATTTATTCATTCATGTCTTTTGGGAAGTTTGAGATTTTTTATTTTTGAATTTTTAAAACTAATCAATGAATAACCAACTATTTGCTTTAGAGTTTAGAAAATTGGGAAAATATATTATTTTTACAAATACAATCCCTTTAAAATCATCTACACTGGTTTATTTATTAAGGATATATTAATGTATATGTCCTTCCCTTGAATTATATTAACTTTATATAAGTATTAAGTAATTTTAACATAATTTGCTATTAGAATGTTTAGTGGATGTTGTTATATTTTTTAAATGGTATGCATATCTTAAAGTTTATTACCTATCAGAATGAATTTGCTAGCATGTTTCTCTTGTAAGTACTTTGTGCATAATAACTAATAACCAGTAAGTGGTGCTCTGGTCTGCTAATTGCCTGTTAAAACATTTGGCATATTGCCTGCTGAAAGCTATTTCAATGACAAAATGTGAGATTAATAGTATAAAAGAGAATCAAATACATTTGATATAAAATTTTCTAGATTTTTCTTTGACAAACACTAAATAAAGGAAGTGGATGTTAATCTGTTGATAAGTGTTTATGGTGAAGTAATATCTTCTAAGTTTTAAACATTAGTGCACATTTTCTGTAATTTTTGTGAGATACACTAAAATCGAAGGAAGATAATCGGATTAATTATCAATGCGTACTTCATCATACTGGCACTTGACATATTTTTCCCCCTAGTTGTTTTAGAGCCCATGATGGAATATATTCTTTTTTTTATTAGGCCAACTTAAGGAACAGAGCAGTTAGATCAGACAGTTTACCTGTTTTTCCTTGTAGTTTGGTTACCTGGAGAGAGAGCAAGAAAATGTGTGATTCTGACAGCAACTATAGTATTGATAGCATGTTTTCGAAAAAAAAATTTTCTTTTTAAAGGAAAGGTACAGGCAGGAAAGAAGGTGAGTAGGCAGGCAGACTGGAAGAGAGAGAAAGAGGAAGTGTTTTATTTTCTTTTTATTTAGTTGTTCCTATTGGTTGTTCCCCTTGACCTCAGACATGAACTTGGGGTCCTTGGTCTGTAAGTAGGCTGTGTTCCTTTGGAGGCATCTGTCCCAGCTATTACTCCACCAGGGCAAAATTGTGTCAAGATATGTTCAAATTGCTTAACTAGTTTTGGTCAAGGAAAAGAAATAATTTGTGAAGTGACAAAAAGAAATGGAAAAAGACTAGTCCAAAGAGTTTTGTTTTAAAAATAAACAAATGGTAATTTCTTCTTATATTATTAAATTAATAGTTATTAATTACTTAAGTAGCATATTTGGAAACTTTAACTGGTTATATGGGAGTAATTTTCTAAACTACATTGCAGATTGAAGTCTAGTTGCATTTATTCTGGAGTGCTTTGTTTTTTACCCTCTTTTTTTATTCCTTTCTCAACTCTGAAAATGTAATTAAGGGGGACAAAAAAGAGTAATTTATCTAAAAATCTTATTATAATTTAGAGATCTGAAGTTAATCCAGAGAGCAGCTATCATACATTTATAATTTATCGTTTTGATTGATTAATGAAGAAAATTAATACTGTTCACTTATATTAAATCTGCTAATTTATGTCATTAGTTCCAGCATAGTAGCATATATTGTACACTAGTGTTACAGTAAAAATATTATTTCCAGGCATGAAATTGTGGAATCTCCTTGGACTTCATTAACACTTTAAAAGTTGTTTTTAGCTTTTTAACTTTTAATGAAAAAATTTAAAAAGCCAAATGGATGTCAAAGTTACTATATAACAAAAGCAAGCAGAACTACCACACAAAAACTTACTTCAGAAGGCTTCACCAAAAATGCCCTCCCCTTTCAAACACCCTTTTATAACTCGGGTTACCATAAAATCTGGATTTGGCCAGGATTGTTCAGGTTTAGCCATTTGGCCCCCTCTCTGTCCCCTCCCCGCCGTACTTCTTGTGCCAGTGTGAATACTCACGCACCTTTCCCTCACCGGGTCTGGTGACAATCCAGTTGGTCCAAGTTTCAACTTCTAAAATTATTGTAAGTCTATTTATATAACATAATGTCAGCTCTCATTTCCTCTAATTCCCATCCATGAATTCAACCAATCGAAATCTGGCCTCGGTTCGATCTGTGAATATATAACCTGGGGACAGGAAAACAAAAATCTGTGTGGCCCAAGCCTGTGCGGTTTAATGGTCTGTTGTTTATATTAAGATAGCTGGGAGTGTTATACTCATTATACGGTGGGTTATTAATGTGCTAGACAGATGTGCTGGAGGTAAATTTAGCATTTATTGTGTATATATCTTGTAGTAGTATATTTCCTTGTGCTTCATATTGTTAGTATTTATAGATCTACCTGATTTTTTTTTTATAATACCTGTGTAGGTCTAACTGATTTTTTTAAATGATAGCATTTAGTGTATATGTAGCATAATGTATTTAACAAAACCATATCCCTTTTTGATTGATGTTTCTTGTCTTTTGCTATTATAGATACTTCTGGAACAAACTTCTTTTTACATATATCTTTTATTTTTTTAGTTACATTTTTATAAGATTTTTTAAATTAAAAATGGAAATTTTATGTATATTGTGAATTACCTTGGGGGCATTAACTATAAAGGGGTTGAGTACTCTAAAATGTTGTACCCTGGGAATGAGAGCTGAGTGTTGAAGGAAGGAACATATTGAAAAACTGGAACCTCTCCCTAAGGTTGGGATTCTTGTCATCTGGAGAAGGTGTAGTTGTCCATTGGTGGTGAAGAAAGTCACTGTGTTGTCTTGGGTCAGGACTGGTTCATGGAAAGTACACAGAAGCTGGCAGGCAAGAAAAGGGTACTTCCAGGTTGTTGATGAGTTGTACTGATGAACAAGGACCAGAAGCAAGAAACTGCTGGAGGTTTTAATTTGATCAAGGCTGACTGACGACACCCACTATGGTGTATTTGCTGTCTTACTATTTTTCTTTGTGGTTTCTTTATGCTTTATAGAGCATCCTTTAATATTTTTTGCAAAACTGGTTTTGTGGTGGTAAACTCTTAACTTTCGCTTGTCAAAAAAGGTTTTTATCATTCCTTCAGTTCTGAATGATAATCTTGCTGGATATAGTATCCTAGGTTGTAACTCTTTTTCTTTCAGCACTTTTGACTATATTATGCCATTCTGTCTGGTCTATAGAGTTTCATTTGTGAAGTCTGCTGACAGTCATTTGGGGGCTCCTCTGTATGTGACACATTTTTCTCTGGCTGCTTTTAATAGTCTTTCTTTATCTTGTATTTTTGACATTTTTATGACGATGTGTCTAGGTGTATTTCTGTTTGGGTTTTTTTTTATCAGGAACTCTGAGCTTCCTGGATCTGGAGGCTTGCTTCATTCCTCAAATTGGGGGAAATTCTCATCTATTATTTCTTCAAATATGGTTTCTGCCCCCTTTTCTCTCTCTTCCTCTGGGACTCCTATGATGCGAATGTTGTTTCTTTTGATGTTATCCCAGAGGTGTCGAATGCTGTCTTTGATTTTTTGAATTTTTTTTTTTTTTGTCTCTTTGCTAGTTTTCTTGACTGAGTTCCTCTGTCCTATCTTCCAGATCACTGATTCTATTGGAAGCTTCATCCATCATATTGTTAAGCCCTCTATTGAGTTCTTTAATTCAGCCATTGTGTCTCTTACCTGTTTGATGTCTTGTTTTAATTCTTCTCTTTGCTTCATGACATTCATTTACTGCCTCTACTGATTTCTGGATTCCCATGAGTATTAATCACCATTACCCTAAATTCCTCTTCAGGTAATGTACATACATCTGCTGTATTCAGATTTTCCCCTGGGTTTTTGATTGGATCCATCATTTCACATATATTTCTCTGTGTCTTTGCTCTATTCAGCATTCTGTTTATATTTCTGAGGGTTTGTTTTCCCTGGCATTGTGTAGGTTTGGCTTGCCCAGGATTGGCAATCAAGCTGCAGTTTCGCCTCTGCCCACAAGGCGGCGCTAGTGGGTAGAGTTGCCGTTTGGGACTGCCTTCTCACTGTATTTCAGGAATGGCGCATCAGATGGGCAGGATTTCTGGTGGGTGGACCCCAGGCTCTGGTGTGAAATGGTTGTGGGAAGGGTTCCAGTTATGGCTGCATCCAGTACAATTTCACTGCATGGGCTCTATCTCAGCTCCCGGTGTACTGGCTCTCCTTTCACCCCCTCCCAAGTCGGTCCTCCGTGGCTCTGCGTCTCAGCCCCACTGGGCCTGCCTCTTGCAGCCTCTGCAGCTGGTCCCCAAATCCCTAACCTCTGCCCCACTGCACGTCTGTAGACTCCTGAGCTCTGTCCCAAATCCAAATCTGCATCTTAGCTCAGAACCGCGCCCGGTGTTCTTACCCAATGTTGGTCTTCAGCTGTTCTGTCTCCAGCTGTTCTGTCTCCAGCTGAAGTAACAGTCATTTCTTGGTGTGTGTCTCAGAAGAATAGGTGATTTTTTTTTTGTTTTTTTCGGTGTCTGTGGGAAGCAATCCGAAGGTGCATCTTATCGAGTCACCCTTCAGAAGTTGATCCACATGTATCTTTTAATGCACAATAATTCTGTAGAATCTATTTTAGAAGTAGAATCACTAAGTAAAATGTATGAATATGTAAAATATTTGTGAGACAAATATTTTTTGTCTCTGCCAGGTTCTCTGCATAGGTTGCATGACATCATACCCCTGAGAATACGAGAGTGCTTATTATTTCATTACCTACCCAATGACTCTTAGTCTTTTAAAGTTTTACTAATGGAAATGTTTAAAAATGAAAGATTTAAAATTAAGATGGGAAAATAGAATCTTATCTCAAATTGTATT
Organism: Solenodon paradoxus; assembly: GCA_004363575.1. Classification (NCBI taxonomy): domain Eukaryota; kingdom Metazoa; phylum Chordata; class Mammalia; order Eulipotyphla; family Solenodontidae; genus Solenodon; species Solenodon paradoxus. The sequence goes on from RJWH01002715.1 coordinate 182,828, forward strand.
TATTTGTGATGTTGTTTAACTTATATGTTTATTTGCTGTCTTTATCTGTTTGGGTTGCTATAGCAAAATAGATAGACTGGCTTATAAACAACAGAAATAAATTTCTCACATCACATGGTTGGATTAGAAAGAACCCTTTTCCTCAGATTTCTATCCTCATTTGGTAGAAGGTGTGAGAAAGCTCTCATGGTTCACTTTCATAAGGGCGCTGATCTCATTAATGACTGCTCTGCCCTCATGACCTAGTTACTTTACAAAGGCCTCACCTCCTAATACCGTTCCATTGGACATTAGAATTTCAGCATATGAATTTGGAGGGGACAAACATTCAGAACATTTGTCATTTACATTTTTTCTGTGAATTGCTTATTAGTGCTTTATATTCTGAGGCTTGTTATTAGTTTCGGGGAGTTCTTTATGGATTAAGGTTAATCACCTTTTATGCAGTGTAGAAATTTATAAGTTTTAGGATATAGGATTTTAGCTTTTTAAAAATGGTTATTTCTAGTAGGATTCTGAAAGAATAATGTTATTCTTAATGAAAAAAGTATAGTTATTTCTTAATTATGTCAGGCCTTGGTCCAACATTTGTTAAATTATTGTCCGGATAGACTCATTATAATTACTGGTAAACTATTTTGGAGGAACTTAGCCGCTTACTAGTATATTGCAATATCTGAGAAGTTCTATAGTAAAGAAACCAATTTGATTTTTGTTAACACAAGTGTGTTAACATGGATCCTCTTCCCTCCCCACCATTTTCCTAGGGGAAGGCAAGGTGCATATTACATGTCAAAAATATGAACTAATATTAGAAGAATATTCTTTAGGGATGACGCAGTTTACATATATGTCTTCTTTAATCGTCATGTATCTTTGCAATAGTAGGTAGTTAATATCCTCATTCTGCACACTAGAAAGCACATCCTATGGAAATGCAGATATCCCTTTGCACAGCTGTTGTAAACATGAATTTCATTTACCACAGTGTAGTTGATAATACCTGTTCCGTTGCAATATGGCTCAATATGGCTTTAGTTTCTGTGGTAGGTTACCTATGGGTAGTTCCATAAAGTAACAACTTAGCTGCTATATCTGAGCCCACAAATCACCTGTGAACTGTCATAATCAAGTACCTGTCAGTATCACTGACCATTCATGTCACTTCCATATTCTGTCAGTGATTGGTTATATACACCTATCAGTTTATGCACATACAACAAGGCATGCAGTTTTGTTGCTTCTTTGGCTCCCAGCATTGTCTACATGATAGTTTCCCGAAATGATTAATTCATTGGCCAAAAGGTAAAATTATAGCAAGAAATGAAAAGTAGTAGTGCTGGGAATGAAATTCAAATTCATTAGAGTTGTTTGAAGAAATTGCTGATCACAGGAAAGTTGACCCTACTGCCATTTGGAAGACTAAATATGCACTGCAGGTAGTTAGAGAAGGTGAAATCATTGACATAAATGAGAAAAACTGGTTGTGATGAAAAGAATGAAGACGTCCCAGAGAAAGTGGGACTGACAGAATACTGCATATGAAAGAAATTCATGGAAACATTTTGTAACATTGAGAATGTATAGGATAAAATGTTGGATACTGATTCATACTTAAAAAGGAAAATGGCAATTTGCTAAACTATAGAAAAGATTCTAACTTCAAATTGTCAACTGTATACCATGAGAAAAAAGTACACTGTTCAGCAACACTCTTAATAAGAGTTTTACAAAGAAAGAAAGCTTAAAATTCTCAATGTTTGTACTGTTTTAAATTATAATGTACTAAATAAATATTAATTCTTTTCATTCCCTGTGGATTTCTAACAGGCAAAAATGTTTTTTTGACAAATATTTTATGAACCATGATACTGTTATACTTTTCCCCATTGATTTTTTTTTTTTTTTTTTTTTAGATTTAGGAAGCAGGCAGGAAGAGAGAAGAGGAGGGTGTATCCCTTCGTTCATTCGTTTAATTTTGGCCGTTCACCCGACTTTATGTGAACTACTCCAAAGCTTCAGGTTTAATGCCTGTGCTATCAGGATGTGCCTTGCATTGATTATTCAGATCATTTTGCATGATTTTAGCTTGTACAGTCATTTATACATTCCATCCAGTGTAAAGTGACAACTATAAAGTTTTATAGAATACACTTTGAAGAAGGCTATTAAGTTTCAACTTTATATAAATGTCAGGTGAAGAGCTTCCTATTCTAAAGACTTAATATAAAATATAAATATGTCAGGTAATAAGTACTATGAAGAAAAATAAGCAAAGTAAAGGGAAAGAATGATGATGAGTGTGCTATTTTAGGGTAGTGAGCACATACCTGGGGAAAGCATTGTATAGACAAAAGGAACAGCAAACAAGAGCAGAGCACTGAGGCTGATACCTACTTGCTGTGTCTGAAGTATAGCAAGGAGATCAATCTAACTAGAGTTGATTGAGTAAAGATGAGAGAAATGTAAGAGATAAGCTCCAAGATGTCATTGACAACCAGACAATGAAAAGACCTTATAAGAATTTTCAGTTTCATTGTGCTGGAAAGTTTTGGGTAAAGACATAACATGATCTGAATCTGTGCTTTAAAAAGATACCTTTGGTTGCTGTGTGGAAAATAGTTGGGTGACTATGGAAGCAGGGAGACCTGCTGTATTTGGTCAAGAGATGATGGTGGCTTTGAGTAGGGTGATGCTATGGACATAAAGGGAAGTAGTCACTTTCGGGATATTTACCACATTTTGAAGGTAGAAGAATTTTCATGAATTACTAGGATTTCTTAAGAGATTGAATGTAGAGTACAGGAGGAGATTTAAGCATGACTACACTGTAAAAGTAATTAGGTAAATGATTTTGCCATATACTAAGATGAAGAGAGTAGGAGACTAACCGATTTAGGGGAATAATACGAGTTTAGTTTGGCACATGTTACATTTGAGTGACCTATTGCTATCCAAGTGAATATTTCAAATTGCAGTTGGATATGTTAGTCTGAAGTTGGGAGAAGAGGTCAGGTTATTAAAAACCATGGGATTGGAAAGGAGAAGGAGCCATTTAAGGAATGAAAAAGACGAAGAGATCTTAAGATTGAGTTGTTGAGCACATCAACACTTTGATGTTGGGAAGATGATTTCTTCCAAGAGGACTCAGAGGATTGAGCAGAAATAGTCCGTGGGTTATAAGGGTAGCCAAGTGTGTGTAGTATCCTAGAAGCTGATTGAATACAGTGTTTTAAAATGAGGAAATTATAAACATGTTAGATTGTTCTGATAGGCTAAATAAGATAATTAAAAACTAACCATTGAATTTTACGGCCATAGTAGTAGACAATTTTCGTGGAGGAATGGGGCAAAAATTTCACTGTTGTGCATTCTAGAGAAGATGGGAAGTGAAGAAGTGTTAACAGTAAAGAATTCTTTTCAGTAAGTTTTTGGTAAAGGAAACCAAATGGGCTAATAGCTGGAAGAAGATAATATAGTTGAAAAATTTTTTAATGACGAGAAGATATTAAATCCTATTTTTATACTGATAGGAAAGATTCTTTAGGGAAAATAGATGATGCATGAGAGAAAGAGAGGAAAGGGACAATTGCAGGAGAATGTGTATGAATTGCTTCAAGGAATTTTGAGGGCACATATTCAAGACCATTTTCACCTCTGATGCCAACTGAGGATTTAGCCAACTGCAAAATTACAGGGAACGGTCCATATGACTGGCCTCACTCTTGACACCAGTTGCAAGTTCCGGGGTTCCCAAAACCACCCTTGGGTTAAACAATTTGCTGTAGATTCACAAAAGCTCAATAACTATTCAGAGTAACTGTTGTGACTTATTAAAATAAAAAGATACAGATTTTCATCAGCCAAAGGGAAAAGTACATACGGAAAAGTTTAGAAGAAGTATAAAATGTGGAATTTATTTCCCAGTGGCGTCAAGGATGTATTGTTCTCTCGATGCCAATGTGTAACAATACACACAGAGCATTGCCAGCCAGGGGAATTGACTCAGTATTCAGAATTTTTATTGGGACTTCATTATGTAGATTTTATTTGATTGATTCCCTACCTAATTAATCTCAGTTTCCACTATCTAGTTCCTCTGGGCATGACCCAAAGGCCCCCTACCCAGGTTCAAGGATTTAATAATTATCAATTTAAGAAATTCAGTAAATTGTCAGTGTAAAAAAGCCCATGATATTATACTGAATTTTTCTTACAAATACAGCATAGAAAATTTGCAAGTGAATAAATTATCTCAATATTATATGGAAATGTCATGTTTAATGTATTAAATCCTCTTAATGGATTTGAAAGAGTGAGAACTGTGTGTGTACTCATCATTGTTGTTAAAATTGGTAAATCTATATAATATTGAAGGATTATGTTACATTTTGAAGTCTACACAATCATTACATTGTAGTTGACTGGATGTTTTGTTTATATATTTGGTCAGTATTACTGTATTGAATGAGTTTTTAAGATTGTGACTTTTTTTCCTCAGCAGTGACATTTTTTTCTGGTTATAAATAGAACTAATATTTAATATGAAAAATCTGGAAAATAAAAGCATAGATCATAAAGTTTTAAATTATTTCACTGACAAGGTACAGTGGCTTAGGTATAATAAACCATGTATGTAGACTCTTTGTAGCAGCAATTTGAGTACTCTTAATTACATACTTTTGTGTAAATATCTGTTTAAATATTTTTCTATAGACTCTTAAGTTTTGTAATGTTAAAATTTTGTCTTTATTTGTTGTTTTATTCTATTTTTGACTGACAGATTAGCTAGATATTTTTGTTGCCATAACAAATTAGAAAACAAGCATTCTTCTCTGTATCCATCAACTGTCAATCAGGAATGAACCAGAGAAGGTTAGTGTCAGAAAAAACAGATGATTGTCTTTTGAGTTTCGGGGACAAAATCCAGATGAATTTCTATTCAAGTTATAAATTCATTTTCATTATGATTTGTTTTTAAAACCTTTTTATTTTGAAATAACTAGGTTTACAGGAAGTTGTAAAGGTAATACAAAGAGATGCTGTGTGTCCTCTCCCAGACATCTCTTAATTCTTGGCGACCATTGTTACTCTTTTCTCCATTTTTATAATTTTGTCATTTTCAGAATGTTCTGTAAATGGAACTACGTAGTATGTAACATTTTGAGACTGGCATTTTTTACTCATATCTGTTCAAGTTCTTTCATGTGTCAGTGGTTTATTCCTTTTTATTGCTAAGTAGTACTTCATGGTGTATATAAACCACAGTTTAACCACTTACATTTTGAGGGACGTTTATGTTGTTTCCAGTTTTTGACTTTTACAAATAAAGGTACTACGAAGAGTTGTGTACATGATCATGTGTTTATTTGGATATATATTTTCATTTCTCTGGGAATGCAATTGCTAGGTCATATAAGTATATATTTAGGGTTTGTTTGTTTGTTTTAAAGAAACTACCAAAGTGATTACCAGAGTGACTGTACCATTTTATAATTTCACTAGCAGTGTGAGAAATCCACATTCTCCAAATTCTTGCCTGTGTAGTGATAATCTCATTGGAGTCTTAGTTTGCATTTCCTTCATGACTACTGATACTAAATATCTTTTCATGTGTTTATTTGCACCTTTATGTCCTCTTTATGGAAATATCTGTAGTTTTTGCCCATTTTCTAGTTTAATTGTTTGTTTTATGAGAACTTTATATATTTTTCTGGGATAAATTAAAATTTTCTTTCAGTGTTTTGTTATATGAAATTTCAAACAAAGTCAAAGGAAGTGTACCATTATGGTCATCACCTGTATTCTACAATTAATATTTTACTAGATTTGTTTATGCATTTGTCCATGCGTCTACTTACTCATTAATACATATTAATTTTCAAACTCTATTGCAGAGTAATTTGTGGATATCAGTACACTTTACCCATAAACACTTTAGTTTTGCATATTATTAGCTCAACATTTAAATTTTTGATTTTTTCTTTAAAATTTTGTACTAGGAAATGTACCAATGTTAAGTGTCTTCATTCAATGAATTTTGGCATTTTTGTAATATCAACCCCTTTGGGTTCTTTTTATGGCTAATATCTGAGGTGCCCTTAAGGAGTGCAGTCCATTTCCCTTTTTTTATCATTTGTTTTTAATAATTTTATAATTTGTTTACAACGCTATGTTCATTTTAGGATATTGAAATTGCATCTCAGTCTGAGTGTTTCACACTTCATAAGAGTTCTAATGTCTGTTACTCTCTTTCTCTTCTTAGATGGATTGTATGTAGTTGTTTCGATTGGTTTCCCTTTTTGTTTTCTTCTTTGATTTTTCCCTGGAGATGTATTTTCAGGTTACCCTGAGGTTAGCATTTAGAATTCTATATTATTTTTCTGTTTTTACTTGAAAGCAGATTAGTCTTAAACTCATTCTAACTGTCCACATTTTTATTCTCTCTTCCGTCCCACTTTTTGTATTTGCTGTTTTAGTATGTTTAAGTGAGATTTCTTTATACTTTGTAGAGTATCATTTAGTATTGTAGAACTGGCTTTGTGGTGATGAAGTCCTTTTATTTTTGGTTATTTGCAAAGATTTTTATCATTCCTTCAGTTCTGAATGGTGATCTCCTAAGATGAAAATCCTTTTCTTTCAGCACTTTGAATATATCATGCCATTCCCGTCTGGCCAGTAGAGTTGTAGTTGAGAAATCCACTGACAATCGTATGGGGACTCCCTTGCATGTGACTCATTTTTCTCTAGCTGCTTTTAAGATTCTTTATCTCATGTTTTTGACATTTTGATGACAGTGTGTCTAGGTGTAGGTCTGTCTGGGTTTCTTTTATTAGGAACTCTTTGAACTTCCTGGGTTTTGAGGCTTGCTTCATTCCTCAGGTTAGGGAAGTTCTCAGCTTTTATTTCTTCCATACAGTTTCTGCACCCTTTTCTGTATACTTGTCTTCTGGGACCTCTGTGATGCAAATGTTGTTCCTTTGGTTTTATCTCATAGGTTGTGAATGCTTGAGTGCATTCTCCTATCCTGTCCTCTGGCTCACTGATTCCATTGGAGGCTTCATCCATCCCATCCTACTTCTGAGTCCCTCTATTTGAGTTCTTTTATTCAGCTATCGTGTTCTTAATTTCTTTAACATCTTACTTCATTTCTTTCCCTTTATTGTTGTTCTCTTTTGCTTCCTCTTCGTTTTCATGATTTCCATGAGTATTATCACTGTTTCCCTGAAATCATCCTCAGTTTGCACATCTGTTGTGTTCAGATTTTCTCCTGGGATTTTAATGGAGTCCCTCATTTCACGTGTATTTCTCTGTGTCTTAGTTCTGGTTGGCATTCTGTATGTTTCTGTGGGTTAGATTTCCCTGCAGTGATGCTATTTTGTAGAGTATTAACACCAGAGAAACCTGGATTTTGGTTTGAACAGAGTTCTTAAGTGGTGTGGAGTCACCACTGGTTGGACTTGTTGATGTTCTTAGGTAGATCCTGCTTTGGGATCTGAGAGTTCATCCTATCGGGTTGAGGGTTGTGTGGGGGATGCAGAGCCTTACCCCAGTGTCCCAGCTTTGAACAGTAATGACCATCTTGCCGCTGACCGTCAGCAATCGGACTGCAGTTCCACCTCCAGCCACAGGGTGGTACTAAGGATCCTTCTGTGACTCTTATTCCTGTAAACCTGGAGGTGGAATATCCGCTGAGTGGGTCCTGTGACTCCGGAGCAATATAGTGGTGCGGAGGGGTGGGGGAATCGACCTAGCCGCCTTCCAGTTATGCCGGCAACCTGTGTAATTTTCCTTCGGGAGCCCCTTCTCAGATCATCAGAGCCTCGTCCTCCTCCTGTCTTGTGCCAAGACCGGTTCTTTCCGCCGTGTCCCAATCCTGCTAGGCGGGTCCCCTACTGCCCTCGGAGCCACTTGTGGGAGGCTTGGTTCTTCCAGCTGTGCCCTCAGCTCCACTGCTGCTGCCGCCCCGCCCCCTGCCCCCATGGGGAGTCCCGAATCCCAGATGTAGCTCTGAAATGGTGTTCCCTTCTCCTACCCTTGTGGTGGTGATCGCTCCCACCACCGTGTCTGCAGCCCCCAGACCAGCCCTCCACACCACGTTTGTCAGAAGGATAGGGGATTTCTAGTTCTGTGGAGAAGGGGATCCAGCACCTTCTGCCCGGTCTCTCCTGCTGTGAGCCCCGTTTCCAATTTGAACATTTCATATGAACTATAATCTAGCTTGTACGATTTATGGTAAAAAGGGGATGGTTGGTTATTCTTTCCCTTAGAGCATGTGATTCTAGACCTGCCTGAATCAGAATCACATGGATATTTGTTAAAATAAGATTAGTTTCCTACTCCATACCTGCTAAAGCAGAATTTTATCGGAGTAATTTTTTTAATTGGATTTTTAACAAATTTAAAGTTGCATTTTTAACAAATATTCCAAGTCATGCTTATTTATCGTCCTTTCCCTCAGAATTCTTCAGGGCTGGATAGTCAGATCTGTGCTAGATGGTACATAACTTTTCAGCTTGAAAGATAAATGGCATATATGTTCTAGTGTAGCCTTTCTCCACAGCTTTCTACTTGGGCATCTTTACCTTTACAACTGATTGTCACTTGTGCCTCATAAATCCAGAGCTTTTGTTGGAGTTCCTAGCAGTCTGCAATAGGTATTTAGCATTGGCTTTGTTGTTATTTAATGTTATTGTATAATCTAGTTGAAACTATATAAGAAGCGTAGTCTAACTTAAATTGCCTAGACTTTTTTTTCTGCTAGATTAAGTCACAACACATTTCTTCCACTTCTCTGATCACCAGAAAGCTAAGTGTATAATCTAATTTGCAGGTGAGTTTATAGAAATGTCTTGATTTAAAATATATCCTTGCGGGTTGCACCTTGGTGACCTAGCGGTTTAGTACACCTGGGAGCAGTCCTACATACATCCCAATGACCAGGTGTCAAGATCTGAGGCTGGGGGGAACACCCAGTGTGAGCAACTGAATAATTCCTATTTTCCTCTTTGCCTACTTGCCATTATACCTGCCTGTACCTTTCCTGTCCTTAAAAAAAGTCTTAAAAATTGAAAAAAAAAATCCTTGATAATCTAGAATTTCTTAGCACTGTTGACATTTTGAGTTGCAAAATTGTTTATTGTGGGGACCTGTCCTGTGTATTGAGGTATTTAGCAGTATTTCTGTCTTGTATCCACTAGGTGGCAGTGGTGTGACACCCCCCTCCCCCCAGCAGTTGTGGCAACCAAAAATGTCTCCAAACATAGTTAAATGCCTCACAGTTTTAAGAAATGGTTAATGTAAGGAACTGCATAAAAGGGTCGTCTCTGTTACAGAAGAATTAAGTGACAGTTAAAAACTTTATATTATTTTATTAGTTTCTAATGCTTTCGAGAATTTCTCTTAAAATCTCATCTTTTGAAATTATATATCTATTTTTAATTTTATTGGAGTAATGTCACATCATGCTATTATTTAGGTTTGAGATGGGAATAATTCTAAACCAGTATCTGTATCTAATAAATTAAGTTCACTGCCATTAGTCCAGTTCATCTTTCACTTTACAGTTGATCCCTCTGTCTAATTTGCCCACTCCTCTCCCCTTAAAGTTGTATATATTAATGGATTGGTTTTCCTTTTACTAGCTAAAAACTGTCGTGGTTTTAATTTTTCATTGGTTGCTAGAGAACTCAGCTGAGTTTGTACTAGCTCAGTGACTTTACTAAGCTTTTTGGGATTTTCTTTGTTACTTGACTCTTGTTCTTTTATCCTTGGATTGTAGCTAAACATCTTATTATGAACTATTTAGAATTCTTGATGAGGACAGATGTATCTTTTAGGTGAGTAGAAAATCTGACTCATTTTAAATGGTCATATAATAGCTTAGCTGATTGATTTTGCTGGATTATAGATTTTGGGGTTTTTTTTTTGCAAATAAACTGTTAGTAATATCTTCAGATAAGGACTGTAAGTGGCTTAGTTCAAAGTTGAATAGTTGAGGAACAAAGTAGTGAAGTGTGAGCAGTAGATAATCAAATGTGAACAAGAAAATAGATCTTGTATCTATGCAGTTTCATAGTCTGATTCTTATTAGAGTATATAAATCATGCGAAGAAATTTCTTCTAGAATTTTTATATTATAGTGATAAAGATAAGACATATAGAACAGTTTTCTTGGGATGTATTACATAGGAGAAGCATGATTTGACTTTGGAGAAGAGGTAAATGGAATAGTTAAGAGGTTGGCTTTAGAATTCTCACCATTTACTAGCTATATATCATTGAGTAGGATTTATAATAGTGTAAACTTTATTTTCTTTCCTGTAAAATAAAGATGTATAGAGTTTTAGTATGTTTAGGTATGCATCTAAAGAGGTCAATATATAATGTATATGTGTGTGTGTGTGTGTGTGTGTGTGTGTGTGTGTATAGATGTATATGGAATTAAAAATATTCTGAATTCTTCAGAGATCCATTAAAAATTAATGTTATTAACCATCTCATAGAAGCAAAGAATTTCAGTAACCTAAAATGATTTGGGAATATTTTACATTTAAGATATAGGACATCATTTCCATGGAATATCTTTCAGGGTATAATGCTCAAAATGGAAAGAAATAATGTAGTAATGTATATTTGTTATATGTCCTTTTAAAACACTTACAAAAACATTGTAGATATTAGTGGGATCTTTTCATTTGTGGTATTATACTTTGTAGTCAATCTTAGCATTACAATGCACTATTTAAAAGTGAAGAATAATTAAGTGTAGATTAATTATGTGATGCTTTTGTAAAATTTGGTTATAATAACTTATTTTATAATCTTTCCTCTGTGGTACAGATTTTTTAACTTATTTTGGGGTAACCTTTTGAGGTTCAGCTTTTTTACTTTGGTCAGTATTTCAAGGGAAAACACTGACATATTGCCAGTGTCGCATGTTTTGTTATCATATGGAGAATAATATGCCTTCTAAACAATCAGAATTAAAGTCATAATTTCTTTTTAATGGATAAAGCTTCAAGGAAAAGAATGAAAAGCATTGTGTTTTAGCACTGCTCCCCTCCTCCATTCTTTGTAGTTTTAGGTTTCATCCTGACTGATGTTGAGGATCCTCAGTGGCAGGGAAGTGACAGAATAAAAGAAGGGTGGTAATTGAGCTCTTTGGGATTGGAACTGCTGACAGTCCCAAAAGATAAATCACAAGTGGCTTGGTTTTCTCTATCTAGGACTTAAGTTAGAATTTCTTTTCTCCTTGAGACCAAAGCTTATAATTTTGTTGTTATTTTATTAGCTATTATGTTTTTGCTTTCTTCCTCTTTTATTTTTAATTTTGGTTCCAGTGCTTTAGTAAGACAAGAGCTCTTTAATCAGTGTTGGAGAAGACAAAGCAAAACCTTCGTTTACTGAGAGTGAATTATATAAATGCCCAATCATACTGCCTTTTAAGTTATGTATGCTGATATTCAGTGCTTTATTATATTCAAAATATGCTCTAATAGTTGGAATTTCAATTAGTGTTTTGAAAATTTTTATTGCATAATTTGCTTCTAAACTACTGAATTTGCTGTGGTTTGAATAGAGGCAGTGAAGAATAGTGGAATAAGCATGTGCTTTGAAATCACACTTGAGTTCAGTCTTATTTCCAATTGATAATCTATTAGCTATAAAATCTTAATGTTTGGATTCCTTGAATAAAGTCTGGAAAATTGGGATCCTCGCCTCTAGTGGTGTACATGAGATAAATGTGAAAGTGTCTCATCTTGTTAAATGAATTCAGTGTTAAATTCTCTTTCTCTCTCTATGCACTCAGCAACCTTATCCCCACTATTGCGAATTTATTTCCTTGTTGAAGAAAAGTCCCACAGTAACCTTTGAAAGATTTATACTTATAGTAAAATTAGAAGGAAAAGGAATTTGAAAAAAAGTAAAGCAGAAGAACGTAAATAGTAGAAAAAGACCTATCTCTGGTAATTTACCTCCTCAGGTAATACAGCTCAAATTGGAAAACAGTTGAAATCTTTCCACTTACTTTGTTGCTGCTACTGTAGGTCAGTAACATTTAAAGAAGTGAATTTGTCTTGTTTTTAATTTTTATTTAAATAATTGAACTGTTGGCTTTTGGCTCATATTGGCAGTTTTACCCATAAAACTTCTCTAGGTTCTCTAATTCTTTACTTTGTATACTTTCTTCTTAAATTGACCCCAGATCAAAAAAAGAGGAAGTATGTAGCTTCTTTAAGCAATGCATTATGGGATGATTCATTTATACTTCTGAGATAGTAATGGTGGAAAGATCATCTCCCCATACCCTAACTGACCCAGTGAACCTCTGAGTTGCTACTTAACTTTGTTAGATGGCAACACAGAACTTTATGACCATTGTTGATAATTTCAGGTGACATTTTTACTACCGCTAATGTGATAAGATTGCAATGGTAATTTTACTACCTGTGTTGCTTATCTTGGAAATTGATAGTTCTGATTTCTGAATCTATAGCTTATTGAAGTTTTCTGGTGTTTTTGATTGTTTGATGGAACTTATTAAAAGCAATACAGCCCTTTGATTTCAGGAAGACCTTGTTAGTTTATAATCTTATAGTTGCAAAGGGGAAAGAAGATCTTTTAAAATTCTGTCCTAAAAATACAATTTATGAAATTCCCTGGATAAAAGTATATTTATAAATACATACTTTCTCTGTTATTATTTCAGTGGGCATTGAAAAGTTAAAAAAAAAAAGATATCCAGAAATCAGATTTCTTTGGCTTGACTACTGATCGCTGTGATTTTTTTTTTGTGTGTGTAAAGTTTTATTTGTCTTTATGTATTTTCTTATATAGTATAAGGATTCTATCTTTTCTAGGAAGATCGTGTACACTAATATAAAATACTACATAATGAAAAATACACATTGAGGATGTTCATTTTTTGTATCCTCCTTAAAATATGACCAGCATGCTCTTCTGGTGTATTTCAAATTAGCTACCATATTCCTTGTTTCCCCTTGTAAGCAGATTATTTTAGGCATGTGAACTTGAGCTCAAAGACTTGAAGTAAACTTTTACTAGAATGATATAACTTGGGGATTATGTAATAGAAGGTTTTTGTTAGGATTTTAAGTTATATGCAAAATAAATTACATGTATAATGTTTTGCCTCTTTTCAGGTCCAATGATGCATCCACAGCCTCCTTCTCAGCAATACAATATGCCACAGGGAGGTGGGCAGCATTACCAAGGCCAGCAGCCACCTATGGGAATGATGGGTCAAGTTAATCAAGGCAATCATATGATGGGTCAGAGACAGATTCCTCCCTATAGACCACCTCAACAGGGTAAGATTCCATTTGGAAAATTTCCTGCCTACTTTTAAATAAGAGTAGTTGAATGACTTTAAATTACAATGAACTTTTTATCAAGACAGTCTGGACTTTGACTTCTTGATTTTTTAAATTATATTTATTCCTAAAAGGTAGTGGATATAGTAGGTAAAAAGGGTCACAAAGTAGATAGGACCTTGTTATATAGCTTTCCTTTACTCTTTTCTGGGAAAAAGTTATATTAAATTTTATGTCAAAAGTTCACTAATTTATAGCAGAAAGTACTGCTTTATTTTTGAGATGTTACTAAATTTAAGCTCAGAATCCCAATTTTATTCAAAACTTGTCTAATATTAAAAAAGACATTTTTTTTACCAGTTTGAACCTCTTTTCGATAAATCCTTGTTTGAGTTGATATTGCTTGATATTGCATGTGTGGTCTTAACATTAATTTTTATGAAATGTGGTGTGTGTGTTGCTGTATATGTATATGTATGTCTAAGAATTACTGAAAAGTACCTAAAATGAGAAAGCATGGGAGGGGAATCTATAGCTGAGAAATAATCTCTCATAACATCAGATTAGAAAGAAAACCTTTGATGACATAGAGAACAAATTATTTACATCTTGACTGGTTGTGGTTTTTCAGGCCCACCACAGCAGTACTCAGGCCAGGAAGACTATTATGGGGACCAATACAGTCATGGTGGTCAAGGTCCTCCAGAAGGCATGAACCAGCAATATTACCCTGATGGTAATCTCTCCTAATGTTAACTTTCCCGTTTTCTATCCCTGCCCATTCTTAATGTAGATAACTATTCAAAAAATTTTACCAAGGATGAAGAAACTAGCAGTTTGTTTCTTCTATATTAGAAACAGTTCCATAATCTAAAGTACTGATGATAATATTAGTTTATATTCTATTTCAAAGTATTTTTGTTTAGGTTTTCCCTATTTGTACCATCAGGAATCACATTCTGTCATTGGAATCCTTCCTTATATAAAAAGGGATCCTTTTATAGTTGAAAGTGTTCATTTGAACTAAAGCAAATGTTCCTGCTTTACTTTTTTTAATAACAGCTTTTCTGAGATAATTCACATACCTTAAGAGTTCGCCCATTGGTTTACTTTGCATTGCATAAATACATAGATAATATAGTTCTCAAGTATGTTTCCAGGTTTTATCATTTTAGTTAATGTTGCATACTTCTCAAAGAACTATGGTTTATATACATTAGCATTTGCATTTGGAAACAGTTTTGTAGACTAAATTATATCCAAAATATAACTGTATGAAGAGCTAATAGAATAGGAAAGGTGGTTGGTAACCAGATTTAATTTTAATTATTTGATTTAATGGTTACTGTTATTATTTAGTGGGAAGGTAGCTTGTGAAAAGTGGTCAGTAAAGATATCCTACACTTAGTAATAAACCAAGCATTCATCGAACGGTTCTTTCAGGTTTTATGTATGTGTAACCATTTTTATTTTGAATATAAAATTCATGGAGGTGGTCTCATATTGCGGAATGATTTGTCCTGTTATGTAAGGATTTGCCAAGAATTTTGACACAAGTATGGATAATTCTGGCTAAAAATGTTATAAGTTTTTTTATCTCATTTTCTTTCCTTGAATTATTCAGAATGATTTTTTTATATTTTATATTTTCCTTTCACATGTAGACATTATATTAAGATCTTTTTAGTGAAAAACTTCAGTTTATAGACTCTAGAAATTTTAAACAGTTGAAACCTACGTTAAATTTCATGCATTAGGAAATCTTAAAATAAATGATTGTTTTGTTTACTTTTTGAAATATATTTTAAGTAACTAAATTGAGTTTGACATTATTTTGGTCCTGAGTATTTCCTGAAATAGGACATTCGCATTGCTATAAATAGGACTTTTTATGTTCAAGACAGATACATGTGCCTTTTTGTAAATAACAGAATTTTAAAGTTACTATAAATAGTACAATTGGGAATTTAAAATTTAAATGGTGTCATTTTGCATAGGTGTGTTCTGATATTCGCGTAGAGTATTTTATCTGTTGTAGCAATTAGTTTTCTTAAACATCACTGGATATTTTTATTATGTTCAGATATATATGCCAGTAAAAATTATAGATTAAGAGTTGGCAAACTTTTTCTGGATAGGACCAGAGATCAAACACTTTAGACTTTATGGTCTATATGGTCTTGGTCTCAAACTATTGATCTCTTATAGCATGAAAACAGCTGTAGAAAATATGAATGAGTATGACTGTATTTTAATAAAACTTTATTTGCAAAAGCAAGCCATCGACTATATTTAGACTCCAGATCAATAGTTTGCCAACCCTTAATGTAACTATTTAGGTAGTTGGGGAATATTGGAATACTTGAACACCAGGTATACATTTTATCCATGGTTATATTCCTCTTTTCTTAATTAGGCATTTTTCTCAAATTTGGTTTAGATTTTAGCTAACTTAAAAGATAGTTCCTGCTTTCTTATTTTTTATTTTTTGTTGCAGTTTAGTTAAGGGCACTACATTATTGCTTTTCATTAAAGTCCAGTCATCTTGCAGTAAAATGTGTCTTGCCTTAAAACTTAAAGTGTACTCTAGCACAACATAATATTAATTGTATGCAGGTATTTGTTTATGATACTCTAGAAATATTTTCTGAAGACTTCTTGAATAGCAGCATTAAATAATATATTTTTTGCATCTGAAAATACTTCCATATATATCTATATATATACTTTATGCAAGTAAATAGATTGTGAACATTTTGTTTCAGTTTCTCTCAGGGGGAAAAAACTTATGGAGTTCTTTTATATTTTACATTGTTTTAGCATATGCTGTGGAATTGGCGATCAACAGAACAGGTGTTTGACAAAATATGATAATTGCTTCTTTTGTTCATACTAATTTAATTCAAGTTATTTACATGCAAAAGGCCTAAATGCTTTCATTCTCTTTTTTTTAGAAAAAAAAAGAAGATAAAGTTTTTTTTCCCCCCCTCTCAATGAGGAGTATCAGGGTTGAAACTAAGTGTAATATATCTAAAACGGTTTTTTGCTTTAAAATTTGCACGTTATCTCAATATGAAAACAATCACATTGGTAAATATTTGGCTAATGCAATTGAAATTATTTTTTATGTATTTCCATTTCTTTTTCTTTTTTTTTCAATTTTATCTGAAAGTTTAACTATATTTAGGGTTTTCACTCAGTGGCCATTAACTTTTCTTCCTGTCTCTTGTCGAATTGATGTAGGTCATAATGATTACGGTTATCAGCAACCGTCGTATCCTGAACAAGGCTACGATAGGCCTTATGAGGATTCCTCACAACATTACTACGAAGGAGGTATCTATATACCTTCACACACATACACGTATATATCCCCTTCTACAGGAATGACAATTCTTGCATAAGACAACGTCTACCCATGCAAAGCTCTTGTAGAATACTAGTTGCTGGCTGTCTTGAAAGTTATAGGGAGCCCAGAGCAATCAAAATAATTTCCTTACAAATATTTAAAATGTATAACCATGACTTGCCATTTCTAACAACAATAAAAAGACTAAACGTTTTAAAATAATTCTTCCTCTGGAAATTTTCTATTTGAACTTAAATCCATCAGTCCACTTTTTTCTTATTATGTTTACATATGTATAATTTTCCATGTAAGTATAGTGCCTTTAGGAAACAGCTTGCTGATCTTGTGTAGCTAGTGTGTGCTCTTGTAGCTGTCTTTAATTTTGTCTTTTTTATTTTATTTAGCATAGTCATGATCTTATGACTGTGATGTTCCAGTAAATGTAATGCTCGTATGGCAGAGACGCTGAAAATGCTGCAGTTCAACCTTGCAAAATTGGCTTTAACTGCAGTTTGTTTGGCCGAAATCCTTCTGTTTGGTTTGAGTTTTTTCTTTGTTTTGTTAACTTTTAAAAATCAGTATGGCGTTTTATTTTGTTCTTGTGTTGTTGGCTATGCATCTTAGAGGAAAAAAGTTAATTAAGCCAACTTCTCAGGTTTTTTTTCCCCTCTTCTCCAATTATCCTGTAGGAAATGCACAGTATGGCCAACAGCAAGATGCTTACCAAGGACCACCTCCCCAACAGGGATATCCACCCCAGCAGCAGCAATACCCAGGGCAGCAGGGTTATCCAGGACAGCAGCAGGGCTACGGTAATAACTTATTGCAGCTTATTTTTGTCACTAAAAAAATTTATGATGATGAATAATGCTTTTATGCAAGTGATTTTATCATTTTTAAAAATTCAGAATTTTAACTTGTCTATTAGTGTGTATTTAAAATGTTCTTAGGTAAACTAATAGTGTATTTAAAAAACCTAAACTAGAGGTGTTTCATTGACCAAAGATAAGATATGTAATCACTTAAAAGACAAGAAAAATGAATTCTTAAACCTATTTGGCATGCCAGACCAGCCAGTAGCTTTTAAATGTGCTTGGAAAACTGATGAACTGAGTGATTTAACTATATCTAATCCACTTAGCAAATTTGTTTCTGAAGCTAGTGGTTGTTGTTATGAAAAATAACATTGATTTTTAGAGTACAGATGAGATCTTTTTGGAATGCATAAAGAGTTTCCGTCATTCTTTTGTTAAGTAGCAATATACACATCAGGGATGTATTTATTTGCAGTTTTGTATCTTACAGAGTTTAAGAGGAAGTCTAGCAACATTATCCTATTATATATTGACCATAATGTCTGCTAGCTAGAATCTGACTTTAAATTGCTTTATTAGATAGGGAGTGGAGAATGATAAGGACCTGAAAGTTCAGGCTACTATGACTACTTTAGATAACAGAAAAATTTGACTCTCGATAGAGAAGTAGCTGCATATTAATCTGATACCATCTCTTGCTAACATGGTCGCAAATTTTGCATTAGTAATGTCTTAGTTTTATTCCTTGGTTTTAGTGAATCTTAGCACTACTCTACTGTAATAGCAAATCTAATATCCAAGTTTATGCTGACATTTTCTTGTACCTTTAACATATGCATTGAAATTCAGTCAGGTGTTACAAGTGAGAGATATTTCCCCCCAAATGATAAATTCTGATTCCCTATTTCAAATATCACTCCAGAAGTATTATATGATTTCTTTTTTTTGCACAAAGGAACTTTTTGCTCTTCTCAAATGGCATTTCCACTTTATGACCATTGAATATATATATTTTGAATAAAGAGTTTTCTGATTTTAGTGTATTTGCTTGAAAGCAAATATGTTGCTAAATCAGGGTAACTTTATTGATTTAAGAGAAATTAATTTCAGTGGAAAGAGTTAAAGAAGTATTATTTTTGTTTTAAGTAGTTAAATGCTCTTTTGTTAAATATCATGAGTATTAAAGGAGAAATTCTCATTTTACTTCTCCATAAACTCCAATTGTAAGCTTTCTTCTTATAGAAAATTCAGATTAATAATTGAGTCTATAATAAAATAAAGTAAAACAAGAGTTTTTTAAGCTTGAAGTTTAAGATCGAAAATTTACTTTCTTTTGACACTTAACTGCAATAAGTATCTTTTATAGCAGCTTTTGAATGACTGTGGTAGAAAACTGAAAAGTGTTACGCTAAGAGCTTAGGCTTTAGAAAGCATTCTTTGCAAAAGACAGTAGTAGAATTCATGAACAGACATATTTATCTGGCAAGCCAATTAGTCCCTTGCCCTCTCTGGAATTTGAAATCATTCCTTTTTAATGGGTGAAGTGTTAAAGGTGATTGGTACACAGTGTAACTTTTGAATCAAGTTTTGTCACATGTAACCTGTGACTTTTTAAGGCTTCTTTAGATTCCATTGAAAATGCTGTGATAAGTTTCTTAACACAGAGCATAGAGCATCCTTTTGTTGATTGCAAATATAAATCTAGAATTCAGATTAAAATCTGGAGTTTATATATAGGATCATTCTTTGTGGTTCTTTTGATAATTCCTGGTATAGTCTAGAGCCATGCAGCTGTAACTATCGTTGATTCACAAACTTTATCTAGCAGTTATTTCAATATTTTTATTTGAATCTACGTCTTTTTCTTTGCTCTTTAGCTTATATTGGATAAGTTTATAATAGAGGAATACTTTTATTTTGTTAATATCATGGAGTTAATATACTTTATATTCCGGAGTCTCTTTTACCCTTTCTGACATAGACATTTTTAATGGCTAGCACGTAAAACAGTAGTCACATCAAACTCAAAGCATTTGGTGCATATTTTCATTTTATTATAGTTATTGGAATTTGTTTCAAAAAGCATTTGAAAAAAATCAAGGTATCAGACCATCCGTTTTAGTTTGGTTTTAAAAATATATTGTTGTAAGTCTCTTCCTTTAGAGTTCTAATGACGTAATGTATTTTTATTTGGACTTTTTGTGTTAATTATTTTTTAGGCCCTTCACAAGGTGGCCCAGGCCCACAGTATCCTAACTACCCACAGGGGCAAGGTCAGCAGTACGGAGGTTATAGACCAACGCAGCCGGGGCCGCCACAGCCACCACAGCAGAGGCCTTACGGATATGAGCAGGCGAGTTCTTCAGCCAGCTGTGATTGTCCCACTCTTGTTCACTCTTGGTTAGGTTAAATGTTTTTCACTCCAAATCTCATTTTTCCTTCTCTGGTTTATGGTACATGAATTAACAAAAAAATTATTGCTTTTAAGTCTTTTTCATAGAAAGCTAGCACAATTAGTCATAGTTATTGTAACATGTACTGTATCTTTTCTCTAAACACTGGCATTCATTCATATTCTATTTCTGTTTTCCCTCCCTGCCTCCCTCCTTCCCTATCTCTCTGCTTCTGTCCTTTTTCCTCTTCCTCCTCCTGTTCCTTTTCCTCCTTTTCTTCCCCTCTTTCTCTCTCCTTCCCTTAACCAGTTCTAAGCCCTCAGTTTCTCTGATCTTTTTCATGTTTATGGTTGATGACTATTGATTGACCTTCTGAGATGTGGAATCCATCTGTGTCAGAGCTCTTTATTACCTCTTATCTCCACTTCAGCACACCTACCACACTTCCTTTGCATCCTTCTCTTTACGTTCACACTTAAACACCTGTCCTGTTTGCCTCCTTTCATATGCCTGTCTGTTATCGGGTATTAATAACCTTTCTCTCCTATTGTCTTTCCTTCTGCCTTCATATGTGGAGGTGTATCTCATCCTAAGCCTAGTGCATTTTGATCGTACGGTTTAACTTTCTTCTCTTTATTGTAAAAATCTCTGATTTCGTAATCTGTGTCTCAGTCATTGTTATCTGGCACACATTTTGAATTATAATGGAAGTTATTATGTTGGCAGTTTCTTTACACAGATTTCGGGTTTGCGTTAGGATTCCAGGACCAGTGTAGATGATCTGGTTTGAAGGACACATCGTCTTAGTGTTCATTAGAATTTGAGGCATGAGTATTTTTCAATTTTATCAACAGTCTCTCAAGTCTACAACCCCCTTCTACTAATGTTTTCTATTTATATGAAAGAATATTTTTTTTTAAGCATTTGTTTATTTTTAGTTTAGTTGTTCACATTAGTTGTTCCTCCTGGCCTTGGATCTTGAACCCGAGTAAGTTTAGTCTTGGTCAGTGAGTGTTAAGGGCAAGATTCCCAAACAAGTAAGATTTGGGATCACTCATATCCACAATTTAACTTCCGCCCCCACCCCCCAATTTAACATTTATTGAGGTAACTTTGATTAAGATAATATAAATCCATATGTACAGGTTCCCCACTCTTCAAATATATATGACAGTGAACCCTGCCCACCCCCAGAGACCAAAAGCTCTTCACCATCATCTCTTAGACCCTCTACCGCCAGTTGCCCATAACCCTCCACCTGCTCCCTGCGGCCGCCCAGCTCCGTGTTAGTGTTCAGGGGCTGCTTTTGTTTAGTCTGTTTCTTTGCTTTGTTTCTTCACAGTCCACATGAGTAACATCGAAGGTATTTATCTCTTTCTTTCCTACTTACTTCACTTAGCATATTCCCCTCTAGTTTCATCTGTGTTGTCACAAATGACAGTATTTAATCTTTTTAAGGGTGGTGTAGTATTCCATTGAGTATAAAAACCACATCTCTTTATTCATTCTTATGTCTGTGGGTACTTAGACAATTCTTGACTTATAAATAATGCTGTAATAAACATGTAGGTGCATATATTTTCTACAAATTAGTGTTTTTGTGTCTTTTGGGTAAATACCAAGAAGTGAAATGATGGAATCAGGTGGGATTTCCATTCTCAATTTTTTGAAGAATCGCCATACTGCTTTCCATAAAGGTTGCACCAATTTGCACTTCCCAACAGTGTAAAAGTATTCCCTTTTCTCCGCATTTTGCCAATAATCGTTTCCAAAGTTTTTTTTTTAACTTATTTTTTTATTGTAGTAATTCTTCTACACATTGAAGTAATTTCCTGTGTTTAGGTTCCCCATTTCTTAGATATATTCAACATACCCTGCCTTCCACCAAATCACCAAGTGTTCTTCCCCATTGTCCAGTGGGCTCCACCACCATTTGCCCCTGCCTACCCCTTCCATTTTGGTCACCTCAGTTCTGTTGCAATTGTTTCGGGGTTGGTTGTGTTTCATGTGTTCCTTTGTTTTGTCTATTCACATTCCATGTATGAGTGATGTCATTTGGTATCTCTTTCTTTGTTTTTTATTTGTTTCACTTAGCATAATCCCCTCTAGTTCCATCCATGTTGATTCAAATGACAGGGTTTCATCTCTTCTAAGGACTGTGTAATATTCCATTGTATGTATGTACCACATCTTCTTTATCCATTCATCTGATGTTGGGCACTTAGGTAATTTCTAGTTCTTATCTATTGTGAATAGGGCCGCAATAAACATGGGGATACATACTTCTCTGCGGATGTACCAATTTGCACTCCCACCAACAGTGCAAAAGTGTTCCCTTTTCTCCACATCCTCACCAACATTTGCTGTTTCCAGACTTTTGGATAATAGCCAGTGTTTTGGGTGTAAGGTGATATCTCATTGTTGTTTAAATTTGCATTTCCCTGATAGCCAGCGAGTGGGAACATAATGTCATGTACCTGTTGACCATCTGTATATCCTCTTCAGAACAGTGTCTCTCCAATTCCTCCTCCCATTTTTTGATTGGATTGCCTGTTCTTCTGTTCTTGAATTTATGAGTTCTTTGTATATTTTAAATATTAAACCTTTGTTGGAAATATCAAATGCAAATATCTTCTCTCAGTATATTTCCTTTTGGTTTTCGTGGCTTTCTCTTGTTATGAAGAAGCTTCTTAGTTTGATGTAGTCCCAGTTGTTTATTTTTCTTTTTGTTTCCCTTAATGGAGTTGAGTCCCCAAAGATTGCTCTGTGACTAATGTCATGCGAAGTCTTTCCTATGTTGTCTTCTAAGAGCTTTATGGTTTCTGGTCTTATGTCCAAGTCTCTAATCCATTTTGAGTTAATTTTTGTGAATGGTGTTAGAGAGTGCTCTAGCTTCATTCTTTTGATGTGGCTGTCCAGTTTTCCCAGTGTTTTGAATAATAGTCAATTTAATGGGTGTTAGGTGATAGATACCTCATTTGGATTTGAATTTCCCTAATAACAAGTGAGGACGAACATCTTCAAATGCCTCTTGGCCATCTGTATGTCTTCTTTAGAGAAATGTCTATCCATTTCTTCTCATTCTTTTATTGTATTGTTTGTTTTTCTGTTGTTGAGTTTTATGAGTTCTTTGTATATTTTTGGATATTAAGCCCTTGTCAGATGTATGATATGCAGACATTTTCTTCCAGTTAGTAGGTTGTCTTTTTGATGATAGTTTCTTCTATTGTGCAGAAGCTTTTTAGTTTGAGGTAGTCTCATTTGTTTATTTTTATTTTTGTTTCCCTTTGCCACTGCAGTTGAGTCTCCAGAGACCTCCCTGAGGCAGATGTCATGGACTCTGGTCACTAATTCCCTGATTCAGTAAAAGTTCATTAATTTTCTAAATGTACTGGTTCCTAGATGAATAAAACAGATATACTCCCTGTGACTCACAGAGCAACTATCTTGATCTTTCTTGTCCTCACTTTACCATTTGACATGTTTCTATTTTCATTTTTGAATGATGTTTAGCTGCTATATTACTGTGCTATTTTGTTCTTCTTTTATCTCCCGTGATTCCAATTATTTATTTATTTTCTTTCTTTTACCCAAATAACAATCCTTAGTTCAGTTTTTTTTCAACCTCTATAGTCAGCCTGTCATATATTTTCAGTGTCCCTAGCTGCCATTCCCAACCCAACTTCAGCTCTTCCGCCCCCCCCCCCCAAAAAAAAAAACAAAAAAACTGGACTGGACATCTCTCCTTGGATGTCTTGACATTCCCTCAGCTTCAGCCTGTTGTGGAGTAAATTAAACATGTCTCTCAGATCTCCTAAACTTAATATCATTCACTAAGTATTTCTTGAACAACATTCATATTCAAATACTTAAAATTGGGATATGTTGGGAAATAATATAGATACTACATCTATCTTTATGAACACAGGGGACACAGACAAATCAGCAAATGATATAATGTGAGAAGTACTTGGAGGAAGAGGGGCAAGATTTTTGTAGACAGGAGCTGCTAATCCAGATAGAGAAAATGTTTCTTGAGGCGTATTTTATCACTGCAAGAGCTTACGGATGAGTGGATGTTAGCCAGGTAGATGTGGAAGACAGGATATTCTAGCCAGAAAGAGCACATTCACGAAGGGCAAGTGTTAAGATGTTGGTTCAGAAAGACAAAAGCATGGGGAAGAAGAAGAAACACTAGACTGATAAATTGGGATTAGTTTAGGAAGACTCTTATAAACCATATTAAGGGATTTGAACTTTCTCCTGACATCAGTATGGAGGATTTAAAGGGTTGTAAATTATGTATATGAAGCACCTAGCAGCGTGTGGCACTTGGAAGATCTGATATATGATATCATATATGATGTATATGATAGATATGATTTACTTCTTTCTTTTTGTCATGATTATACTAGCCCCTAAAGTTCTCAGAAATTTGGAGCTTTTTGCCAACCACATAGTTCCAATAGTAAACTCTATGAGGTAGAGACCATTTTAGCATTGTCTAGTGTCAGTAGCTTCCCCACATTTATCTAATATTTCACCTTATCTGTATCCCCAAACCAAGCACCTATTGGTCTCTTCATTTGAAGAAAAGTAGCTCACCTCTTCAAGATGGTTAAGGCAGTGGAAAACCAATGTAATCTCAACCCAGTAGTAATATAATTCAATAATGCTTTGGGGGTGAGTTTTGTAGCAGTGTGCATTATGAATTAAAAGG
>RJWH01002716.1:6183-112781 GCA_004363575.1 Solenodon paradoxus
GTCACTCTAACATGTGTCCCCTGGGAAGGTCTGAGACTAGGACCTGAAGCGGCCCTAACAGGGCTCTCCCCGAGCGCGGGGAGGTGAGTTCCCAGAGAATGGGCGCTCCGCGCAAGGGCAGACTGGGCAGGAGATGCCCTGGGCCACTCCTTGGAGTAGGCCCTGGCGGATGCCCCCTTTGCGGGAGCTTGGAACAGACGTTGACTGACCTGCGGGCCGGGTCAGTGCTAGATTAATTTCTAGAAGAAAAAGGATTATAGGGTTATGTGTCTTGCTGATAAGATACAGTGTCAGATACTGCAAACTGATATTCAAGGAGAGTTTTTATTTCAAAATTTTTCAGTTTTAGTAGACTCCAAAGGTACAGGAACTTCTCGGAACTAGTGTTATTACTTTGGTTTAGAAAATGTAAACCCCATTGGTGAACGTACCACACTGGTCATTCCTTCTGCTGGGAACCCTTTTTTGATAGTGGGGCCCTTTGGGACCCAGGAGAAACTTAAAGAACTGGCCCAGTGGTGGAGTCTTACACGAGGTTATTATTGTCACATTGTAGCTGTGACCCAGTCCCAACCCCCAGCACAAGCCAGGGCAGAAATGTCTCCTGCATCCCTCCCAAATGCACATTCTGAGGACATCTCAGGCAAGAGAAAATTGCTCCTCCTTGGCCATATTTCATAATTCCTCCCATATTTTTGTCCTTCCCATGTACCTTTTGGTTACACTGGGCATTACATATCACATTGTGGGGAGTGGAAGGAGGACATTATCAGTCCATGAGAGCGCATGCCTGGGGGACAGGGACTCTGTCTCATGGAAGAGTGTATTTCCAATGCCAAAGCAGCATTTAGCACACCTAATTAACACTTGTTGAAGGAATGAATGGGAGAAGTCAGCAACCTTGGCTTCCAATCTGTAAGTGTTTCAGAAATCTCCGTGAATACTCGGTGTCTTGTGATTTTGTCCAACCTTAGATATCGAAGGATTTGGGTCCTACTTGACATGTCAGCACCAAGGGGGTGACTTCAACTTTCTCCCAGGTGCAACAGATGCAGCATCAGTAAGTCAGATGCACTCGGAGGATGGTATCAACATGCTAGGGTTTGGGTTATCAGTTCCGCTTCATTTCTACCTCATGGCCCACAATGATCACTGAAGTTCTGCCATTGTGCTTTACTCCAGCCAGCAGGAAGGAGGAAGAAGAACTGAAGACATTTTAAGGACACCTCCCCAAAGTGGCCTATGATACTGTTGCTTTCATACCATTAGACAAAATGTATGCCCATGGCTGGAGCTAGCTTCTAGGGAGGAAGTCTGCACTTCAGGTGGCTGGGCAACCAGCTGAAAATCAGAGGTTCTAGGACAAAGGAAGAAATGAAGTGGAGAACATACTGGAAGAGACAGCTGAGAGGGTTGGGGAGGTGGTTTGACATAGACAGTCTGACCTTGTGAAACCAGAGAAAACCCTGATTCACACCCTGACTATTGCTTATCTAGGGAGTGATGACCACCAGACCAAAGCCACATGTGTCTGAGGGAGGGCTTTAAAAGATGGCTGCTGGAATCAGCTGGCTGCAGGTTCAAATGTGTCTCCTTTCCTCCCTTTGTGCAAAAGGAAACAGTAGCCACTGTGCAAGGTTGTGGCACGTACTTTACTACGGGAAAGTCGCTGGGACAGCGTAGTTGTCCATGAATTAGTGCTTGTGTGTGTGTGACAAAAATATATATAACAGAAAACTTACCCTTTCAACCACTTTTTTTTTAAAAAGGTAAGGTGCAGGCAGGAATGAAGCCAAGGAGGCAGGCAGGCAGGGAGAGAGAGGAGGAAGAAGTATTCTATTTATTCTATTTAGTTGCTCATCTTGGCTGTTTCCCCCAGCCCCAGGTCTTGAACCAACCGTGGACCTAGGGATGTATGTGGACTGCGCCCCACGAGCTAAAGTGCTAGGCCACCAGGGACGCCCCTTTGAACCAGTTTTTGTGGCATAGCAGTGCACACGTTGTTGTGCAGAATTGAAATGCTTCACCATGTGAACAGTAGCTCCTGTTCTCCCTCTCCCCTCCCCTCTCAAGTCTCCCCCAATAGGTTCCCCGTGTCTTCCTTTGTCTAGAGCCTCCACAGACCCCAGTGACTGCTGTTCTACTTTCTCTTTCTAAGGCTTGACCACGTTAGATATGTCACAGAAGGAGAGTCACACAGTGTCTTTCTTTTTGTGAGTAGATTTACTAATGTCTTCAAGGTCCATCCTCATCGTAGATGTGGCAGGATTTCTTCTTTTTAAAGCTGAATAATATTCTGTTGTGTTTGTACTGCGTTCCCTTTATGCACAAAGTCTTCAACCAAAGGACACCGAAGTTGCTGCCTCCTCTTAGCTACTATGAATGAGGCTGTTTTCTTTCAATACCCTTAGAAAGCACTTCTTGTTTTTGTTTTTTTCTGTATATACAAAATAGTTAGATTAAACATCTTACCTGGAAACAAGTGCACCCCGGGGAGCTGTTGCACACAGTCCACATACATCCCAAGGTCCCAGGTTCGTGTCTCGGGGCCGTGGGAACAATCAAGATAAACAACTAAGTAAATAGAGTGCTTCTTCCTCCTCTCACCTCCTGCCTGCCTCTGCGCTCCTTCATTCCCGCCTGCACCTTTCCTTAAGAAAACTCCAACAAAATCTTATCTAGAAGTAAAGAGGAGGTTTGGGGATCCTATAGATACTACTTATGAATTGGGTAACAGGGAAAAAAGTCCCGTCCCCTCTGTCCCACCCCCCCACCCCCCCACAATAGCAGACTGTAGGTTCTCATTAGGTGGCAGATTTGATTAGATAAGGAAAGATAGTCTATGAAATGTCACACTGTAACCCTGGAACAGCTCACATTCCAGCCTCCAGATGTTTATTTAGTTAAGGGTGCAGCATTATCTCCCAATTCTGACTAAAGGCATTCATCCACAGAGTCCTAAATCCTGACCCCAAGAACAGGGACCGGGGGCAGCAGTGAGGGAGACAGAACCCCCAGCGCAAACATGCAATTCCCCTGCATTTGTCAGGCAAAGCCCCGGCTGATAGTAACGATGAGCAGCTTTGCTTTTGGTATTCTCTCCTCTAATGATTTCCTGAGGAGACACAGGCAAAAAGAAAAACATCAATGGTATCATTATGCAATGGAATCTTTGCCCACATATGGACATTGTGCACGTTGAATCAGAAGGGTTTGCTGAGCCTTGGTAAGCATCGATGGGGCCCAAGAAGCACACATTCTGTCAGGTTCCCAACGAGCGTCCTAGAGGCTGGAGTGAAAAGGTAAATGCCCACGAACGTGCTGCAGAGAAGGCCAGGTGTGCCCAGTGTGCTGGGAGCGGGAGGTGCTGTTGGCTGGGAAGAGCAGGGAACATGTCAGGGGCTGGGGGTTTGCTCTGGACTCAGGAGTGGAAGCATCTAAATAAATGCAGGGGATTCAGAAAGGCACTGGGGTGGGGTGGGGGTGTTGGCTTTTTTTGTTTTGCCAGTAGGTACTGAGTGCCAACTCTGTAGGTACCAGCCTCCGTGCTGAGAATAATGACAAAGACTGATCCCAGCCTTCCAGGAGTCTTCAAAGGCATTTCAGCAAGGGAACAGATTTCTGGTCCAGAGGTACCTCCAGGACCTACAGTCCCCGCAAAGCACAGCTAGGTGACCAGGGTTTGAGGCTCCAGGGCTGGTGATCTGCACCCAGTAGCAGAGCAGGGCCTGGCTCTTTCGCTGTACCCTAGACCAGCGAACGGCCAGGCACGCGGTGACCACACCAACCTGTCCAGGGGAGCTCATCTGCCAGCACCTCGGTCACCCCATCACCCCCATCCCTTCCACACACACTCCCTAGGGCGGGGCGGGGACTGGCACTTGGTGACCCACGTTGGGACGCCTTCAAACTTAGGCTCTTAAGTTGATTTAGGAAGTAAGCCCTGGTGGGAGTAGCGGTCTCCTTCTGGTCCGCAGCCTCTGACTGAGCGCAGTCCAGGTACATCCCAAGGCCCCGGGTTTGCATGCGGAGGCGGAGGCAGTCAAGATGCACAACTAAATAAAAATACATAAAATACGTGTCTCTTCCTCCCTGCCTGTCTACTTGCCTTCATTTCGACCCGCACCTTTCCTTAAAAAAGGAGAGAGAAGGAAGAAGGAAGGAAAGAAAAAAACGAGCCAAGAGGTTATCGGAACATTTCAGTGAAGAGGATGGCGCCTGGGAGGGGGCAGCGGGGAGCTTTATGTGGGCGCCCAGAGTGGGGAGAGGACCGAGCAGAAGGCGAACAGCTGAGCCAGGGCACGCTCGCGTTTCTGGCTTTGGAGAGGATGGAAAACTCGGCAGAACTGCCTGTGACTCGGTGGAGCGGATCTGCGGTCACTCCGGGCGAAAGGGTCTGGGCGCGGAGCGCTGCACGGCCCTTCTGTCACTGCAGGATGATGGATGCGCCTGTCCCCCTGCTGGTGACTAGCGCTGCCTGGCTCCGGGGTTCTTCCCAGGGGGATTGCGCCCTGTCCTGCCAGGCCCGTCCGCCCTCCTCAGGTTTGCCCAGAATCTCTGCAAGATATAATCCAGAAGCTGGCGTGCGTGTGCTTCTGTGCTCGTGTGCAAATGTGAGCACAACCATCCCTAGTGTGTGTGTGTGTGTGGCGGAGGGGAGGGAGGTGCAGGGAGCACAACCATCCCTAGTGTGTGTGTGTGTGTGTGCGTGTGTGTGTGTGTGTGTGTGTGTGGCGGAGGGGAGGGAGGTGCAGGGAGTTGGTTCCAGGACCCTCAAGCACACCAAAATCTGAGGAAGCCCAAGCTCCCTCTATAAAATGACATAGTCTTCACCTGGGAGATTGGCTGTTGTTAAAAGTCTGGAAACAGCAAATGCTGGCGGGGATGCACAGAGAGGGAACACTTTTACACTGTTGGTGGGAGTCTAAATTGGTGTAAACCCCTATGCAGAGCATTATGGAGACTCCTCAGAATCAACTGAGAATGGAAATCCCATACCGTCTGGCCACCCCACTTCTGGGTGTTTCACCAAAAGATACAGAAACACTCATCCTCAGAGATGTGTGCACCCCCGTGTTTACTGCCGCCCTAGTCACAGTAGCTCAGAACTGGAAGCTACCTGAGTGCCCAACGTCAGATGATGGATAAAGAGATGTGGTCAGGCCTTAGAAGAGATGCCACCCTGTCATTTGACTCAGGAGAAGGACAAATATTGGATGGTCTCGCTCCTATGTGGAATATAAAGAAACAAGGCAAAGGAACAGATAAACAAAACCAGCCCTTGGTCATAAGCAATAGAACTGAGGGTACAGCGGAGAAGGGGGGATGGGAGTAAGTGGGGGTGTCCTGTGGACCGTGGGACAGGACTTTTGATAATTTGATGGCAAGCAGGGTGTGTTGTCATAGATTGGAGGAATGGGGAGCCCATACACATGGGCTTATGTTATTTTGTAAATCAAAGTTACCCCCAATAAGTGCTGGGAGGTTTTTTTAAGGGAAAAAAAATAGTGTAATGGGTGTTGTACCCTTGTGACTCAGGCAGCGCAGGTAGCTTCAGCGCAGGCCACGGAAACCTGTGCAGCTGGGTCCTGACCAGGAGCCCGGGGTGACAAGAGGAACTGCTACGGCAACTGAGATGGCTGAAGTACAGTCCCGGTAAAGCCCGAGGACCGGGAAGGACGGGGAAGGACCGGGTTTCAAGACGGGGGTGGTGGTGGTAAAGAGGGGGACGGAACCAAAAATACAAGGTCAATAAATGAAATGGCCTTGTGTTTGCATACAACCCATGCACAGCCTCCTGTACGCTTTACATCTTCTCTAGACGACATGCAGTGTCGACTACAATAACAATGCTCTCTCAATAGCTGTGATACTGTGTTGCTTAGGGAATAATGGCAAAGACAAAAAGCCTATGTGTTCAGTACAGATGTGACCACGATTGTGGCTTTTTTTTTTTTTTTTTTTAAGGCAAGGTAGAGGCAGGAATGAAGGCAAGTAGGTAGGCAGGCAGAGAGGAAGAAGCAGCATTTACTTTATTTAGTTGTTCATCTTGGTTTTTCTGCCCGCCCCTCCCTCTCCCGGCCCCCAATCCTGGGGATACAACCCTGGGTGCTTAGGATATATGTGGATTCTGTTGGCCAGAGGCCATGGGCTTAACCACTAGCCCACTGGGACATGCCAATACAAAATATTGTTGCATTTTCAATCTACAGTTGGTTCTGTCGATACATGCAGAAGTGGTAGAAACTGTGTATAAGAGTTTTCATAACTCTTTATCAGTGTATGTGAGGACACGCAGGCATATATGCATGTGTGTACTTACGTGTATATGAGTGTGCATGCGTGCTAAGTTACTAGTCAAGACAAAGATTAAATATGCAATGTAAAACATTAGACAAAAGTCTGGGTCACTTGAAGCAGACATTCAGTTTTAGGAAGTCACAGGATTAGCCCTTTGACTTATCCAAATGGTAGTCAGCCCCTGTCTGTAGGGAGGAAAGAGCAGAAGTATCCAAGTCTCTATGGAAGCTGCCCCTTCCTGATGTTCCTTGTGGAGAAAGCAGGTCAAGAGGGAGGAAGCGGGGCGCACCACCGTGGATAATGTGGCAGGCAAGATGGCGGAGGCCTGCACCGCGTAAAGCCCAAGGACCCAGGTTTGAGACCCGGAGTCGGAGTGTGTGTGTGTGTGTTGGAAAACCCCAAATAAACCTCTAACTAAATAATAATACTTCTTCCGGCCCTTCCTTCTGCTTTCCTTTCAAAAAAAAAAAAATAAAAGGGAAGAAGTGTCTCAATTTGCAGAGGGCTTTTTCCTGGGATAATACTTCTTCCTGAGAGTCAAGATTGCAAAGAGTTTCTGAGATGGACTGTAATTTTAAGGAAGGCTTAGGACACAGATTAATAGTAAGTTCTCTAAAATAATATCATCTGGAGAGATGGAATTTAAGTTACTAAGCACTGGGGTCTCCTCCTAACTCCACTCGCTATTCATCAGGTATGAGACCTTGGAGGAGCAGATTAATTGCTCTTTAAAGCTTCATTTTTCATCTATTAAAAGAAATAATAATGGTGTGGTGCTCTTTATATTATGTAAATTGAATTATGCGAATGTGACAGACTACAAATCCCCCTAAATTAAAAAAAGAAAGAAAGAAAGATTGCATGATTTCAAAATTGGTGAGTCTAACTGGATAAAGAATTTGTGATATTTATACTCAATGGACTATAAAAGAGATGAAATTGTACCTTTTATCATGACCTGGATGGAGCTGGAAGGGATTGTGTTAAGCAAAATAAGCCAGAAAGAAAAAGAGAAGTATGGAACGGTTTCACTCATCTATGGAATACAAAGAAACAAAAACCGAGCAAACAAATCACAACAAAATTCACAGAGTTCAGGCTGTGGCTCCCCAGGGGTGGGAGTGGGAGTAGGAGGAAGAAGGGCGGGGTGGGGGCTCATAAGGCGGTGGGAAAGGGCACTGGAACTCTGGGGATGGGTGGGGTACAAAATGCACACAGACTGAGGTGCACATTCAATATCCTGAAAATCATGCAGCAACATAATCAAAAGAAATAATAATAAATTCACATATTAAAAATATAAAATTGGTGAGTTGGTGGACTGTCTTTACAACTATTATGATATGACAGTGTTGCCTGAGCTAGAAAAAGCGCAAGCAAACAGCCACCATGTTGTTGAGATCGCGTGAAGCAAACTGTTGTTTATGCATGTCATTACTTCTGACAGTGACGGTGTGGACCGATGTGCTATTATTCCCATATTCAGCATTATCATTTAAAAGATGTTCGGTTTCCTGCACGAATGGTATCATCTCAGCGTTCATTAAGTGGTGGCATTGGTGCCCCCAAACACTCCGAAATCAATAACCCTGCAAGGGAAGTAAGATATGATAAAACACAATGGATGAGCCCAAGTAACAGTTAGGTACCCAGTGGGTCACTTGGAAGTGCCTACTCTGTGAAACATGACAGAGCTTATTGTTTCATAGATAAAAAATAGCATGAAGGCAAAATTCTTTCACAGAGCTTGGAGATTCCTCTCCTTAGCTTTCTTTCTTTTTTTTTTTTTTTAGGAAGGAAGCAGGCAGGCAGGGAGAGAGAGGAGGAAGAAGCATGTATTTAGTTTATTTAATTGTACATCTTGGCTGCTCTCCCTGGATCCTGAATGCAAACCCAGGTCTTTGGGATGTATGTGGGTTGTGCCCTACTGCTGCTCCCCCAGAGAGCGCCTCTCCCTATGTCTTTTAATTGCTCTTTCGTAAAAAACGTAGTGCCAAATGATGTAAAGTTTGAATTATCTAGCATCTTCAGTAACATATCCTTTTCATAAGCTATGATCTTTCCTTCGATGAAATTATATAGCCCATGAAAAATTCTTAGCGCAGCACTTGACAGTGTGGGAAATGTTCCATGATTGTTAGGTGGTTGCTGCAATTGTGCTTAGTCACCTGACCCTTTAGGGACAAAGCTGATTCTGACACAGCGTGTGGATCAGATTGGAAGCCATGCAGAATCCAGGCAGAACCTGAAAGCGTTGATCTTTGAGAGACAGCATCAGAAGGAGTGTTAAATAACCCTAAATCTTGGAATCAAAATTTAAATCCAGTGTGCCCTGGTGGGCTAGGAGTTGGGCACAGTTCATACATGCCAAGGACCCAGGTTTGCATCCCAGGGCCAGGAAACTAACCAAGATATGCGACTAAATTAAAAAAATAATAATAAATGTGTTGCTTCTTCCTCCTCTCCTTACCTATTTGCCTACTCGCCTTCATTGCTGCCTGCATCTTCTCTTAATTAAAAAAAAAAATGTTTAAATCCACATTAGTTATTTAAGAATCTAGAACCTCAATGTGCCCTGGTGGCCCAGTGGTTTAGTCCACCAGGTGTAGCCCACATACATCCCAAGGTCACTGATCCTCATCTCAGGGCTGGGGTATACGACCAATATAAACGACCAAATAAAATAAAAATAATAAAATGCTTCTTCTTCATCTCTCATCCTGCCTGCCTGCCTACTCACCTTCATTCCTGCCTTCACCTTGCCTTAAAAAAAAAAAAAAAGAAATCTGGCATTTCACAGGAAAGTTACAAGAGTCCAAAAGGCTGTGTAGGACAAAGTTTCAACAGTGACTCCATATGGCAGCAAGGACAAACTGCAAAGGAATCCTCACACCTCAGGCTTCTTTCTTTCAGAACTTCTTCATTATATAAATTGGAATATGGAAATTCCATATGATCCGGTCATCCCACTTCTGGGCATCAACCCCAAAGATACAAACGCACCCATCCACAGATTTGTATGCATCTGCATGTTTATTGCAGCCCTGTT
Organism: Solenodon paradoxus; assembly: GCA_004363575.1. Lineage (NCBI taxonomy): Eukaryota > Metazoa > Chordata > Mammalia > Eulipotyphla > Solenodontidae > Solenodon > Solenodon paradoxus. The sequence goes on from RJWH01002716.1 coordinate 15,533, forward strand.
CACAGTAGCTAAGAACTGGAAATCACCTAAGTGCCCAACATCAGATGAATGGATGAAGAAGATGTGTTACATATATACAATGGAAGACTACACAGCCCTTAGAAGAGATGAAACCCTGTCATTTGAATCAACGTGAATGGAACTAGAGGGGACTATGCTCAGTGAAACAAGTCAAAAGACAAAAAGATAGAGACCAGATGACCTCACTCACAGGTGGAATGTGAACAGACAAAACAAAGAAACAGATGAAACAAAACCAACCCTTGGACACTTGCAACAAAACTGAGGTGACCAATAGGGAACGGAGCGGGTGGGACAAGTGGAGGCAGAGCCCAGTGGACAATGGTGAAGAACACTCGGTGATTTGGTGGAAGGCAGGGTGTGTTGACATATATCTGAGGAATGAGGAAACTTCACATACAGGGAAACTGCACATATGAGTTTATTTTGATTTGTAAAACAAAATTGCTGCAATATAATATTTAAAAAGTTAACAAAAAATTCCCTTAGTGTACACTCTGGTGGAGTAGCAGTTGGGTCAGCTGCCTCTGACCAAGTGTGCAGTCCATGTACATCCCATGGACCTGGATTTGCATCATGGTGTCTGGGGAGCTGCCAAGGTGAAGAGTTAAAAACTGAAAATAAATGGGATACTTCTTCCTCTCGCTTTCTGCCTGTTTTCCTGCCTACTCACCTGCACTCCTGTCTGCACCTTTCTTTTAAAATAGCATAATAAAATAAAGTGTTTCTTCCTCCTCTCTCTGCCTGCCTGCCTCTGTTCACTTTCATTCCTGCCCGCACCTTTCCTTTAAAAATAAATAAATACATAAAAAGGACCAGTACGGGACCTGCCTGGACAGGGATCTGGCTTCTTCCCAGCAACCTGAGAGACTGACAGAGAGATACACGACGATCACCCAGCACTTCAGCCTGGTGAGAAGGGTGAGCTCGCCCTGCCTGCAGTGCTACAAGTCATGTCTGATTAGCTCTTGTTTGGAGTTGCAAGAAAGTTCTCTGACTTGTGACCTGGTGTCCAGAGGTTTTGCCCCAGAAACACAGCACATGGGGAACCAGGTGCTGACCCAGAGACTAAGTGTGGGGAAAGCCACAAATATCCCTGGGTCTTTCTTCCCCTCCCAGAAAGCTTGGCCTCCCCTAGAATATGAATAAGAAAGAACACACGGACCAAAGTTAAACTTCTGGGAACAAACCTGCTTGGCATTCCCACTGATGAAGTGACAGTCCCACCAGGGCTTAGAGAAGCTTCCTTCCTATCCTGCCTTCAGTCCTGAGCTCAGCAGCCTCAGACCCGAGCACAGAGAAGGCGGCCAGGCCAAGGGGATGAGGGCAGCAAGCCGGGCTGCAGCACCACACTGAGTTCCTCCTCGTCAGCTGGGTCTTCTGTGAGAGGGGGAGAAGTCACTGCAGTGGAGGGCAGCAGTAATGCGACCTTGGAGATCTTGGTGACCTTGGTGGCCTTAAAGAGAAACACCCTGCAGATACATCTCAGGCAGGACTATCTGGCCCTGAGTTGAGACCTTATTAGAAAATCAAATCTGGCATCCTGGTAGAGCAGCAGTTGGGTCATTGCTTCTGAAGGAGTGCAGGCCACATACCCCTGGGTTTGAGTCCCAGGTCTGGGTGGGGGGCGGGGGAGCAATCAGTGTGAATGATTAAATCAAAATAAAATAAAGATGCTTCCTCCTCCTCCTCCTCTCTCTTCCTACCTACCTGGTTGCCTTTATTCCTATCTGCACCTTTCCTTAAATAAAGTATTAAAAAGAAAAGAAATTATCTCCATGTAGGGCAAATGCTTGAAAAATGCCTGGGGACTGATGGTCCATTGCCATGTGAGGGATGGACCTCACATCAGGGAGGGGCGATTGAGGTTGGAACCTGAATGAATGTCTGGAGTCTGTGAGGGAGCTGGCGGTTGTGGGGAAATGGAAGGAGGATGGAAGGCTAACCCCCAAAATCACAGTCAGCATCTTTGAGCTGACAGCACTGTTACCAGGAGAGAGAAGAAAGGACTAGGGACAAAGAGACCTAGTGGGGCATGGAGAAAGAGAGAGAGGACTGTGAAATAAAGATGGGAGGAGGGAGGAAGTTGGAGGTAGAAAGACTAAAAGCTGGAGCATCGGCGAGTCTATGAATATAAATTAGAAATGAGGAAAACACATTGAGACATCTTCAGAGATGAAAAGAAGGCTCTTATGTTAAAGTCTATGGTCCTTGAAGTGCCCTGGTGGAGTAGAGGTTTTGTCAGCCTCCTCTGAAGCACAGTCCACGTATATCCCAAGGACCTGGGTTTGTCCCAGGTCCAAAGGGAACAACCAAGAGGAACAACTAAATTAAGGTGCTTTTCCTCCTCTCTTCCTGCCTGCCTGCCTGCTTTCATTCCTGCCTGCACCTTTCCTTGAAACCAACCAAACCAAAAAACTATGGCCCCAGTTTTCTTCCCCATCAAGCTATGGAATTTGAAAGGAGGAGCCAGATTTAAGTCATCTGTGCTTAGTGCAGAGCCTGACCCAGACCAGGCACTGTATTTGTTGAACAAATAATTTTAAGAATTTTAAGTCCGAAGGGCAGAAACAGAAGAGTAGCTAGGAGTTTAAATTAAATGTAGAGAGATGGCCTTCAAATCCTGGTTGAGTCATCTCATAACTGCATGACTTTGAACAAACATTAGCCTGAGTTTGCCATACACAGTTGTGAGGATTCCATGTCTGTAACCTCTCAGCAGACCCCTTGTGGAGGTTCCAACAATGGTAGCTTCTGTCAGGCTTGTTGTTTCGGTTGCTGCAGACGATGATAAATGGATTGTGTGAATAGCCCCCAGTTACATACTTTGCCTGTAACTTTTTTTTAAAGGAAAGGTGCAGGCAGGAATGAAGGCGAGCAGACAGGCAGGAAGACAGGAAGAGAGAAGGGGAAGAAGCACTTTATTTTATTTAGCTGTTTGTCTTGGCAGTTCCCCTCCGGTCCTGAGAACACAAACCTGGACCCCTGGGGTATATGTGGACTGCGTGGGTCAGACACAGCTGACCAAACCACTATTCCACCAGCGTACACCAACATTTTTTTTAAGAAAGGGAGAAGAGGTAGAAGCATTTTAAACAAGGAAGGAAGAAAAGGAGGAAGCATTTTTACTTATTGTTTCATTTTGGTAGTTATTTCCCTCCCCACATGCACTGGGTCTTGAACCCAGGTCCTTGGACTTTTTACATGGTCCAATCCTAGCTGCTGGCTTAGCGCCTGAGCCATCGGGGCATGCCTGCCATCAAATTTTTTTTTTTTAATGGACAGAAGGAAAGAAGGAAGGAAAGGGAGGAGAGAAGGAAGAAACACCATTTATTTTGTTTATGGTCATTTTTGGTTTTTCACTCTTGCCTTGGGTCTTGAACTTAAGGCCTTTATGTGGTCCACACACCAGTGTCTCAGCCCCCTGAACTAGAAGGGAGCGCCCTGCTGTCTAACTTTGTAGGGTCATTCCTCACTGCCTCTAGATGTGGCCACGTGACTGCTTTAGCTGATGGGTAAGTGGTGAACTTGTTACACGCAGATGTTCAGAGGTATAAAAAAGATGGCCTATTTCTAAGTCCTTCCTTGGAACTCTTCCATTGCAGGGTAGGTAGCCTGCTGGAAGAAAGCAGGAGAGCCAAGGTGTCCTACCTGAGGCCATCATAGGTCAGCCAGCTCCCACCCCATCTGCCATGTACTGGATGCAGGAGTGAGCCCAGGGAAGATTAGCCAGGTTCAGCTCACATCAGTAATGGGTAAAGATAAACCAGGTGTTCTTTTAAGTGACTTGTTACACAGCAGTAGCTAGCTGATACAGGGTCCACGGAAGCCCTTGTCCTCTCAGCTTAAAAGCACAATGCGAGTAAGTCATGGTCTGCCAGGTTTTATTTGTAGAGCTTGGTGAACTTGAACCAGAGAAAGCTGCGGAAAAAAGTGGCTTGGAGAGTCATAGGCAAGGGATGAAAGAAGCAGGTCCCTTCACCAGAGCCTCAGGGAGCCCGTCAGGTGGAGGACAGGGCGCCCGGGGCAAGAGGTGGCCGGGGACTAGTCCAGGCGACAGCAGCACCTGGGACACCTAGGAGCGCTGAGGCGTGAGGGCAGGGCTTGGCCTCGCCTAACCATCCTGGGGCTCAGGTCCTGGGATCATACAACCGCCCCATGAAGACGGGGAACTTATGCTGTTGGTCCCAGAGCAGGAAGAGGAAGGGCTGCTGCACTTCGAAGATCAGCAAATTGCGGGCCACAGACACAGCCGTGGCCGCAGCCGCCTCCACCCCAGACTCGGTCAGCTCCAGCGTGGCCTGGTGCTGCATCGCTGAAACCTGAAGATCCGGGTCCTCCGACAGCCCACACAGGTTCAGGTCATCATTAAAGTCAAAGAATTCTGAGGCATAAACCGGAGAAAAACAACGAGTCAGAGACCAGCATGAAAAGCCTCCTTCTGAGGCATTTGTCCTGTTTCTTCTAGGTTGTTCCCAAGTCTCAGCCCTCTCTTCCCCTTTTCCCCTGCGTGTCAAAGTAGATGTCATGTCTTCTGGCCCAGCTCCTGGAATCCTCTACCATGAGCTCATCTACACAACAATCACCCCTTTCTCTGAAGAGAGGAGAGAACCTTGAACAATGACATCATTCATTCTTTGTCCACAAGGACTTTGAAAGTAAAGCAATGCATCAGAAGGTCATATGTTACCTACTGACATCACAAACTAGAGCGTGGTGTCATATGCTGGAAAACAAAGCATTCATTAGGAGGTCAGTTTCTATTTTTTAAAAAAATAATTGAACTGATATATCTGAACACGGGATCAAAGATCAGGAATGAGGTCAAAGATTAGAAAATGGGGTCTCTGGTTGCCTCCTCTAAACTCAGAAGGCTTCAGCCCCTTTTATTCAGATAGCTTCTTGCATATTCCAGGGGGTGACTGAGTGTCATGAAATGTCTCTGGAGAAAGGAGCACCCAGAGCTCACCTTGGTCACCTGTCCCAGGGTCTATAGTGAACCAGTGTAAACAGCTGGGACAGCTGGAGATCTGAATTAGTTTTGACTCACTTCTAATTAGCTCCAGGGCCCTCGGATAAGTCATGTACATTTTCTGAGGCTCAATTTCTTCCATGATCTAGTAGGATAACAGCACCCGACCCTGTAACTCAAAAGGACTGAGGGACAACCTGAAACTATGGATGGAAGACATGCTGTAGGTGTCAATTATATGGTGAAGGGGAGAACTGAACACCTGGTGGTGAACTTAATGTATTATAGATGGCTGTTGATTTACAATGATGATACCTCAATCCTAGTAGTGCTATGATGTGCTGCTCCTTCAATAAAAAAAGAAATACTCTAGAGTACGAAGAGGGACCGCCCTTCCACTTTCTTCTCCAGTGGCCTGGGTGCACACTTGAGCTGAGGGCTCACCTAGCTTCTCCATGATGGCCAGCATGTCCTGGCTGCTCTGCATTTTGATGCGTGGCATCATCAGGAGCGTGGGCTGGAATTGGGTCATCTCCAGCTTCTTCATGATGGCCTGGAGGACAGAGGTGCTGAGATCCTGCTCCAGGTCTTCAAGACGGTATTTTATGCTCTGAGGCACCAGGATCACCAAGCTCAGGTTGTGGGAGAGCTGCAGTTGTCCCACCTGGAGGATAGAGATGCATCTTCTCAGTGTTCCTATGCCAGCTCTCTCCTGGTTCCTACCCTCTGTGTCCCAAGGTTGATCTTTAGTTCACTGCTACAGTCTCTATTATTTCAACAGGCTGTGGCCAACCTAGGGCCCCAGGCTATGCCATCTGGGTGAACACTACTGGGTAGAGGCAGAGGGACAAGTGTGACTTCAGAATCACACAAACTGGGGATCACACCCTGACTATGTGACTATCTATGTCATCCAGGCCATGGATTTGATCTGTCTGGGCCCTTGTTCCCTTTTTCTCAGCTATGTTGTGCATGAAATACATCATGCGCATAAAGTCCCACCCAAGTTATCAGGTCAGTCCTTTCAAAGACTCATGATGGTTTTTCACTGCCTGCGAGGTAAAGTAGAAATTTTTAGTGTGGCCTTCAGGATTGTGTACAAGCTGATTGTAGCCTACCTTTCCAGCTGGCCACTAGAAGGACTTCCAACTGATGGTCAGACAAGAGCATGAGAGAAATACAGGACCCTTGGATGGTCTATGACAAGGGTCTCAACCCAGAACAAAATTGCCACCAGGGGACATTTGGCAATGTCTGAAGACATGTGGATGTCATAATTGGAGGTGACGGAGGTGGGGCGGGGAGAGGGACTCATAGTGACATCTAGTGGGTGGAAAGCTAAGGATGATGCTAAATCCTACAATGCCCAGGACAGCATCCATAAAAAAGAATTCCCAATCCAAAATGTCAGTGGTGCCAGGGTTGAGAAACTCTAGTCTAATAGGACGTAAGAAAGAGTATCATTAGAATGGCATTATAGTTGAAGTGAGAGATGACAAGAAGACTCCAGATTGCAGAATTTAAATGGGCAATGAAGAAAACAAATGGAAATCAATCAATAGTTGGAATTTGAAAAAATGGTCCAGAAGAAGCAGGTTGCAATCCAATATCAACCAAAGAGTATGGACCTGGTGTCCCCATTGGCAAAGGTTCCAAATAGGGTATACTCATCTGGGTAGTGGACAGTCTTCAAGTCTTGTGTATGGACCCTGACTCTCTGACCAAAATATTAACACATGGATCCTTCATTTTCAAGCTAGTAATCTCTGAGTTGGTAAATCTTTCCTTGGATAAATACCCTTAAGTCCCAGGAAGACTCAGAGTTAAGAATGAACATGACAAAATAAACCAACTCCCTAGTATTAACACCAGCAGAGAAGGCCACTGTACTCTGTGACCCTGTTATTGAAAGCAGTGTTTGTGACTTTAAAGCCGATCAGCATGCTAGTTTGATGCTTTTAAGCAAAAGGATGCAATATAATTTCATTAAGTTTGAGAATAACGCTGGGGTGTTGGTTGAAAGTTGGTCATTTCCTCACATTTTCAGTTCACAAGTGGACTTCAGGTGCTAGGAAGATATGGCCAAGTAGGGTTGCAATTCAGCCCTGTCATGTATTCGATATGCTTAAAAAGAAAATCAAGTACATTAAGTTTATAAAGTATATTTATAAAATAAAGTATCCACATAAACACAAAATGCTTATGGAAATATTAATCTATTTGTAAATGGAACAAATGATTTAGTGAAGTAAATCTGCTCAACAAGGTTTAAAGAACAAATTAAAGTGTTTTTACATAAAAATAATGTAGCACGGGCATGCCCTTGTGGCTCAAGCAGCTGAGATGCTGGTGTATAGACCACATGAAGCTCAAGAACCCAGGTTCGAGACCTGGGGCCAGAGTGAAAAACCAAAAATTAACAATAAATGAAGACGTTCCTTCCTCTTCTTCCTTTCTCCCTTCTTTCCTTAAATGCTCCTTCCTCTATCGCTCCCTCCCTCCCTCCCTCCCTTCTTTCCATCCTTCCTTCCTTCCCTCCCTTCAAAATAAATAATAACGTAATAAACTCAGCTTAAATGTGCAACGTTAATACATTAAATCAAGTGTTTGTTTAAAACACAAAGAACTGTAAGTAGAGATTTTGGTGCATAAAATTTCTCCTCTGGTGTTAAAAAAAAAAACCTCTCACATTAATACTTTCCCCCCATATACTCTGAGTTATATATATGGCATGTCCTGAATATGCCATATATATATATATATATATATATATATATACACACACACATATATTTACTTTTCTCTGCCTTATACAGGCTACTCTGCTTTTGTTAAATAGTTATGAATGGTCTAATACATTGGTAGGGATGGGAGGATGGGGGATAATGTCTGAATGCTTAAGAATGGTCAGAAGTCACTTCCTCTCTGAAGACTTCATAGTCATTCTGAATTCTCCCTTCTGCACCTGCCACTGGATACATTCATTTATCTGGCACATATCATGAGCCCGACTTCTTTTTTTTTAAAGGGAAGGAGCAGGAAGGAAGGAAGGAGAGCAGGCAGGCAGGAAGAGCGAGGAGGAAGAAGCACTTTCATTTTATTTAATTTAGTTGTAGACATTGGTTGTTCCCCTGGAACCGGAATGTGAACCCAGATCCTTGGGATGTACATGGTCTGTACTCCTTTGGAGGCAGCTGACCTAACTGCTACGACACCAGGCCACATCAAGCACCTCTTTTTTTTTTCTTCTTTCTTTCTTCACACCATACTCTCCACCAGAGTCCCGGTGTCCTTTACCTTCCTTTTGCTAAGCAGTTCTTCTATGTGACAATGCTCTAGGCACTGGGGACAGAGTAGGCGACAAGAGAGGAAAGGTATGTTCCCAAGGAGAGAGACAGTACCTCAGGGAGAGAGACAGTACTTTAATCAAAACAGCAAATAAATAACATGCCTTCAAATAGTGCTAAGTCTCATGCATATACTAAAACAGGGAAATGTTACAGAGTGAGGAGGAGGTGACTGTGAGGGAGAAGGCCTCTCCACCACGGTGACCTGGGAATCAACACAGATGAGCAGAAGGAACAACTTATGTGAAGACGTGAGCGAAGGGAAAAGTAGGGGATGCTCCCAGGGTGGACACAATCCTGGAAAAGTCTAGGAAAGACTCTCAGCTCCATACTGAGTCACTGGTATCCCCCACTGTTTTGTCTCAGAGGTCTGTGCTTGCTGTTCGAACGAGACAGAACTACTTCACTGGACATGAAATAATTTACTAACTAAAATCATCTGGGTTCCAAATTCTGTCCTTCCCTCCCTCCCCATTCATCAAAACTGTACTGATCAGGTGTGCCTTGGGGGCTCAGGCGTTAAGTCTGCGCTCCAGCATAGTCCACGTAAAGTCCAAGGACCTGGGCTCATGGCCCAGGGCACCATGGGGAAACGAACAAAAATGAACAACTAAATTAAAAAATGCTTCTTTCTCTTCTCCCTTCCCTCCTGCCTGCCTATTTAGCTCCATTCTTGTCTGCTTCCTTCCTCTAAAAAAACCAACAAATAGAACCTTACTGTTCAACTTCTAAGGAACTCAAGACCTTTAACACACGTGCACACACATACACCACATGCACACACGCACACATGTGCAAGGTACACACATACACAGAGGGCTTCCAGAGTTACCAGGGTCTCCTTGGGGGCTGACTAGAAAGAGAAGCAGATCCAGAGCAGGAAAATGACTCACTTTTTGCAATACAGGAAGAAACTTTAGAATCCTGCTTTTCAACCTAAACTATTCAGTTCTGCCTCAGCCAAGACTGGGGAGGGAAGGAGAGAAGACAGAAGGAAAGACAGATGGAGGCAGTGGAAAGGATAAAGTAGTCAGAGTGCACCCCAAATTCATAGGGATTTACCAACGTCTCTGAATATACTGGATACGCCAGAGGCTCTGAAGCAGGAATGGAAAGGACCCAGAACATACCTTGGCCTTCAGGTTCCGGTCAGTGAAATGGGCCAGCGGGTATTTCTTGCTGTTCATCATGGGTACTTTTATCACAGAAGATTTCAAGTTAAAGGGTTCCATTCTGGTTCTTTTGGGGTCAAACATTTTCTTCCACTTGGCTAGAGGGAAGAGAGGGGGACGGTCACTCTAAGGCAGGAGGGGAAAAGGTGAAGAGAAAGGAGCAAGTGCTGGGGAGGCACATGGGATCCAGTGTGGAACTTGGGGTTGGACGGGCTTTAAGGGGGGTGGGGGGAAGGACTCAGGATGTGCAGACCAGCAGGTGGAGAGCCTCTTACCACTCAGATAGACAGCGTTGAGGAGGACGAGGCGGGTGTCAGAGGGCAGACTGGTTAGCAGCTGGTTGATCTTGTGGTGGGTCTTCTCCGACACCCAGGTGTTGATGAGCTCCAAGTTGGCATTACTGTCATTTCCCAGGACTGCAGGTCTGCTGTCATACAGGCTCCGAGAGGCGTTCACAAAGGTGTCTCTTATGGCCAGGTCTGGGGGGTGGGCAAAGTAGGTGGAGAGAGTGGGCGTGAGTCCCCTCAACACGCGCTCCCCTTCCAAGAGCAGGCTTTGAGAGGGAGTGTGCTTCTCAGCTCTCTCTGCTCACTCCCACGAACACAGCATGTTGGAGCAGCGGTCCCACCGCCACTCGCCACTCCGGTGACAGAAATGACAGAGGAGGCCCAGAGAAGGTGAACCTTGAGCCAAGAGCAGGGCTCATCCCAGGCCCTTGCTATCTGTACTTGCTGTGCACTACGGTCTGGCAAGGCACTGAGATACTAACTTCCATTTGCCTGCATAATCCCTCTTCCTCCCTTCAGTCAGCAGGCACCAGACGGGTCTCAGCGGAAGTTTACCACGAGACTTCCGGTCGCCCATTCCCCAAAGCCCAAATCAGCGAAAGAAAAGAGCATTTGAAGAAAGAACTTTTTCCTGGACTAACTAGGTACTACTGAACGCAGCTGTATTTTCCATCAACCTAGCAAGCGAGAGGATCAAGTTGATTGAGAACAAAGAAAGACAACACTTCTTGAATACCTCTGAGTCATATTTTTCCCATCTCTAAAAAGAGAGTGTTTTATAGATACTGGAGTGATAGATTCTTCTTCCTTCCTTTTATTTTTTATTCTTTGTGTGTGTGTGTGTGTGTGTGTGTTTCTCTGTATTTTCTCAGGTTTCTACATGGAAAATATTACATTTTAGTACAAAAGGAAAGACTGAAACATCAAATGTCCCCTTTATCTAAAGAGAGGGGTTAGGCTAGATCTGCAGTTTTTCACATCTTTTAAAGCAGCAGAAATGTGTATTCAAATAAAGTCATGTCTGGAGCCCACCATTTAAGAGGGGCGCAGGCTGAGGCTGGGTGGGCGCTAGAAGTCCTGTTGGCTCATGGCCCTCTCCAGGAGGGGGTCCCAAGTCCCCCCTCAGCTTCCCTGATCCACCTCTCCCACGTGACTCCTGGAATGGCTGAGCAGAAGCCTAGGGCCCTGGGGGACAAAAATTTGAAAACAACTGCCTTTGATTGTTTGGATATGCATCTCTCTGGTGATCTCTTTTAATCATGTCTTACATGTAATGACAAATTTTCAGAACACCAAAGTACAAAGACCTGGAGTTTCAAGACTCCTTCATGCCATTGATGAACATTTTTTTGCCTATTTTATTTAGAACCCTCTATCCCTACGGAGTAATGAATGCTGAATCACATCCCTGTTCCAAAAGAAGTTGAAGAAGGCAAATGACCTGTCCGAGGTCCCATATGGAAGATGGAAGACCTGGAGCCACCTGATGTTTCTGCTGCAGCCCTCACCTTCTCTGCCTTCCAGCCACGCTCCCACTGTTCTAGATGTTGGAGCTCTGATACTCCCTCTGTCCTCTCTTTCTCTAGGGCTGGGTTCTTCTCTGAATCTTCCAGGGATTCTTCTCAGCAGCTGCCACCCTTCTGAGGGGACTTACCTGGGCTGTGGAAGATCTGCGAGACAGAGGTGAAGCCCTTGGATGTAAAAGCCTGCAGGGCCTGGTGGACACAGGTAAAGTCCTCAGGATAGGACAGGGTGCTCTCCAAGTTTCTCCTGGTGCTGTTTCCGGCCCCTACACCAGAGGGCAGAAAGGAGAGGAGGTCACCATCAGGGAACAGGGTCCAGACACCAGGTTGGATGGGGGGAGGCGGTACCTGCTCTGGAGGGGATCACATATCAGAGCTGGAGGTGTTGTTTCAGAAGACAACACACATATCAGAAAAAGGGGACAGGGGATTAAGTATAATCATCGTTAAGGTCTGAATACTCTTCACCCCTATTCTCTACATAATGTAAATCACTCATCACTGAAAGCCTGTTCTGCACATCACTTTCACTTGGTTCAGGCTTACAAAGTCTCATCCAATAGGAAAAACACGAGATCACCATTAAGAAATGGTGGAATTGGAGTGCCCTGGTGGAGTAGTGGTTTGGTTAACCACTTCCGGCCTAAGCACAGTCCAAACACATCCCAAGGGCTGGGGTTTGGGTCCCCAGGTGAGGAGAACAACCAAGACGAAAAACTAAATAAAAATAAAGAAAGTGTTTCTTCCTCCTCTCTCTGTCTGCCTGCCTGCTCACCTTCATTCCTGCCTGTATCTTTCTTGTAAAAAAAAATAATAATAATAAAATAAAATAAAATCAAGGAATCCTAAAAGAAGATGAGTGGTCAGTGCCTCTTGTTAGTCATTATTAAGTATTTATTTTACACATCTTCTATGCAGTAATCAGATAAAATTTCCCCAGCACTCATTTGCTTCCTGGCTTCCTAAATGCTTCTTCCATGGTCTCTCACTGAATCTTCACAATAACACTTTCATGTAAGGAAATGACTATTCCCGTTATACAGATGAGGGAAAGCGAAGTTCTAGAGATGAAGTAACCTATTCCATTTAAGAGCACAGTTAATAAGTGAAGGATAGAGACAGTGTTCAAATTATATCTTTTGGGGAATAAAGAAATTAACAAATCAGCTGAAATGTGTCTCCCAAGGGACACCTGGCATGTCCAGAGACATTTTGGCTGTCATAACTGAGGCGGGGGGCATGCTATGGCAGCTCATGGGTAGAGGTTAGAGATGCTAGGATGCTGAGACTCCAGAAGACAGGTTCTAATACACTCACTGCACTGTCTCTAGTGGTCTTCCTGGAATTCCCCCTTGACCTTGGGAGAGCTCTCTCTCCACTACTCGCAGCAATTCGCTTGTGCCATTCCTAGGGTCATTGCCCCATGAGGCTTGACAATGATCCCTCAGGAAGGCAGGGGGATTAACATTTTTTGACTTCCCACTGAATCAGGCACTAGGCTAGCTGCTTAATTATTTGAGGTAGAGTCAATCACCTCTATTTCACATACAAGGACTCAGAATCAGAGAGGTTAAGTGATGCGTCCAAGGTCACACAGCTAGAAAGTAGCATTATCTCTATTCCACTCTACATCTAGCTCTTATGGTCTCATCTTCCTCATTGCCTTACCTTGAACCATGGTTGGTGGCTGAGACCTTGTATAACAAGTTCTGGCACAGTTCATAGTGTTTTTTAAGCAACTGTGCTGACTAAAGCATTGTGAAATTAAGGAATAAATGAATGATCAAGAAAGGAAAGATTACGCTCCCCACCCTGTGGCCCATTGCTACAGCTTCCTCCCCAAGGACTGGCTTCCTAGGTATCGCACTTTAGGGCTCTCATGGGAGATTCAACGCAAGCATGGAGAGAACTCAGCTTCTTACCCAGAATGATCTGAGTGAGAAGGCTGGAGATGCTGATTGGGGAAAAGGCAATATTGGTCTCGGGACTCTTCAGTGCCGAGAAGGCATGATAGAGCTTCACAGAGAAATCCATTAAAGACTCCTGCAAGGTGGCTTCTGCTGACTGACGCGCCAAATCAGAGCAGGAAGTGACAGGCCCTGAGCAGAAGGGCTCAGAGGTGAGCTGGGAAGTTGGTTCGCTGGGTAGAGTGGTGGACTGGATAAGTGGCTGGGCAGAGGGCTCAGAATTGGCTTTTATGATGGTTGAGTTGGTTTTCACCAAGTGACTTGCAACGGTGGAAGCGTTCGAAGAGTCCACAGTAGGTTGAATAGATACATTCTTGGGATTCCTTTCCATTGCCAAGATGTCTCCTCCACTTTCCTCTGGAAAGTTCTTGGGATCCTCGGTGTGGTGGCTGCTATCATCTGGATTCGAGAAGGCTCTAGTCTGGTTGGAGAGCGTGAATGACTATGAGGCCCGGTTCCCTCAAACAAGGCAGGGAGAGAAGGTAGAGCTGTGAAAATATCTTGTGCCAGAGACTAATTCCTGGACAATTTGGGGAATGGGGGACCTGCCCTGGTGGCACCATCTTGACTTCCTTCAGGGAGGTGGTGGCAGGGATGGCCTCCGCGAGCAGCTGGCAGGGACTCTCTCAGCCACTACTGCCACAGAGGAAGTGTTTCTTAAACACTGGAGCTGAGTGTCATTTATCTTTGCCCTTGGAACTTCTTTTAAACATCTGCCTGTCTTGACTCACCTGCTTGGCCTGTAGAGACCTTTGAGCGGTGGCCTTGGTGCCAATTCATTTGTGGGTTGGAAAACCGTCAGCAACCCAAAATTTTTGGAGGGACAAACAATTGTCCGAGGAAGAAGGGGGGAAGGAGAGAGGAGAGGAGAAAGGTGGCGGGGGGAGGGTGGGAATTAGGAAGGAAGGAAAGGGGAAAAGGAGAAATAATATAGAGCAGTGGCTCTCAATCAAAGACAAGTCTGACCCCCAGGGGACATCTGGCAATGTCTAGAGGCATTTTTGATTGTCACAGGGAGGAAAGAGGGTGGTGGAGGTTGGCGATGCTACTTGAACCTAAAGACAGAGACCAAGCATGAAGCCAAACACCCAACAACATGCAGGACAGCCTGTCATAACTGATCTAGCGCCCCCAATTGTCAACAGTTTTGGTGGAGAAACCACATATTAGCCTATTTCACAGAGAAAAGAAACCCACTAGGAGACACAATGAGTCGCCAGCTCAGGGTCCCACAGAAGCTGGAGGGAAAACTAGATGTCAAACCTTGGTCTCCATTCTAGAACCCTTGGCAGTGGATTGCTACCCCATGTGTGGACTCTCAAAGGGCACTGCGATGCCAGCTTCTACACATGTAGGCACACATGCCAGAGTAAACACCCACTTTCTCCTGGGAGGAGACTTTCTGAACTCATCCCTTATCCCCGACCTCCAGACCGCTGGGATCGTTTCTGGGCCAATAACCCACACGCCCGCCATGTCCCACCCACGCCCGCCATGTCCCACCCACGCCCGAGAGCCTCAGCAGCCAACCCTCCACCCACAAGCTCAGTTTTCCACACCCCCTAGCTTTTATATTGTGGTCTCTGTTTGATCCTTCTGCTTTATTCTCCTTATACATCAGGGCCAGGAGGCCCGCAGAGGTGACTCGCTCAAGGCCACCACGGCCGGCCGGGCGAGAACTCGGATCCTCTCACACACTCGGCATGCAAGTCAGTGCCATGTTACTTGCGGTTCCTATAAGCAGCTCTCCTTCTGCGCCAGACCCTCAAGGGTTAATCTTCAACCCCCAGCCCACGAAGGGGCCACTCACCCCTGCCAGCAGCAGCAGCAGCAGCTGGAGGGTCAGCGGGGTCACCCTGGAGGCCATCTGGGCGGCGACGTCAGCCCGGACCTGCGGAGCCAGCCAGCTTCAGGGTTAGCTGTGAGCGGGGCCCCAGGGGGCCTCCACCCCTCCGCACCCCATCCCGGGCCCGCCCCCATTCCATTCCCAGCCCCGGCCCGTTTGGAGAATTCCCTCCCGCCTCCCAGGCTCGGGCCTCCTTCTCCCCGGCTCCTCCCTCGGTTTTGTTTTCCCCTAAACCGCTTCCTTTCCCGGCACCGGCTGGCCCTCCCTTCCCCCGCCCCCCAGACCCGGGTCTCCGTCCATCTGTTCCGTCGAGGGGGTCCTGCTCCAGCCGAACAATGAGACCGAGGCTGGGGAGGAGGGGAGGGCCGCTGGGGGCTGGGGATCGTGCCCTGGGGAGGGGAGGTGGGGAGCGGGCAGAAGTCTTTAGTGGGGCTCGCCTGAGAGCCTGCAGCGATCGAAGCGGGAGGAGGGAAGCTAGGGGAAAGCAAGGAGGAGAGGAGACCCCTCTCCCTAAACCCCCACCCCCACCCTCAGCACCAAACCTGCACAAAACTCCCGGCCAGTGAACAGCTTCAGGGCAGCCTGAGTGGAGAGTCCCCCAGGGTCAGGGAGGGTGGGGTGAGCACCCGGGGGTGGGTCTTCGCGATTGGCTGGCCCCTACACTGCCGAGTTACAGATTAAGGACGATTGATCGCTGGTGTGAGTTCCAGTAAATCAGGATGGGCCGGACCACCGGCTCCTCTAGTGGACCACAGGGAACGGCCCAGAGCCCCCTGGGCCAGGCCTCCCCATCGGAGTAGTCATAAGACCCCACAGACACCAAATGCGCGCCTGGATTTACAAGGAACCAACTTCTGGGAATTGCTGGTGGTAGTTGATCCCTAAAGTAAACATTCTTTGGAAAGCTCCCCATTTTGTGCCCATTTGATACTTAAAAAACCCAGCCTTAGAGCCCTTCAGTGCCTGGCCCATGATGACCCCCACTGGGAATCTCCTGGACTCAGACCTAATTCTCCTGACCTCTGCCCCCTCCGGCTCCTCCCCGACTCTGGGCTCTGGGCATATTCCCTTTCTCCTCCTAGAGACCAGCGCCCTGTCCAGCAAGCATTCACCTTCCAGAACCCCGGGGAACGCTGGGGTGCGTGTGTCAGATGGGGATGGGGGAGACCCGGCTTGTTGCGGACTGGCCGGAGGCTCCCCCGTCAGCGCCAAGAGCTCCACTCAGGGCTGCCAGATGAAACACAGGAAGCCCAGCTACATCGGAATTGCACATAAACAATATTTTTTGGAAGCATGTCCTAGGCAATTGGGACAGACGTACTAAAAAAAAAACTTTTTGTATTTCTCTGAAATTCAAATGCAGTTGGGTCTTCTGTAGGTCATTTGCTAAATCTGGCAACTGTATCTCCTCGGCAATACAAGGAGGTCTCTGCTGGCTTAGGATGGTTGTCATGCTCAGGGATCTCCATCCACTGGGCCCGTCCCGTGTGGCACGTTCAGGGGAGTTGGCTGCTTGCGCCAGAAGGCTGCTCTAAGGGACTGCCCAGGACAAAAAGGAGAGAACATTTGTTTGTCTCCCAGGGGTCCTTGGCAAAGACCCATGAACAGCCTGCACTGGCTTCGGCAGCCATCCTTCCCGGTGGTGGCCACTCAGGGAACTCCTAAAATGGGGACAGTACTTCACACCGGTGTCACGGACCAACAGCTGCTCACACAGTGTCACTGTTCTATCTCCAGGGCTCAAGCACTTTGAACTTGGGGATTGTGCAAGGCATGCCCTTCTGAATGACATCTGCGGCTGATGCATTCCCCTCAGGGCGGGTGGCTCAGGGCACAGTCTGAAAGGCCCGGCTTCACAAGGACTAGGGTTCCCATCCTGGGGGTGGGGTGGGGGGCTTAGCCAAAACAAACAACTAAATAAGATAAAGAACTTTCTTCCTCCTCTCTCTGCCTGCCAGCTTCTGCTCACCTTCATTCCTGCCTTCACTTTCCCTTAAAAAAAAAGGCGGGGGTGGGGGGG
Organism: Solenodon paradoxus; assembly: GCA_004363575.1. NCBI lineage: Eukaryota > Metazoa > Chordata > Mammalia > Eulipotyphla > Solenodontidae > Solenodon > Solenodon paradoxus. The sequence continues at coordinate 32,688 of RJWH01002716.1, forward strand.
TGGGGGTGGTGTTAGCCAAACAGAAAGATGGCAGAGTTCATCTCATTCATTCCTCTAATTCTCGTGACACCTAAGCAGTATCCTTTTCTTTTTCTTCTTTTTTTTTCTTTTTTAAGGAGAGGTGCAGGCAGGAATGAAGTAAGCAGGCAGGAAGAGAGAGGCCACAAGGATGTGCCATTAGTTCCATCTTAAGTGAAATAGTTTTTAGGAAGGAAGCAGGCAGGAATGAAGGCAGGTATGCAGTAGGCAGGCAGAAAGAGAGGAGGAAGCATTTTTTATTTCATTAGTTGTTGACTTTTTGTTGTCATCGTGTCTGCCCCCGCAACATCCCCTGGGCCCTCCCCCGGCCCTGCTCCTTGGTTTGGGAACCCGGGTACTAGGGCTTTAGGAGACTGCACCACAGCCCCAGACTGAAAGCCTGAACCACCAGAGCTAATGTCTTTTTGGAAATGATGGTGGGTGAATCACAGAAAGGAATTGATTCACCCAATGTCACACTCAGCTAGTAAGTGACAGTCAGGATGTGGGCCAAGTCCGTTGGTGGTAGTTGATCCCTAAAGTAAATATTCTTTGGAAAGCTCCCCATTTTGTGCCCATTTGATACTTAAAAAACCCTGAAATCCTTCTTTAGTCCCATGCATTACTGGCACAGATGGGAGCTGGCTGGGGCCTGCACTGGGGGAGCCTCCTGTGCTCAGCAGTAGGACTGGGTGCTCTGTGGGCCAACATCCTCTAGTGGACAGGGCCCTTGTGAGGGTTTCCTTCAGTCACTTTAGGTCTCTGGACTAAAGGCATCTCTGCACTCTGGACATGTCTGCTTGTAGAGACCCTCTAGGCCAACAAAGCTGAAACTGAGGTGGACCCTGGTGCAGCAGCAGATAGGACAATCACCTCCAAAGGAGCTCAAGGTCACACCCCCCTGGGCTCGAAGTCCTGGTTCAAGGGGGGAAAACAATCCGTGCAAAAAACTAAATAAAAATAAATAAGATGTTTCTTCCTCCTCTCTCTTCCTGCCTGCCTACTGGTCTTCATTCCTGCACCTTTTCTTAAAAAAAAAAAAAAAAAAAGCTGAAACTAAAGTAGAACACATTTCCCCCGTGGGAGTGACCTGAAGTTGACTTGCAATCAGGATGGTTACGGATTTTCTCCCCAGTATGTCTGTTCAGATGGTCAGTCAGCTTATGGTTGTGGATTCAGCGCTTCCCCCCACTCTGGGGCTGCATCTCTGCCAGAGAAGCTTCCTCCTGGTGGGGTGAAGGGACAAGAGGGGCCCCTGGCCGGGACCCCTTCTCCTGTGTTTATACACACATGGCTTCTCCCCTGTAGCTTTCTCACCGTCTATACACCTGTAGTTTCTCCTCTGAAGACAAATTACCTGAAATTTAGACACTGGGCAGAGACATCAGGGTCACCTGATTCTCAGAACAGAGAATCCTTCAAGTGACCATTTTCTCAGTTCTCCCAAAGATAATACATAACCAGTCCCACTCTAGATTCAGGGACAGTGATTGATTATGAATAAAAGATGTCTCTGGCATTAGAGTTTCATTGTCTCTTTGGTACCCTGGCTGGCAAATGGCATTCTAGGGGAATAAAACTTTCTTTGACTTCATATTTGCTATGGATCAGAGCCCAGAGTGTGTAGTGTCAGTCAGATGTTGACCTGCCCGAATGGATTAGATGCAAATATTTTCTGTCTTGCTGGAATCCGGGTGAAATGGAAACATTTGGAAGGGACAATAATGATAACCCCAAAGATTAGGGTCTTATTGCCTGGTTGGGCCCTGGCCAGTTTTGGAGTCAACTTGGCTATGTTAGTTCAGTATTCTCTTGTTCCCTAAGTGTGTGCACACATGCACGCGTGCACACACACATTCAGAGCTTCTTGTATTATTCTTCGAATGGGCTTTGTCATCCTGTGTTATCTCATGAATGTTCTCACTGTGCATTGGTGTGAGAATGTGGCTACCATTCTGAGACCTGTGTTTTGGCTTACCTTTTGGGGAGGGTTATTGATATTTGGTAAGTAAAGATGGACCGTTGATGGACTCTTGACTCCTATTTCCTCCAAACAGTTGTCTCTGGGGGGATGCACAGATTTGGCAGCCCTGGGTAAAGGGGTCACGAGGGTTCCTGCAGCCAGTGCTCCCCTGATTCTTCACCCCTCCTCTTTCTCATCAGTCTGTCCCACATGGATCTTTTCTGCTCAACTTTCCAGCGACCGAGCTCTTCTTGGGAACCCACTACAGAGTCTTCATTCACAGGAGCTTTCTGCTCTGAAGACCCTTCTCAGATGTTCTCACTCGTGTGTTCCTGGCTGCTCTCTTCACATTGGCGAAGGCGGGAAACAACCTAGGTGTCCCCTGCTAGACGGATAAAGAGATCTGAGAAGTACACAGACAGGACTACCATTCAGCCTTAAGAAAGAAGGCAATTCTGTGATACGAGGCACCGTGGATGGACCTTGAGACCATGATGTTAAGCGAAAGAAGCCAGACAGAGAAAGACAAGTGCTGCCTGATTCCACCTCTGTGAGATCCTAAAATACACACTGGAATGGTAGCATGAGGGCTTGGGTGTGTCGGGGAGTAATAAGGGAAATTATAAGCAACAGGGATACCATTTTAATTAAGGTGAATATTATACCTACAGTCCACAATAATGTACACTTGAAATTAATTTTTAAAGGAAAGGTGCAGGCAGGAATGAAGGTGAGCAGAGGCAGGCAGAGAGAGGAGGAAGAAGCACTCATTTATTTTATTTAGTTGTTCATCACCTTGATTGCTCCCTCTGGATGGAACTGGAGGGAATCATGTTAAGTGAAATAAGCGAGCAAGAAAAAGAAAAATAATGCAGGATGGTTTCACTCATATGTTTAATTTAGTGAAATGAAACAGTTAAACCCCAGCAAAACCTTTTCCACAGGACTCAACATTGTACTTGCAAGATTTACCCATCTCAGGTGCACCCTAGAGAGCAATGATTAGGTCAATCACTTCCAAAGGAATAGAGCCCACAAACCTCTGGGTCTGAGTCCTGGGTCAGTGGGGAGACAACCACTATGAACAACAAAATAAAACTGAAATAACATAAAATAAGATGCTTCCTCCTCTCTTCCTTCCCGCCAGCCTGTTCACCTTCATTCCTGCCTGCACCTTTCCTTAAAAATGTTAATTTAAAAAATGAAGATTTATCCGTCTCATTTTATGCAGCTGTGGTTTATTCATTTTTTGTTGCGGTATAGTATTCCACTATTACACAGCTATGCATTGCTTAACAATGTTTTGGAAGTCTCCATAAGCTATATTATACAGCTCAGATGTATAGGTATGCTCAGTGATGTTCATACAATGATGGAGTCAACTAATGACCATTTCTCAGAAGGTATCCCTGTCATTAAGTGATACATGACTGTATACCAACGGACACCTTGATGGAAACTTCCTGTTTCAGGCTCTTCTGTATCGTGTTGCTATGAATCTATCTGTCTACAGCCTATTTCTCTAGGACATCTACCTACTTATTGATGAGTTAAAAGATGTATTTTCAATTTTTCTACCATTTTGCAAAGTGACTTTACCAATTCAGTCTCCCACCACGGTTTATAATGTCCATACACTTTGAATAAAGCAGATTTCCTTCTATAATGTGGATGGGTTTCATCTAATCAATTTAAGACCTTACTTCAACTTTCAGAATAAAGACAGAACGTTTTGTCTTTCTCTTTCTTTTTGGATAAGTGGATGGAGGGCTGATTTGATGATAGCTCTAACTAGATCTTGAGGAGGATATTGAGACATATCTACCTATCAATCTGTCTATAGAGAGAAAAATCTATTTTAAGGAACTAATGGAAGCTCAACGAGTCCAGAATCTCTGGGGGTGGACTGGTAGGCTGGTTTATGAAAGTGTTGTGAAGACCCGGTGACGGTTGTGTGTGTCTTATTGACTGGGCCAGCGTGCTGGATATTTGTTGAAAGAATTCTGGCTGTTTCTGTGAGTGTGTTTTTGAGGATGAGATTAGCACTTAAATCAGAGGACTTTGAATAAAGCAGATATCCTGTAGCATGTGGATGAACCTCACTTAATCAGTCGAAGGCTTTCATAGGTCAAGACTGATCTCCCTGGACCAAGCAGGGATTCAGTCAGCGGACTACCTTCGGGCTCATTAACTGCAACTGTCCTGAGTCCCTGGGATTTTGGACTCATCAGGCTTCCACAATTAAGTAAATCAATTCCTTAAAATAAATATCTCTCTATAGAGAGACAGAGTGATAGGTAGATATGTCTGGATATCCTCCTCTAGATCTAGTTAGATCAGTTAGTGATTCATCCATCCATTCATCTATCTATCCAGCCACTTATCGGAAGAGAAAGACAAAGTTCAGTCTTTGTTCTGACAGTTGAAGCAAAGCCTTTAATCGATTACATGAGCCCATCCACACTAGAGCAGGCGAACTACTTTATTCAAAGTTCATATATATATATATGCACGTGTGTGTATGTATACACACGATATGCAATACACATGCATACACCCTGCCGGTTGTTTCTCTGGGTAACTCTTTCATAGATCTAAAATTGAAGATAAAATTTGCAATGAAATCTCAATGTTATGTACTCCTTAACATCTGGTGAAACTGGGAGGGCCTTCAATGGTCTAACTTCTAATCACCCTCCCCACTCTGCTCCTGCGGATGAGGTCCCCATGTCAGGATGAGGTCCCCGTGTCACGGCTGCAATTTCACCAATTTTCTGCATGACTGGCTCACCCTTCTCGCCTTGGACCATTGAACCTTCCTCCTCAGAGAGGCCTTCTGATCACTCTCCGTATTATTCTCGCCCATAGTGTCTCTTTGGTTTTCTCATCACAAAGGGGACAAGTTTGCCATTGTCAACTTGATTATTAATTGTTTCCCACTAGATGGTGAACTACAGGAGGGCAGGGCCTTGCCTGTTTTGTCCACTATTGTATTCCCAGCACATCGGACTCATCATCTAGAAGACATTCAATACACATCTGTTGACTAAACAAATGCATCCAGCCTAAGTTCGAAGCCAGAAGTGCTAAAGGCAGGGACTCTCGCAGGTGCTGAATGAACCAGAAAACCTCAGAGTAGTAGGGGAGAATTTCCTCTCTACAGGTCTAATGTGGGGATACTCATGGGAATGTCCTTACGAGTCAGCATCAGGGTTCTCCCTCTCCTTCTAGGAGACTCAGATTTCATTTCTGGTCCATACAAATTTTTTTTTCTTCCTTCAGTCTAATAGCATTGTGTCATGTTCTTTTTTTTCTCTTTAGCATTTATTTTATTGTGGTAACTTATTCTATATAGTAAAATGAAATCATATGTACACGTTCTCATTCCTCAAACATACGTATCCTAGGTTAAAAATCCTTTTCTTTCAATCTTTGATTGTATAATGCCATTCCCTCCTGGCCTGTAGAGTTTCAGTTGAGAAATCCGTTGACAGTCTTATGAGGACTCCTTTGTATGTGACTCATTTTTCTCTGGATGCTTTTAGAATTTTTTCTTTATCTTGTATTTTTGACATTTTAATAATGTGTCTTGGTGTAGGTCTGCTTGGGTTTCTTTGATTAAGGACTCTGAGCTTCCCGAGTCAGGAGGCTTGCTTCATTTTTCAGGTTAAGCATGTTCTCAGCTATTATTTAATCAAATATAGCTATAGTTTCTGCCTCCTTTTCTCTCCTCCTTGTGGGACCCCTAAAATGCAAATGTTGTTTCTTTTGATGTTATCCCAAAGCTCTCAAATGTTGTCTTCATTTCTTTTAATTCTTTTATCTCTTTGCTGATTTGCTTGAGTGCACTCCTTTGCCTTATCTTCTAGCCCACTGAGTCTATCAGAGGCTTCATTAATCCTATTCTTGAGTCCCTCTATTGACTTCTTTAGGTCAGTTCTTGTGTTCTTTATTTCTTTGACATCTCTTTTGAGCTGCTTCATTTCTTCCCTCTCTCTCTCTCTATTTTTTTGTTGTCCTCTTTTTCTTCCTTTGTTGTTTTCTTGATTTCCGTGAGTATGTTTATCACTGTTGCCCTAAATTCATCCTCAGGTAGTTTGCAGACGTCTGTTGTAGGGTAAGTCTCACATCCCCATGGAGAAGGTCTGAGGCCAGGAGGGAAGGGGTCATCTCATTCTAGGAATGTGCTTAGAGGAATTCAGGTGCCTCAACAGAAAATGTCCTGAAGGGTTGAAAAGGCTTAGGACAACCCACTTCTGGGTGCATCCAAAAGATGCAAAAACACCCATTTGCAGAGATGTATGCACCCCCATGTTTACTGCAGCCCTAGTCACAGTATCTAAGAACTGGAAATTACCTCAGTGCCCAGTGTCAGATTAGTGGATAAAGAAGATGTGGTCCATATATACAATGGAATACTATACAGCCTTTAGAAGAGATGAAATCCTGTCATTTGAATCAACATGGATGGATTATGCTACAGGAGATTATGCTAAGTGAAACAAGTCAAAAGAAGAAAGAAATATGAGATGACCTCACTCATAGGTGGAATATGAATAGAAAAAAACAAACAAACAAAGGAATAGATGAAACAAAACCAACCCTTGAACATTTGCAATAGAACTGAGGTGACCAACGGGGAATGGGGAGGGGGCACAAGTGGTGGTGGAGCCCATTGGACACTGGTGAAGAAACACTTTGTGATTTGGTGGAGGGCAGGGTGTGTTGACATATATCTTAGGAATAGGGAAATTGCACATATGTGGAATCTACACATATGAGGTTATTTTAATATATAAAATCAAAGTTACTGAAATAATTTTCTAAATTATGAATAGAGTAGAAAAACTGAAGAGAGAGAGAGAGAGAGAGAGAGAGAGAGAGAGAGAGAGACAGACAGACAGACAGACAGAGAGACAGAGACAGAGACAGAGACAGAGAGAAGTCTTAGGAATTCTAGTCCTGGCTCCATGAGACCTCAGTCTCCTCATCTGTAAAACGGAGCACTTTCATTTTTGCTATGTTCTCACATGCACTGGGTACTACCATGTACTATAGGAGCAGAGAGGAAATTTTCTCCTGACCCTTCTGGATTCTTTTCTTCTGTTAAGGCAATTAAATTAATGTCATTCAGGTTTATAGGAGAAAAGAAAAAAAATTAATTGCCTATGTATGGGGCATCCACATGAGTGTAAATTCTAAATCAAATGGGGACAAAATGAGTGTTTTTATCCTAAACTAAGAAATAGGATAGAGGCTTGGAGCTTCATGGAGAGAGGAGGGGGACATGACTGATAGATAGTTTTCTCTCATAGAAAGGTTATTTCTGGGGATAACCCTAAAACTGGGTTATACTGCCAATAATCACTCTTCTAGGTAGTTAAGGGAGTGGTAAAAGTTTCTCTTGAGACTGTAGGGCCTGGATTGACCTCAGCTCAAAATAATTCACATGTCACAGTGATGTTTCTTGGGAAAAACTTTGTATTTGTTATGGACTGAGTTGTGTCTCTCCCAAATTCATATGCTGAGTATTAACTCCCAATGTAACTGTATCTGGGCAGTCTTTACGAGGTAATTAAGGTCAAATGAGGTCATAAGCTGGGGGCTGGAGGATTGAATTCAATAAGATGGTGGCTTTATACAAAGAGAAGGAGACAGATACACCCTCCTTGTGAGGACACAAGAAGAGACCAATTGCAAATCAGGAAGGGGGCTGACATGAGCCCCATCAGACCACATCTCAGGCTTCAGTCTCTAGGACTGCAAGAAGACACATTTCCGTTGTTTAAGTCACCCAGTCTATGGTATTTTGTTAGGGCAACCTGAGCTGACTAAGACAATATGGTTTAATGGAATCATTTTGCTGGCTTGAATACATTTATATAAAAGGGAAACTTAACATCTCCTTTGTAAATGGAAAATCGGTAGCACTCACCATAAATAGAAAGACTCAGGCTCAGTCACAGGCCTTGAGCCAGGCTACTCTGAGGAGCCTATGGCAATATTTTCATTTCTTTTAAAATCAGAAGAAAAAAGAAACATAATAATGAGTCCTACATGGATTGTCTTCTTATTTATGCCAATGCAGGCATACAGTATAAATTCTACTCTTTTTTTTTCTTGTCTTTTTAAATAGAGGAAGAGTCCCGCCAAGCCTAGGATCCGAGAAAATCAGAATGCAGTCTTGAGGTGCGCCCTAGTGGAGCAGTGGTTTGGTCAATCACCTCCAAAGAGCACAGGCCACATATCCCTGGGTTTGAGTCCCAGGTCCGGGGAAAGAACCAGTGTGAACAACTAAATAAAGTTTAAAAAAGATGCTTCTTCCTCCTCTCTCTTCTCATCTGCCTACCTGCTTGCCTTCATTCCTGCCTGCACCTTTCCTTTAAAAAAAAGAAAGAAAGAAAAAAAAAAGAGTACAGCATTGGAATGAATGTAAATACTCAAAAAGAAGTGCAAAGACACAAAAGGATGTTACTAAATTTTAGCTGATTCTGCCGATTCTTTCTTTCTGTGCCTCTTATTCCTCCTAAAAGAGGGTGATTAGGTACACCATGGTGAAGTAGTAGTTAGCTCAGTCACCTCCAAGGGACTGCAGGTCACATACTCCTGGGTTTGAGTCCTGGGTCTGGAGGTGGGGGGAGGGGGGAACAACCAGTGTGAACAATTACATAAAAAATAAAATAAAATAATGCTTCTTCCTCCTCTCTTCCGGCCTGTCTACTTACCTTCATTTCTGCCTGCACCTGTCCTTAAAAAATAGAAAATAAAAAAATTACCCTGTATTAAGTATTAAAGACCAGACTAACACCAAACTAAAACTTTGTCCTTGTGAAATCAGAAGCACTACAAGAAGCTAAAAAAGAAATAGCTTGTGCAATCTGCGATTTACTGTTATTTAGTACCACCTAAAATTGCCTGACGCCCTGTAGTGGGTTGTTTCATTCTGTGCTTGGGAGACCCTGGATCTGATGATGACGATGCTGTTGATCGCTATATTCTTGCAGTTTGCATGGTGCGCAAGCGCCCATTGTATGTCGGGCTCACAGCTAACATTTTTCATATTCAAAGCTCACTTAATCCTCACAGGAAAGTTGGAAAGAAGGTACCATTATCTCCATTTCAGAGACACACTGAAGCTTCGGGAGGTTCAGTACCTCGCTCAAGGTCATTCAGAAAATGCCAGGGTTTTCAAGTCAGGGCTGATGGACCCGGAATCGCATATTTTAATTGCTAGGTTATATTCCCTTTTCGCATGTCCCTGTTTTCAACTGACTTTCTTTAAAAACATATTATATTGTTTACAGCTTTGAATGGATAGTGTAGCAGTGTGGGGGGCCATTCTCCTACGCCTCTGAAGTGCTTCTTGGACTGATCTAGCAGAAACATCAGACAGGATTAGTAGGAGAAGAGACCAAACTAAGTGACATATGAATAGAGATTTACAAGGCGGTAAATTGTAAGGTAAATGGGACAGGCCAAGCCCAACGATCCTGTGTGGAGATGTGAGAAAGGACGCGCAGGACATCAGGGAGCGGGGTGGGGGTCTTCACATGAGGCGGTAACATCAGATGATGAAACCTGGCCCCCTGGTGTCCCCCTTGCCTTAAACAGGTTTCTCTGAGAAAGCAGTTGCTTCTGGAGATGACCCTAAATCTGGGTGCTCTTCTTTCTCTGAGGTAATGGCAACGACTTCTCTTGAGACCCAGGCGGTCTCGCTTAACCTTTAGTTTTCACAGACCAAGGTGATGTGTGTTAGACAAAGCCTGCTCTGGACATCTTGGAAAAAGTCTATCTGCCCAGAGCTGTTCACCATATGCAACTGACGATGTTTACTCGCCATATGCAACTGACAGAAGTGATTGACCATTTACAACTGCTCCTTCTGGACCCAATCTTTGCCTCAAAGATGCGCGGGCACTCACTGGAGCCTTGTGAAACTTGGAGCTCTCTGTAGTGAAACACGAGCAAGTGCCTTCGTGGCTTCAAGCTGCCCCCTGTAAACTACCTCATTTTATCCCCAAATACACGAGAAAGTCTGACAGTTGGAAGAGTGGTCTTAAAAAAATCAAGCCTGGGCGCACCCTGGTGGCCTAGCAGGTTAGTTCACTGGAGACACAGTCCACACATCCCAAAGTCCCCAGTTCAAGCCCCAGGGCCAGGGAAACAACAATGAACAAGCACAATAAAATAGCAATGCTCCAGTCTCTTCCTTCCTGCCTCCATTCCTGCCTGTGCCTTTCCTTAAAAAAAAAAAAGTCAAGCCCCAGGGCCTTTCTCCTGAAATCTTTTGTTACCTGCAGAGACTGTCTCTTCTACTCTGTGGGAGAGACAAGAGTTGGTCTCACCTTCCACACATTCTGTAAAATGGGCAACACAGGGCCTTGTGTAAGTAGGTACTTGATTTGGTGGCATACATGAATAAATGTCAATGGTTAGATCAAAGAAAGTAGAAAGTGTTCTACCTGGGGAGATGGTCACCATGGCTCTAAGGGAGCAAGTCTGGGCATCTCTGTCCTCTAACCCTGCACACTTGCTCCTGGGGAGGCCCTTGGCATCATCACATTTAATATTATGATGATCATAACTATCAATTGTCCAGCATTCTAAGTTAACTTTACAAGTATCAACTCCTTTCTCATTTTAAAGATGAAGCATTGAAGCGCAGACGGGTTATTCAGGCAATAACTGTGAAGCCGACTGACGTTTGATTATTTGGAAGCTCCTCCACCTCTGTGAGTGCAGCGTCACTCACTCAGAGTGAGGGGGCTTGGGAAGCAGGAGGAAATTTCACAGCCCACCCATGGCCACGCTGGGCTGGAGGGCATTTCTGGAATGAGAACTCCGGTTTCCTGGGGGCTTGAGCTGACTCACAAAGGTCTGCATTGGGTGAGGCCATGAAGGCTGTGTACCTGGGCCTCCTAGATGTGTGGGGTTTAGGACCCATCTAGCCTGGGGAGGTTGGGCTAAACCCATGACCTTGAATTCACATGGGGAGGCAGGGCTTCTGGAAGAGAAAGGAAGGAGAAAGATGGAGGGGTGGACCTTTGCTCCACATTATGGAACTACTTCCACTTTCCATGTACAGCTGACCCTTGAACAACATGGGTTTAAGTGTGAGCATCCACTTACATGCAGGTTTTCTCATAACTGTACGGTATCGGACACACAGTACTGTAAATATGCTTCTCTTATGATTTTCTTAAAACCATTTGTGTCTCACTAATCTTACTGGCATGAATACAGTATATAATATATATAACATACAAACTATGTTTTAATGGACTGTTCATGTTATCAGTAAGACTTCCGGTCAACAGCAGGCTATGACTAGTTAAGTTTTTGGCAGTCAAAAGTTACATGTGGAATCTCTCATCTTGGTGTTCCCCAGAGCTGGTGCCTGACAGTCAGTAGTGAGTGTTTTTTAACAGAGAAGAACCACCAGAGGAGAGTTCAAACGCCCTGGTTCCCTGGTTTGTCCTAATGTGGAGGGATTGCAGACAGTGCCCTAGTCATTCCTGGTACAGAAGGTGCCCACTTAAAGTTTATTGACTTGAATTCAACTGAATTAACCATTGTGCGAATATACACCACATCTGAGCAGAAAAATCATTCTGTTCCACGACATTTGGATAAAAGCTATGTGAGGTGCTGAGAACCAAAATATGTGTTCACAGTATGTTAATTTCCTCCCCATCTGGTCTTTCCGGTAGGGGTGAGGAAGACGGTTCCGTCCTCTCAAGGAGTCTCATGATAACAGAGAAATTCTTCCCCAAATGCTGCTCAGGGCTCCAGAACTATTTCCCATGGTAGCGTCAGCTTGGACCAGGAGAGGGGTGGAAGCTTCAGGCTGTGTGGAGGGGCACACAGTAGGTCAGCAGTTTGTAATGGCCCGGTGGTAAGATTAGGAGACTGAAGAGTCTCCTACCGAAGGAAGGCTCCAGAAGTCCCACTTGGGACTCCCCCTACCCAAGACTTGCCCAAATCAACATAGACTAGGCACTTAATAAATATTAAAGCTGGTAAAGGGCTGCACGGAAGGTCGACCGAACTCTACAAGCAACAGCGCCCTCTTGCGGTGCTTCGTACCAAGCACCACCTGAGAGAAATCTTGCATTTCCACCACCGACAGCGAGACTGCACAAAGAGCCCCAAGCTGCCAGGGGAGCGGGTCTGGGAGGGCGCGCTATCTACACCGTCCCCCACCCCTATTTAGACTCTGGGCACTGAACTCGGAGAGGGAAAGTGACTTATCTGGGAATTCGCCTGGGGGCTTAGGCCTGCGGTCTGACGGCGGAGGCCGCCAGGGGCCTGTCGCGGAGAAGCGTTTGCAGAGCAGGCATCCTGTGTTGACTTGGGGGAGTATTTAGGGCGGCGGGAAGAGGGCTGATGGCGATGGGGAAGCCCGCGGCGGCGGAGACAGAACTAGAACCCGGCTGGGTGGACCACGGCCCACGCTCCCCACCCACCCCGAGTGCTTGCTAGCGGGTGCACGGCTCCCCCAGAGGGACTCGGGGGTGGGTAGTGGCGCGCGCTGCAAGGTGCGCCCCGTGTCGGGACAAAGAGAGGTAATTCCCGAGATCCGAGCTCACCGCACCCAACGCGCGGGGCCGAGCGCCTCCTCTGGTCTGCCTCCTGCAGTCCGCGGCTTCCCCGGCTTAGCGGAGGCGGTGGGGGCGGGGGCTCCCGGAGGCGGGGCTCACTGGGCGGGTCCGGTGGTGCTATGGAGCTTGCGGTCTGGCTTCACTCCACCGGAGCCGCACATTTGGTCTCCCGCAAGCAAGCGGGTGGCGAAGGTAACAGTGTGTAGGATTACGGGGTTTCTCCTGGCTCCCGTCGCCCTCCCCAGTCCCTCCTCTCTCCATCCCTCCTCCGGCTGTCCACGCGCAAGTATTCGTCTGGGACTCGGGGCTGGCTGCACCCCTGTCATCCTGCCCTCCTTGAGCTTTCATTCTGAGCAGCGACACAATTTGAAATGAAGTCTGGAAGGATGGGGTAGGAGCCATTTCCCCCAGAAGGTGGGAAACCCAAGTTGCTTGGAGGACTGGGGAGTATTCGGAAGAGATATGGGAAGGAAGAGCAGTGCTGGTAAGGTGGGTGTAACACCCCAGTCTTCAAGTCCTTCTGAGGTGCCTTTCCAGTCGGCAGTGAGGGGGCAGACCCGGGATGGGGTAAAGGAGGTGCGGCCCCCCCCCCGCCCCCCTCCCCTGCTGCCTCTGAGAAGGTGATCTCAGAGGGATGCACCCAGAACTGAAATCTGGACCTTGGTAGTAGAGCCGAGGTTATCACACGGGCACCATCACGTGCCGCAGTGTTACTTTATCTAATTCTTACAGCAACACTGGGAGATAAGTCATGTACCCCCGTTTTACAGATAAGGAGCCTGGGACTGGGATTTGAACCCAGTCAGTTGGGCTTCAAACTGCAGGTTCTTTTACTATTGTCTCCGTTCATTTCCTGTTCCCGAGAGACAGGTGATTTCCTCACTGGCCTGGGGAAGAGCTGCGCCTCCTAGCAGGATGCTACATCCTCATGCGGGGAGAATTCATCTGTAATAGGAGTCCAGGTGTTGGCACTTAGAGTACAGTTGGGATGATCTGCGTTCCCAGCGTCTCCATTCAGCCTTGGACTTCATTCTTGCCAGCCTCATAGTACTTGTAGCAAAATCTTCTAGTTTGGAGTGAGAAACATGAGTCACAGACTGGCAGAGGGCGCAAGAAGTACTTTATTGGTAGAGACAGAGTCGGGGTATGGGCTGGAAGATAGGAGACAGCAGATAGGGGTGTGTTTATAGGTTGCGGGGAGCATAGAAAGTTCAGATGGGCCACAGTTAAAAGGACTCCTCCCCAACTCTGAGCTGGGTTTGGGGAGATTTCTGTCTGCCTTTGTTTCTTTCTATTTGTAATTTTGAAAACATTCCTTCCCCCACCCACTGCTCCCCAGTTCCGACACCAGGGTCTCTTGACCTTGTCACTATTGACATTGAGGGGTAGATAATTTTTTGTACGATGTCTATCAGCATTCCTAGCCTCTATTCTCAAGACCCTGGGTTGGCTGCCCTGCTCCTGCCTCTGTTCCCATAACCGAGCAGGTGGGCCAGCGCAATGTGGCCTTGGGTCATGGGGGAGAAGCAGCTGGGCGGTAGAGGTAGACTTGGGCTGCTGCTCATCTGTGGACCTCGGTGGAGTCTCTATTCCTTTCCAGGGCTCCGTGCCCTGAATGGTAATTGAGGGCATTGGGAGAGTAACAATAAGACCCTCATGAAACTGAGCTCTGTGCTAAGAGCTTCACATGCTGACTCCACTTAAGGCCCCAGCAGGCCCCTGACGTAGTGGTCCCATGAGCCCCATTTAACAGATGAGGACACTGAGGCCCTTGAGAGCTGAAGCACTCACCCAACTAAAGCCACATCACGGGCAAGAGGCCGAGCTGGGATTTGAAGCCAGGCTTGGCTGACTTTAAGTGATGGGAATGTCTGGAGCTGCACTGTCCAGTTGTGTAGTCATCACGTGGCTATTGAGCACTGGAAATGTGGCCAATACAGCTGAGGAACTGAATTCATCCTGGTCTTCACATGTAATGAATTCCTATTTGGGTGCCCACACATGGCTGGTGGCTGCTATATTGGACAGTGTGGCCTGAGAGCTAGGTGCATCACTGACATGCCATGTGTCCTGCCTCTGGACCCGCTCAGGAGTTCTTTACCCTGGGAAACAAGGATGGGGGCTGGTGGGGAGGGAGGAGAGGCCCTGGGATGAGCTTTAGGGGGTCCATGACGTGCTCTCAACTCAGGGCTGTGCTATATTTGTGCATATGTGAGTGTTCACAGGCCTGGGGAGAGGGGCCTTGGCCTTCACCAGGTTCCCAGGGCTTCTGTGAAGGATGAAGAACCGTGGGGCTGCAGTGGTTTCTGGTCATTAGCCTCAGAACCCCTTTCCCCACATCCCAATATGGAAGACCAGAGTGGTCCTTGTTGAAAAGGGAGCGAGGCCCAGAAACCCCATTTATCTCACTGACCCCCATGAAGCCATGGAAGAGTTTGAAAATCACCACATAACTTTGGGCCTCCTCCACCAAGAGTGTGAGAGGCATTCGATTTGGCTGTAGAGTCGTCCTAAGAGATGGAACCTCCTTGGGGGTTCCCCAATGAATATTGTGTAGTTTCGGGGTGGAGGGGTGACTGCGACTTGCATCCGTTTCCTCCCTCCTGGAGTTTTTCTCTCTGCCCTCGGTCCTGGCCTGGCCTCTCCGCAGTCTTGGAGCCCGTTGGTGAACAGACCAGAGCTGGAGCAGCCCGTGCGGGTGAACTGGCCCACCTACTGGCGCAGAACCTGGAGCAGTTCCGCAGGAACACCCAGGAGTTCACCCTCAGGTTGGAGAGGACCACCCTCCTGACTGCGACCCGCCCCTGTCCGCACCAGACAGCGGCAGAGAGACAGACTTCGGGTATTGGAGGCTGCTCTGCGGCACCTTCCCTGCTCCTTTTTTCATTTTTCTTTCTTTGGTTGTTAGTTAGTAATTCGTATGTGTGTTGTGCAGGGAGCCCCAGGCATGTGTCTGATGTGTAGCCCCACTTCCAGGTTTACCTGGCCACAGGTGTGCTTTCCCCACTCCCTCTTCTCCGCCCCACAGTCAGGGGAGCTTAGGCTTGGGGAGGAGCAGGGCTCACTGATGTGCGAATCCTGGTGTCGCTACTCGCTCCATCTTAGAGACACAGGTCACCTTCCCAGAAAGTCTGCCAAAGTGAACTCAGCAGCCAGCCCCCAGCATCAGGGGCCCGAGGGAGAGGACAGTGGACCGAAGGCAGGGCATGTGGAACGAATCCTATTTATGACGGAGTTCTTGATGAAAGTGATTGAAATGAGCTGCACCCCTGGTAGATTTATACGGGTCTAGGTGCTAAACCTTTTCTTTCCCACTGTTGAATCGCAACATGAAGAATCTCATCTCTGTCCCAGAAATCTGACTCCATGGCTGGAAAACCACTTGCTCTCCCATTAGGTTGGAGGCGGGAGGAGTGTCCACTCCTGGTTCCAGCCCTGGGGCACTCGGCAATCACATGTTTGCGCAGTTGTTAAAGTCACAGATGAATTCTGGAGTCTGGCTGAGCATTTGTTGAGGGGGTGGGGGGGCTCATCATCAGAAGAGGAGGCTGGGCATTTAGCTGTCCTCTCAGTAAAGGATGGCCCTGCTTCTCCTGAACTAATGGCTCATCTGGCCTTGAACCTCATGTAACCCCACAAATTGTGAGGCACGCTGGCCACGAGGGGCTTGGCAGGTCCACTCTGCAGGGCAGGCTGCGTCCTTGCCTCCTGCTGCTGCGCCAAGCTGGCTGGTTTGGGGGTTTGTGTTTTTCATCAGCTGTTTTCATCAGCACAGCTGTTCCAAATGGCTGCTAAGCCAGATGGGATTGTTAGGAAATTGGGACCAGCTCCGGGCTCATCACACATGGGCAGTGGAAAAAGCAAACACAATCCAACACTTTTGCTAGAGTTGGAAGATCAGCTTAACTTGAGGGAGGAACAGTTGCAACTCCCTGGTTGCAGCTGGTCATGTACCAGAAGCCCACTGTTTTTTGTTTTTAAAGGAGAGATGCGGCAAGAATGAAGGTGAGCAGAGGCAGGCAGGCAGGAAGAGAGGAGGAAGCAGCACTTACTCATTCTTATTTAGTTGTTCATTTGGTTGTTGTCCTCAGTCCCTTGGGATGTATGTGGCCTGTCCTGAATCTCCACTCAACCAGGGTGCACCATTTTTGTTTTGTTTTTTGAGGAAGGCAGACAGGCAGGAATGCAGGCAGGCAGGCAGCAGGCAGGAAGGAATAAAGGAGTATGTAGCATTATGTCCATTTAGCTGTTCATTTTAGATGTTCATCCCTGCCTTGGGTCTTGAACCCGGGTCCTTGGGTGGTGTGTGGACTGCGCCCCAGGCTTGGGGTCAATACCCTAGCCACAAGTGGTGGCAGAGCCCACTGGACAATGGTGAAGAACACTTGGTGATCAGTGGGAGGGCAGGGTGTGCTGGCATAATCTGAGAAATGGGGAACCTGCACAAAGGAGTTTATTTTCATGTGTAAAATAAGTTACTACGATTGAAAAAAACAAAACAAAAAAACCCCACCCCAACCACCAGGTATAATGTCAAAGCTCCAAGGGAGGAATTTTCATCTGGTTCTTTGATGGTCCAAAGGAACCCACCCAGAGGGCTGAAGGGGAAGGATGTGCTTTTATTAGAGGGGAGTTCAGTGGCGGCCAGACATGTTTCCACACACTCCTTGAAGTCAGGATGAGGTTTTAAGGACCAGCTAGCGGGGTAAGTGCCAGGAACAGTGGGACCAGCCTGCGTCCATGGGAACCGCAGGAAAGATGCACACAGCCTTATCTCAAGGAGAGACATCTGGCTCTGGGTACGTGCATGCCAGAAGAATAGACCAGCCCTGGGAGCACACCCATGTCCTTGTGGCTGGTGACCAGATGCTCTCGTTCTGGGCCCTGGGCAGTCCACTGGGCAGGGGAGCTGGCTCTCGTTCTGGAGCTACCCCACACCAGAGTGCACCAAAACCCACTTTTTTTAAAAAAAAAGTATTTATATATTTTTATTATAGTCATTATTCTACGCATTAAAATAACCTCATATGTATAGGTTCCCCATTCCTCAGATATGTCAACATACCCTGCCCTCCCCCACATCACCAAGTGCTCTTCCCCATTGTCCAGTGGGCTCTGCCACCACTTGCCCCCGCCCCCCCATTCCCTATTGGTCACCTCAGTTCTGTTGCAAGGGTCCAAGGGTTGAAAAACCACTGATTTTTAAGAGACAAGATGTGGAGCATTTTGGTCAAGGAGATCACTATTATCCTAGTTTAGGTGACATTTCTAGAGACTTGACTCCAGCCCCTGCCCTGGAGTGCCCTAATCTGGGAGGAGCATGAAAAGAGGGAAGACAGCTGGGAAAAGTGCCACCAAAGGCTCAAAATGTAAGGTTCACATCTTCCTTTTTTTTTTGGCCACCACTTACTGAACACCGGGCTTGGTGCCCGTGTCCGTGTCTCACGTAACCCTCACAACACCTCCATGAGGTTGGGACTCCCGTTATCCCCTTTGAGAATCAGCTGAGGCTCAGAGAGGTGAACTCACTGGCCCATGGCCACACAGGCAGTTAATGGTGGGTTCCAGGCCCTTGTCACTTTCCAAATGTGTCTCCTGGGTGTTGAATGGTATCAGGTGAGGAGTCCTGAGTGAGAGGGGCGCAGGCACTGAGGGACCAGACGGGACTGTACAAAATGACGTTTAATGCAGGTGGAAGTGGCACCGGCCCTTGCCGGGATCCTGACTCTGCTGCCTCCACGCTGCGGAAGGGAGCTCGGGGGCCAGGCGGGCTGGGATATCTGCCCGCGGGCTCAGCCGGCTCCTTCCTCACTTCTTCTTGGTCTTCACCAGCCCCTTCTGCACGAGGCTGCGGTACAGCTCCTGGATGTAGGTGTAGACACACTTGGAGTCGGGCACTGCCAGCCGCACCATGTCGTCCACCTCCAGCAGCTGGGCGCAGTCGGCCAGGTTCCTGGGGGCGGGGGTGAAGACGGGTGAGGGCTGAAGGCCGAGGATGTGGGCAGGAGGGGCGGGGACAGTCCACCACAGAGACAAGACTCAAACGCAGTGGGGCCAACCCCAAATCCCACCTCCTCACCTGTGTCCTCACATGGCAGTGGGGCCTGCTGGCCTCTGGTTCTACGTTAACCCACCCCTTCTGCATACAGGTATATCTGTCCCCTAGAAGGCCAGGCCCCACAGGAGGAATCTGAAGGACAACCCCAAACCTATGGGTGCACCCTGGTGAAGGGGCTGTTAGGGTTGCCGTCTCTGGCTGTGCGCGGTCCATATCCCAAGCTGTGTCCAGGGGCCAAGGGAATAACCAGGATGAACAGCTGGCACACCCTGGTGGTCCAGCAGTGAAGTCCCTTGTGGAGCCACACTGCCTTCTGCTGCTCCCTTAGAACTTTCCCCCCAGTCTTCTGCCACAGCCCAGCTGTACAACCCGAGGACATCACATAACCTCTCTGCTGTGCCCACATCCTGGGACAATGTGCGCATCTAATGAGCGCCTTTAGCAGAGCGCCTGGCACCTAACTGCTCTCAACTCCTGTGACTTGTCATCACCACTAAAGGTGTTTTGGAGCCCAAAGAGGGACACGGATATGCAACTGTGTCCTGTGCCCTGCCCCCACCCCGACTCCACACACATCCAGCGCCCCCCACTCAGCCCCCGCCCCCACAGGTAGGTGAAGCTGGAAGAAATCATCTGCTCTTCGAGTCTGATAGGGTCTGGTGGTTTTCAAATGGCAGCCCTGGTGCCCAGGGCCCTATCACCATGCTTGAGGGACCGTCATGGGAAGGGGTTGGATGCTGAGCGCCATCCTCCAGGAGCCCCTCCCAGCCGAAAAAGATTCCCCTGCTTTATATGGTTTATCATATGTGTATGTTGAGTGTTTGTGTTTATATTTGATTTGAGGAAATCTGCTGGAAATAAAACCGTTTGAAAAGCCCAGATCCATTTCAATCATTTTTCCCACAGGGACAGAGGGGACTGTGGCTGCCCAGGCCTCCCTGCAGGCTGGAGGGGACGGGCCAGGTCTGGACTAGACCAGAGGGCACAGCTTCCCAGACCACTGCCACTAACATGCCCCATGATTTATTCCCTGCTCCAGAACTTTGGAAATGCACCCAGCTGTCCACCCCAGGGCCTCACCCTCTGCACAGTCCTTTCGCCACCAGGCAGCTCAGAAGCCTCTCCCTGGGCCTGGAGAGAGTGAGTGCTGCTGCCATGAACTCCTTGAGCAGCCAGAGGTCATGGCGGTGGCATTCGGCCCTCTCTGGTGGGTAGAAATGGAGGCCTTGGCTCAGGCTAGTTTGGTGATCTGGTGACCTGCCCCTCACCATGACCCAGCAGCTACATCTTTGATTCCCATATCTTTTTTGGGGGCCTCCCTCTTCCTCACCCTACTCCTGCCTCTGTGGTCTACCCCTCTCTCCATCCCACCACTGCCCCCGGAACCCAGCTGTGAGCCTCAGTGATGACTTGCACTCCAGACTCCAGAGTGAATCAGAATGATGAGACTAACGGTGAAACCACTCACTATAACCTAAGGACAGCAGCTGTGATTTCTTTTGAAATGTTTACCCTGGGCGAGACACTGTTGCAAGGATCGGACGTAATCATTTTAAATCCTCAAAAACCCTGCAAAAGTGGAGGAGACACCAGGATCAGAATACAGAGGCTCAAAGAAGTGGCCTAGCAGATAAGGCCACTGGACATATTCCAAGTACATCCCAAGGACCCAGAATCAAGACCCAGGGTGGAGGGAACAACCAAGATGAACAACTAAATAAAGTAAATCAAATGTTCCATCTTCCTCTCTCTTCCTGCCTGCCTGCCTGCCTCTGCTCGCCTTCGTTCCTGCCTGTAACTTTCCTTTAAAAAAAAAAAAGACATAAAGAAGTCTGTCCAAGATCACAGACTCACAAGTGGCAGAGTTAGAAGTAGACCTCCAAATCCCTGCCGCTACTCTAAGAGTGGGCCCCCCAAACACACAAGTAAATGCAATTAGAAAAAAACCCAAAGAAATAAGTGAAAGAGGCAAGAACACAGAAGGAAAAGAAAACAAACAAACAAAAAAGAAACAAAATTTGCAGGAAATCAAGCCAAACCCCAAACAAAAAACCTAAACGGACTAAAGCAAGCAAGCGGCAGGCCCAGATCCTCCCTGCATTACCGCTGACACGCAGGTGTGTCCAAGCTGTTTCTCCCTTTAGATAGGGAGCCACAGGCCAGCAGGGACCCTGTCGGTGGCACGCCTGTGATGTCCTGACACGTCACTCTGCGGCCACTGCCCTTGACACCCCAGCAGCACCCCGGGACCTACTCTGCGGTGTCGAAGGCCAGCGTGAAGTTGTGCCGGCGCCGCGCGGGGTCCAGCGCCGCATAGTCGAAGGCGTCGGGGAAGAACTTGTGGATGAGCGCGCAGAAGGCCATGCCGCTGCTCCAGCTCGAGGAGAAATTCTGGATGTCCACGTGCTGCGGGCCAGCCCAGTAAGCTGGGCCCCATGGGCCCCGCGCAGCCTCCCATGCACCCCGGGGCCCGCCCGAGCGCCCCACCGAGTGCCCGGCCCGCGCCCACCTCGTAGTGTCTGGTCATGGCCCGGCACCACTCCAGCAGCATGTTTTTGACGCTGCCGACGGCCGCCCCGGCCGCCTTGGGGTTCCGGAACAGCGCCGTGGGCCCGGAGGCTGCCCTGTGAGCGCAGGGATGGAGAAGGCCAGTCCAGGAGGGTCGCGGCCCCATGGCAAGTCCCAGCCCCAGCTGGCAGCCCTCCTGCGGGACACCCGCTCCCGCCTGCCTGCGGCCTACCCGCCAAACTTGTCCATGATGGCTTTGCGGTTCTGCGCACGGGCCCCCCGTGGGCGGGCAGGGGCTGACACCCTGCGCTCTGGAGCCTTCTCCTTCTTCTCCTGTGAGGAAGGGGTTGCCGTAGGCCTCCGGGGTACATCGCTGGGCGAAAGGTCACTACAAGGAAAGTTCCAGAGTGTGTGTGTGTGTGGGGGGGGCCCACCCTGCTGTCTGTCCTGCATATGAGTCCTTGTGGTGCCCACTCCAGGGACACATGCCTTCTGTGCCAGCACTGGAAGTGGGTGAAAATGAGTAATGAGACTCAGTCTAAGTTTGCAGAGGTGGGGTTAATGGTCTGGTGGGAGATGCAGGCCCAACTGGGGTAAGTCTGAGGTCTGAACTGAGTTTGCATCCTGGCTTTGCTGCTTATGAGCTGAGTGATCTTGGAACTGCCTTGTCATTTGTCTGAGCCTCAGCTTCCTCATCTGTAAAATGGGGACAACACATCGACCTGACAAGGAGCATCTAAGGCCTGTGCAAGAAGGGGAGCGTAGGCCCCCAGCTAGCTGGGCCTGCCTGAGTGCTCAGTGAATATTCCCCACTCAGCTTTCCCCAAACAGATGGCAAGGAGGGGAATCTCAGCTCCAGATAAAAAAAGAGTTTTCTGATGACTACAGGGGTGCAAGGCAAGACTAAAGGCCCTTGGTGCCTCCTGGTGGAGTGGTGGTTGAGTGCAGTCCACATATATCCCAAGGTCCCAGGTTCTAGTCCCGTGACCATGGGGAACAATCAAGATGAACAACTAGATAAAGTAAGTAAAGTGTTTCTTCCTCCTCGCTCTTCCTGCCTGCCTGCCTCCGCTCGCCTTCATTCCTGCTGCCCCTTTCCTTTAAAAAACAAGAAGCCCCTGCCTTGCACCAGGCGCTGTGCTGCAGGCTTCACACACACGACACCAGTGGATCCTCACAATAATCCGAGGTCAGTGCCTTTCTGTGCCCACTTCACAGTTGAGGAAAGGTGAGGTGACATGGCCAAGGTCACACAGCTGGTAAGTGGCAGAGTCATACAAACTCAGACTTCCTGCTCATGTTCTAATAGGAGATGCTGGCCTGATGGAAACAGTCCACGGAGCTGCAAGCGGAGGCCGCAGGCATGCTGTCAGGGATGCTGGAGAGGACGCTTCAGCAGTGGAGTGGGCGGTGGGCCAGGCGGGCTCCACGCTCCCTTTGCGCCACACGGGCTCTGCCCTGGGACAGGGCCGAATGCCAGGAATGCTGGCGTCTCTCCAGATCAGGTGCTAGGGAGGCCCAGGAGCAGAGGAGGGGGAGTTGGAGCAGGGGTCTCAGGGTTTGACATTACCTGGCTGAAGGACTGGTCTCTCCAGAAGTTGTGTCGTCTGGACCTAAACCATCTGGAGGAAAGGAGCAGGAGGGAGGGGAGCTGGGGCGCTCCATCATGAAGGGTGCCCCCAGCAGCCCCTGGGGGGGACCCTGCGGCATCTCATGGGCTCTCGGGCGCTCCTCACCTGGGCTGAGGCTGTGGCCCTCCTCAGTGGGGCTCTCCGGCCACTCCTCCGGGGAGCTGGGACTCCCCGCTGGCCCTTCCTCTGCCTCTCGCTCCACACCCTCGTCTTGCTCTCCACTGGGACCATCAGGTTCCTGGAACAAACATGATCTCTGTGGGCTCTTAGTCATACAAGCACCTGCCCAAGGCTTTGGGAGCATTTCAGAAGGATCTGGAAGGCAGCCTGGTGCATAATGTCAGTTCCTAGCCCAGGCTCCTGCTTTGGTGGCTGGGAAGACTGATACTTCCCACAGGAATAGCAGAGGACCCAGGCTGGCTTTCCTGGGACCCCAGAACATTGTGGGGCCTCCTCCGCCTCTCTGCTGCTTCACTCACCTCTGCCTCCTTTGCGTCAGCTTCCCGAGGGTCAGCCTTGGCCTCCTCTTGCACAGCAGGCTTCTCCTGGGCTTCTGCCCTGGGCTCCCTGCTGCTCTCCTCCTGAGAGGCCCCCATCACGTCCTCCTTCCCATCAGCCTCCTTGGCTTCAGCCTCCACTTCCCGCTCCCCAGTGGTCTGCTCTGGCTCAGCTGACACCTTGTCATTCACGCTGGCTTTCTCCCCAGATTCAGGCTTGACTTCCTTCTCATCAGCCTTCTTCTCAGAGGCCTGTGTGATCTCCTCCTTCCCGTCAGCCTCTTTGGGTTCAGATTGGGTCTCTTCCTGTCCACCCTTCGTCTCCTGAGGAGCCACTGGGAGCTCACCCTCCCCACCGTCCTCTTTGTGAAGTTCAGCTTCCCCTGTGGACTCCACCTTGCTGTCACTCAGCCCATTTGCCTCCCCCTGGAACTCAGCTGAAGCGCCGTCCTGGCCTGCTGCCACTTCCTGCTTTCCTGCCTCCACTGGGGACCCCTCTTGGATGGTCTTTCCGGCTGTGCCTTTGGCCTCCTCCTCTGCAGAGACTCCCCCTCCCTGTGTCACCAGGGCCCCTGCGGTCGGAGAGACAGTGGTTCCATCCGCCACCGGCTTCCCCTCCTGCTCCATCTCTGGAAAGAGAAGGCAAGCAGGCTTGGTCAAGGTCATGCTGATGTCTGCCCCCAGATAGCACTGGCCTGGCCAGGAGTCCAGAGCTCAGAGGTTCAGTCCTGGGTCTCCCACCACTTGGACATGTGACCCAAGAACCCACTTACCCGGTGGCAAAGTGAAGGGGGAGAGCTCTGCTTCCCCAAGGTGGGATGGGTGGGCCACGTTGACTTGATGTTGGGTGTTGTCTATGTAATGAATGCAGGTGTGGCTTTGGCTTTATTTAATTAATGCATTTGAAAGGTGCAGGCAGGAATGAAGGCGAGCAGACAGGTAGAAAGAGAGAGAAGGAAGAATCAT
Source organism: Solenodon paradoxus (assembly GCA_004363575.1). Classification (NCBI taxonomy): domain Eukaryota; kingdom Metazoa; phylum Chordata; class Mammalia; order Eulipotyphla; family Solenodontidae; genus Solenodon; species Solenodon paradoxus. The sequence continues at coordinate 56,930 of RJWH01002716.1, forward strand.
TTTACTTATTTCTATGGAGTTCTTCTCATTGGCTCTCCCCACCCAACTCCTAGCCAGGACATGAACCCCCAGGATGTTGAATGTACATGGACTGCACTCCTCCGGAGGCAGCAGACCTAACTGCTACTCCACCAGAGTGTGCCTGCTTCTCTTTTGATGAAGCCACAGAGGTGGTTACTATATTGTTGTTTTTTTAAAGGAAAGGTGCAGACAGGAATGAAGGTGAGCAGGCAGGCAAGGAGAGGAGGAAAAGGCACTTTATTTATTTTACTGAGGTGTTTACCTTGGTTATTTCCCCAGTCCCATGTCTTGAACCAGGAACATTAGGATATACGTGGACTACACCTTCGATAGACTAAACCACTAGGCCACAGGCATGTGTGTGGTTAATATCGATCCTTGGATCCCAGAAGACCTGTGGGCCCATCACCCTTTCAAGTGAGCTCTGCAGCCTGGAGCCCAGAGCCCCAAGCAGACAGAAGAATCTGGATAGAACTTATTAACACTGTTTTCTTTCCGTTGTATTTATTTTTACAGTTTCTTTCTATTTTTGGCAAGTGATACTGTGTTTCCATTTCCAGTACTTCTCTAAAGTTTCTTTTGAAAATACACTTACTGGCTTTAAAAATAAGTTAATTCAATGGAAGACATTCAGAAAAGCGGGGCGCAGGTGTGCAGATATAGCTCAGTTGCAGGGGTGGTGTGAAGATGCCTGGCATGTAGGAACCCCCGCTGGAAAAGGTGGGCAGGGGCCATGGAAGTCTGCTTTGCTGGAGAGGAGAGATGACTCTTAACCTCTGCAGTGAAATCTGACCCTCCTGCTGCCTGGGGGTGAGGTGGAGAGGGCGAGCAGGGCATCTGAACTTGGGGCTTACTATGCAAATGCCAGGCATACTGTAGGGTCTACAAAAATAGTTGGGTGTGTTGGGGCCAGCTCTCTCATCCCCCTGCCTTTCACGGGGGTCTGCTGACAAAGAGAACAATCCCCACCAGTTTCAGGGCATGACTCAGGCATGTAAGTAAGAGAAACAGACCTTCCTGTCACTGCCTAAAAATACCTCCTGTCCTCTGCAGTGCCACTGTGCTTGGTGACAAGGCCCAGGGCACCTGGGTAAATGGGACAAAGGACAGAAGGCAGGTCCTCCCACCGTGCTAGTCTTTCTGCCTGCAGACTGGAGCCCCAGAGACCCTGGATTCAGTGCTGTTCCCACTGTTTCCCAGGAAGCAGGGCTAGGATTTGTAAAGTGTTCACTCTGCTGTGTCTGAAAGAAAGAGAGGAGCGAGCGAACCTGGGGGTGCACATCAGCTGGGAGCCAGGGGGCCAGGGAGCTGGCCTTGACTCTGAGCCCATCTCTCCAAGATCAGAACGTGGCCCTTGGCCTCCCTAGGCCTCAGTTTCCACCAGCATTAACAGGATTTGTCTCGATCAGATTTTCCGAACTGCGTTCTGTGGAAAACTAGGGATTCCCAATATAGTAATAGGGGCTGGTGATGGGGTGTGAATGTTCTAGAAAAAGCCTGTTGTTTGCCCTTTTCGAGTGATACAACTCTGCCAGCACTTCCATGCATTCCAGATACCCCGTAGTAAGGAAATTCTAACTTTGCTTATTTTTGTTGAATTTAGTTTCCCCCAAACCTACTTGACCTAGTTTTTCTTTTCTCTTTTCTTTTTGCTGTGTTTTCCCTGAGTTGCATCTACAGAAGAAAGCTGAGCAGTGCTGGCCCATGTCACCCCTTCCTGATCTGCGCTCTTGTTGGGAAGTGCTGTGCTGTCACGGGGAGAATCCTTGATTTTGGAGCTTCCTAGGAGGGGACCCAAGCGCCCGGTGTCACCTGTGTGACCTCCAGTAAGCTATCTGCCCTCCCTGTGTTTTGATTTCTGGAGATGAAAATGGATCTCACTTGCAGCGGGTGAAAGGAGGCAAACAGTACTGAGTGAGACACACTCAGCCTGCAGGGGGCGCTCAGTCCACCATCGGGCTGTGCTGGGCCAAGGTCCTGCCCCTGCCACCAGTTGGTAAGGCAAGGCAAACAGAAGGGAACACCCCTGGGATGAAGCCAGCCCTTTGATGCCTCAAAGCGTGGTCACCATCCGCAGATGGAGCTGAGCACAGAGAGTACCTTTGTCTTTGCCGACCTGGCGCATGCTGGAGGGTGGAGGGGATAAGGCAGATGACTACACCTCAACCCACTGGGTGCTCCTCACCTCAGCCTCCCCCGCTCCAGGCATGTCATAAATAGACAAGGAGTGAACTCAGCACCGAGAAACCAAGATCACACCACCCGCCCCGGCATTCACAATTTCTCTCACAGCTTCCAAGCCCCTTTTACCTCGCATGTTCATGCACTAACCCTTGGGAGAGGTGCTATTAACCCCATTTTACAGATTAGGAATCAGAGGCTCTGGGAGTGGAAATCCTAGAGCAATTAAATGGCCAGATGGTACCAGGACCCAGAGCTCCTGACAACAAGACCAGAGGCTGTGCTAACACGGCCGCTTCTCTGGCTCCTGGGTCAGTGTCCCCGCTAAGGCTGTGGCCCTGAGTACAGGACACCACCCGGTGCAGGAGGACAGTCGGACAAGAGTTTAGCTCTCTTTTCTCTAAGTGTACAGTAGATACACCCTTCATGAAGTTTTTTCTAGCCTCTCCTTCCTTCCTTCTTCTCTACTCTCTTTCCTTCATCTTTCCCCAGGAAACCACATCATCCCTGTTTTGTGTCCCAAGCAGCTCTGCTGACAGCTCCCATCTCCCTCTTCCTGTTTCTCGACAGACCAGGGTAGAAAGCCAGGAATCTGAATTCCAAGTCCCAGAAAGTCGAGATGACAACGGATGGTCCTGCTGATAACGTCCATGGCTGAATGCCACCCAATCTGTCTTCTGGGATCTCTCCATCCCCCAGCCCAGCCACAGACCCTCCCTGGGGGAAACCACTCTCAGCATCCCAATGCACCTGGACTGGGGCATCCCAGGACCTCTCAGGATAGCCACCGGGTAGGTGATCTCAAGTGCTTGAACGACACAGGACTGAGTCTCTGACCTCTGGCCTCTAATGAAAGTTGACATGGTGGTGGAGAGAGGTAGAAAAGAGCCTGGATTTTTCCAACTGTGGGGAGCCCTGCTCGGAGGTTCTGGCCCTTGGAAGGTGGGAGGGGGGTTGGCAGATGGAGGGGGCCACTTAGAAAGGGGACCGGGGTTTCTCTTACCTGAGGGGCCTCTGCCTGGGGCCTGAGAAGCTGGCTCTTTCCTCTAGCTGAGTTGCTTCACTCCCCAGCTGCCTTTAAACCTGGGAGGCCTCTTCCCTAGCTCTTCCGACACCCCCCCACCACATCTTCCTCCCCGCCCTACCCCCACTTTGAGAGTCTTGAGCCGCCTGAAGAGCATTGTTTACTGGCCTGTTGGTACAACACTTTCCTTTAGACTGGGAGGCTCAGGTTTCCCAGGAAGAGCTAACAGGTGGCACCTTTCAATCACTACGAGCCACTCCCGCCCTGATGCGGCCAGCATCCACCCTGTGGTCATCTGTCTTCCCAGTGTACTCATCTGACCCTGGAGCCCCCCAAACCATCTGCAGGCCCATCTGGAGCATGGTCACCAGCCCTCTGGCCGGCTCTGTCCACTGGGAATCCAGGCCCGGCCTCCTCTGCTCCCTTATGTCCCCACCCATGGTCCTTGAAACAGTCCCTTTACTCTTCCTCAAACACAAGCAGCTGCGGAGGGGGTGGGCAGGACAGCTGCCTCCAGGGCATGTGTCTGGGGCTCAGGCTGGACTGAGAGCTGAGGGGGAGGGGCAAAGAGGAGACACGTGATCCACCACACTGATGGATCCCTGGGCTTAGGGTCTGCAAAATGCAAAACTGAGTTCTCTTTTGGCCTCCTGTTGGTTGGGAACACATTTTTGTACTGCGTTGAGATTTTGCTCAGAAAAACAAGACACGTGGTTGCCTTCTCCATATATCCTGTGGTCTAAGAATAGGTGCAGGGGAGACCCTACTATTTAGAAGGATTGTGACTCCCCAGCCACCTCCCTGGTCCCTAGCTCTTCAGCCGCTCTGGCCCCCTTCCTTTTCCTTAAGGAAAAGGTTCCTTTCCACACTTATGATGGTAACCTTTTTCTCCTGTGCCACACTGGCTCTTTCCCATTCTTCTCTCAGTTCAAAGTCCATTTCCTCAGAGGTCTTCATGACTTTCAGTTCACCTCCATTATTTCAGCCTGATTTATTTTCTTCATCTTTTGGGATCCCAAATTATGGTATTAATTTCCTTATTATCTCTCACTAGTCTCTAATCTCCACGAAGGTAGGGACTTTGCCATGCTCACGACTGTAATCCAGGGCCTAGCAAATTTCCTGACTCATAGGTGGTCCTCAATAATTGTATCTTGGATCAATAAATAAATCACTAATAGAACTATGGAATAGGGATTGAGGGCCTACACTGGAGGACCTGAGTGCCAGGCTTGGAAATCGATGATTGAAAAATTGATAGTGATGGTTGCCAACTGCCTCTGATATTGAGATGTGTTCTTCACCCATCGAGAGTTCATCTGCTCAGTATAGGTGAGCTTTTTCACCTATCTTCTGGCCTGCTGTACTATTTTCTTTTCTTTTTTAAACTAATCGCTCTTCTTGTCCTGTCATGAAACCTTTTTCGTTTTACTGAAAACAGTGAAATAGAACATTATATCTCATTAAAGCTTCTCTTAATGGGTGTGCCCTGGTAAGCTCCGGCATCAAGTCTCAAACTCTGGCGTAGTCCACATAAAGCCCAAGGAACTGGGTTTGCAACCCAGGGTTGGGGGGCTGGGGGTGGGGGAATCGATCAGAATGAACAACTAACTAAATAATTCTTCCTTTTCTCTCTTCCTGCCTTCTTTCCTCTAAAACAAACAAACCAAAACCAAAACCCAAACACTCCAAACAACCTGTAAATACTTCTCTTAGATTATTTATTGATGAAATGGTTTATTGAATCCCTAGGATGAGCCAGTGACAAACCAGAGACAAGGTAAAACCAGCCCACAGAGCTTGCACTCTAGTGTGGGGAGACAGACTTACTGATAAATCAATCAGTCGAATATGTTGTATTCGATGGTGATGGTTTCTGCGGAGAAAAATAAAGCAGGGAAGAGTATAGGAAGGTATTTTTTAGGGGGTATGACATGCTTTTAGATAGAGTGGTCAAAGAAGGCATCACTGAGAAGGTAATATTAAAGACCTAGAGGAAGTGAGAGAGTGAGGAGGTGCGGCTGTTTGGGGGAACAGTGTTACAGGCAGAGGGAACAGTGGATGGAAAGGTGACAGTGTGCTTAACGTGTTGACTGGGGCAGAGTAAGGCTCTGGAGAATACTAGGAGATAAAAGTGGGGAGGTGAGTCATGTGGGTCACTGAAAGGACTTTGGCTTCTGCTCTGTGACTGGAGGCCTTGGAGTGTCTTAGGTGAGGGAATGACATGATCTAACTTTAGTTTCTGACGAGATCATTCTGGCTGTTGTTCTGAGAAGAGACTGAAGAGGGAGCATGGATTCCAGAGGGAAAACAAGTCCCGAGAGGATGGCCGTTCTGGGCTGTGCGAGATGGTGATGGCTTGGACCAGCGTGCCTGCAGTGGGGGTGAGAAGAGGTGAGGAACGGTGCTAGTGAGGCACTAAGGCTGTGTCAGCGTTCTGTTCCACAAACGACTCACACGTTTCTGGTTTTCTTCTCTCATCTCCTGCTCACCTCAGAGTCCATCAAGGATGGACTGAGTTCTCGTGAGTGGTCAGGGCCCAGATGAAGACACCCTGGGTGACAACATTGCAACTCTGAGGCTGAAGTCCCACCGCAGGGGACAACACTGACCCATGGGAGAAACAGATACACAGCTCCCCTCTGGAAGGTTGGGAAGGGATGGAATGCAGGGCCGTGTGAGAGGACGGAGTTTCAGCAGACAGAGGTCTGACAGGTCAAGATGATGCATCTGGTGGCCTAGTGGATAACTTCGCTGCCTCCGACTGGCGCTGTCCACATGGAACCCCAGGACCTGGGTTCACATCCCGGGGCTGGGGCAGGGGAACAACCAACACGGATGACTTAATGAAATAAATGGGATGTGTCTTCCTCCTCTCTTCCTGCCTGGCTGCCAAACTCCATTCCTGTTGGCACCTTCCCTTTACAAGAAAGCTTTTTTCAAAAAAGTGATTATCTGGAGTCTGAAGAGATCTCGGAAGGTGAGGGCTGTATAAACGTTTTTGCGTGAAGAAACATCATGGAGACAATTGCAGATGCCTACTGGTAGATGTCCAAACCGCCGACTGGAAGGAAAAGACAGTCTCATAGTAGATAATAACAATAACATCATCATTAATAATCATTTCCTGGCACTGGGCAGGGGAGGAGGAACTGCTGTTTAAGTGGTATAAAGTTTCAGTTACTCAAGATGAATCAGTTCTTATACTAATAATCATTGACTTGTACATTTTCCAGGGGTGAACTGTGTCAAGTTATTTCCTTTAAAGAAGTTGAGATCTGCTATACAACATTTGTGCATATAGTTAACACTACCATATTGTGTGTTTGAATTTTGTTAAAATAGACCTCGTGTGAAGTGTTCTTGCCGCAATTAAAAAAATTAATTTTGGGGAAATTGAAAAGATACATTCAATAGTATTAAGAAATTATGGGGGCATGCCCTGGTGGCTTAGGCAGTTGAGATGCTGGTGCGCTGACTACATACAGCAAGGACCCAGGTTCGAGACTCAGAGCCAGGATGAAAAAACAAAATGAACAACTAAATAAAGATGTTTCTTCCTCCTCTTTCCTTAAATGCTTCTTCTTCCTTCCCCTTCCCTCTCTCTTAAAAAATAAAAAGAAATCACTATACACTTGAGGGTACAAAGGTGGCATGGTGGAAAAAGGACTTTATCTCACAGACATAAAAATGGATGAAGAAAATATGGCTAAATGCTAACAAAATTGTTAAATCCAGGTGATGAGTTTATGGAAGTTCAATATGCTATGCTCTCCACTTTTCTGTATGTTTTTAATTTGCCCTAGTAAGAATCTCAAAATAAAAAAAGTAGAATAATGATTTATTTCTATGAAGCGTTTTCCATAGACTAGATATTTTAATTATTTTCTCTTGTAATTCAAAAAACTACTAGCTTTGAAATTATTTTAGGTTAACAGGAAGTTGCACAAAGAATACAGAGAGATCCTGGGTACCCTTTACCTACCTGCCCTGAAGGTGAAATCTTTGATAACTATACATAATATCAAAGCCAGGAAACTGACATTGGTACAAGGTGTGTGCATAGTTCTGTGACACGGAATCACATTTCAGTTTGTGTAATCACGTGCAAAATCAGGTTGCAGACAATCAGGATTACATCACCACAGAGCTCTCCCTTGTACTAGACCTTTATGAAACACCTCCCCCACCGCTCTAGTCCTGGAGTTAATCCTCCATCTCTATCATTTTGTAGTTTTGAGGAGGTCATTTAAATGAAATCACATAGTATGTAAACTTTCATAACACCTTAAAAAATACCAGAAGTAGATTCCTCCTGAAGACCCTATCTTCTTTTCCCATGTAATTTCCTAATGTTCCATATGTTGACTATTTTTCAAAGTGAAAATCAGTGCAGTATATGTCAATTAAAACGTGAGTACAATAATAGTCAATGGAGCCTTATTCATAACAGCCCCAAACTGGAAACAACCCAAAAGTTCATCAATAGGAGAGGGGATATATGAATGGTGGCTTAGTCACACAAACACTGGGCAGCAATAAAAGATGAATAAAAAACGAATGAATACAAATACACAAAACGATATGAATGAAATCTTACAGACAATACATCAAGCTAATGCAGTCAGGCACAAACTAGAAAACAAAGTATTATCCATTTACAGCAAATTCAAGACTAAGCAAAACTAATTGATGGTGGGTGACAGAAGTCAGACAGTGGTTAACTGCAGGAGAGGATGTACCGACTGAAGGAACATGAGATAACTTTCAGAGTGCAAGAACTATCTTGATTTGAATGGTGTTTATACAGACATAATATACATTATTATATATAATACATAATATTAAAAGATCAAGCTTCAAGTGAATGTATTTTATGCACCTTACTATATGAATGCTATATCACAATTTTAAACTACCAGGGCACAGAGTTTGACAAAGATGACTCTTTAGTAATGAGGTCAATGCTTAAAACCTAGACTTTCTTGGACAATTAAGGAAGCATGCAGTGACCAACCAAATAGTGTCTGACCCACCTCTATCCTGGGCATTGGGAGAGCTCCCAGTTTGCCCAAAGTTGGGGACAGCAGGGGCATTGTGACCTGCTCCAATGTATTCTTGCATCATTAATTTACAGCTTTCAAATTTTCTTTACTGGAATATCCTTGTTTTCTGTTGTTGTATGTGTGGTGGTGGTGGTGGGGGGGCTGCAGATTGAGGAATACATTAAACACATTAAATCTAGAAAGTTCCAAGTACTCTCTTTTCCCTCACCAAATTGCAATGTTAACTCTGGTGGCAGTTTAATTGCTTTTATTCATTTCTATGGCCTAGAGCTTCTAACACAGTTGAATAAAACATACTGTTTGTCGCGACTTTCTGTGAACAGGAAACGCGCCTGCTCATTTTTGCAATCTCAGAGAAAGCTTTTTGACCTCCACACAGTTGCATTTGCATAAAGTCCTTGGAGACTGGTTCTCAAACTTGGCTGCACACAGGAATCACCTGGGTAATTTAAACTATTACTGATGCCTGGGCACTACTGCCAGAGATTTTCACTTAATTGATAAGAGGTGAGGTTTGCGCATAGCGGTTGTAAAAAGCGTCCCAGTTGATCTTAAGGTGCAACACAAATAATGAAATGCTGTCCCTCCTTCTGCACGCCTGATTTGTGTTCAAGGGCTAAGGGAAGGTTCCCCGAACTCTGTTGTCCGGGTCCTACAGAACCAATTAACTCAACTCTTGCCGAGGAAACCCGGGTAATTGAGGTCTAACCACTCCGCCGGCGCTCTGCACCCCGCCCAAACCTCTATGGCATCTTGGAGTCCCCTCTAGCATTCGTAAGGTGCCTCAGCCTTCAGCCAGGGCTGGCAGCTCCTCTCTATGGTACCGAGTTCGCCGCGCCGCTTCGTGGGTACTTCATTCCGGAAGTGATACGATTCAAAGAAGAGGCGGGACTTCCCTCAAGGAAGTGGCCACGTGTTTCCGCCTTAGCTACCAGGGCTCGGGGAGCCCAGCGTTTGCCCGAAGTTGGGAACTCCCGGTGGATCGTGACCTGCTGCAGGCTGTGGTGAGTGACCGCTGACCTCAAGGCGACCCCGATGATGGCGCCACCGTTTCGGAGAGGCAGCCCTTGGGTGCCGTAGCGTTCCGCGCGTCATCTAATTGACGCGACCCCGGGGAGCTGGGCCGTGGTTCGGAGTGTACCGTTCCGATCCCTCGATCCTCTGCTGGATAGAGGTGACCTCGAGGGACTGGGTGTCAGCGCTCCGGGGCTCGGTTTCCAGCCCGCCATTGACGTGCCGTGTGACCTCGGGCTAGTGAGTGTTCCTCCTGGGAGCCTCAGTTTCCACACCTGTGAAATCGGGTAGTTGCACTCACCGAGGCGGTGACCCCTACTGTGATCTGACGTCCACCGCACCCTCCACTCCCGGGGCCGGAAAAGTGAGCGGGAGGGGGTGCTTACTGACGGTGATGTCTGTCCCCAGAACTAGGAGGCCAGAAGATTTCCACGGTGCGGGGCTGACATGGATCCGCTCAGGGCCCAGCAGCTGGCGGCCGAGCTGGAAGTAGAGATGATGGCTGATATGTATAACAGGTAAGCGCCTACTCAGCGCTACCTTACCTTGGAGAGTGATCATGGGTCACCCTTTCCCAGAGCAGAAGTAAGTGGACAATCTGAAAACGCTTTCGTCTACCTAGGGGGGAACCTGATACCGATGCTTAACGCCCTTTCCAGAACCTGTACCCCTCAATCTCCATGGTTGAGAGCTACTGCAGACCTAGTATGGGGTCACTAGAACGAGTTGAGCATTTAAAGGCGGATGGAATTGAGGGTGAAGGAGCATGTAGGAAGAGGACTTCCAGGCTAGGCTCTGGTTGGGTTCCAAGAACAGTTAACAAATATTACAGCGCTTACTTGGTAATTCATGAGCATTTGACGTACATTATTAAGAAAAATCTTCAAAATAATCCACCGGGTTAATTTTACTGGTCCCATTATAAAGGAAATTGAGGCTTCTAGAGGTTAAATTACTTACTCAGGGAGTAGCACTGGTCAGTAGCAGTGTCAGAACCTCAGAATGACTCCAAACTTGTGCTCATAACTATTTGACAAATTTGAGAACAAAACCTGGCTTCACCAATCACTACTTGTATGGCCTTGTGCTAGCTACCTGGGTTATTTGGCCATGGTTTCCCCTTCTATAAAATGGGAGTTATATTACTTCAAAGAGACATTGTAAATATTAAATTTTAAAAAGTATGCTAAACGCTTAACATCAAGTCCAACACATAGCAAGCAATCAACAAATGTCTGCCATTACTACCAGTTTGCATTCTCTGGTGTTCTCTCTTGACAAGTTGGTATTATTTAGAGGCTATATATTAGAATAATTTTTTTTTTTTTTTAAGGAAAGGTGCAGGCAGGAATGAAGGCAGGCAGGCAGGTAGGTCGGAAGAGAGGAGGAAGACCTGTTTTTCTTATTTTTATTTAGTTGTTCATCTTGGTTATTCCCCGCCCCACCCCCTGGCCCTGGAACATGAACTTAGCTCTTCAGGTTCGTGTTTTTGGGATGTATGTGGACTGTACTCTCAGTCAGAGGCAATGGACCTCACCACTACTCCACTAGGGTGCCTCATATTAGAACAATTTTAAAATGTGGGCTGCGGGTGCACCTTTGTGCATTGCTCGGGTGTCTGAGGCAGTTAAGGCGAAGACCATGTAAAACCCAAGGACCCGATCTTGGGACCCGGGCCGGGGGTATACAGAAATATGTAGGCCGTGATGTTAGACTACCTCCTGTATCCTAGCTATTTGCAACCTTGAGCCTCTCTGTATCTTAATTTCCATATCTATAAAATGGGGATGATGATTTTACCTACTTTATAGGGTTATTGCAAGGCTTGCGTAACAGAATCCATGGAACTCAAGGAACTTCCAAGATGGTTGAGGTGCAGACTGAGGATTTACATACACTGCCTTCTGGGAGGTGACGTCAGTATAGTGGGGCAGAAATGATGACAGGTTCCTGGTGTGCTACAGGATGCGATTAAGCCGATCTTGCCCTTCCTTTCCCCAGAATGACCAGTGCCTGCCACCGGAAGTGTGTGCCTCCACATTACAAGGAAGCAGAACTGTCCAAGGGCGAGTCCGTGTGCCTGGACCGGTGTGTCTCCAAGTACCTGGATATTCATGAGCGGATGGGCAAAAAGTTGACAGAGTTGTCGATGCAGGATGAAGAGCTGATGAAGAGAGTACAGCAGAGCTCTGGGCCTGCGTGAGGGCCCAGACAGTACACCCCGCGGTGCACCCTGACCCTTCCCACTTGTCTAATGAAAGTGCCACTAGTGGGTGTCGCCTGTGAAGACGGCCAGGTCTAGGCTCTGGCGTCTCTAAAGCCCAAAGTGTGGCGGAGCTCTCTCCTGGTGGAAGAAGGGGTATTTGTCACGTTGGAATGTGACTCTGTGTGTACGTGTGTGTGTGTGTTGGGTGGTGTACATATATATATTAAAACAAGTTTATTGACACCTACTCTGTGCAAAGTGGCGTGTGCGACACTCGCGAGCAGAGGGAGCAGATAGAGCCTCCACCAGCAGAGCGAGTCCGGCGTGGTGGTGAAGAGTATGGACCAGTGTGATGACTTAGGTTTGCTCCAAGTCATCCATTTACTCTGACCCTGAATGTGTTGCTTCACTGTGCTTTAACTGCCTCTTTGAAATGGGTATGATCATTAGGCCATTGTGGGGATTAAATGAATTATTTGTGGAAGACACTTATCATGATTATTGGGCAGAGAAAAGTACTAAGTATTGTATGTATGTGATACATGTGGTTTTGTCTTTAAAGGTGCAGGCAGGAATGAAGGCAGGTGGGCAGGTAGAAAGAGAGAGGAGGAAGAAGTATTTTATTTTTACTTTGTTGTTTCTCCAGGTCCCAGCTCTTGAACTGGGGACCTTGGGATGTATGTGGATTATGCTCAGTGAACTAAACCAATAGAGCTCCAGGATGTGTGTGTGTGTGTGTGTGTGTGTGTGTGTGTGTGTGTGTGTGTGTGTGTTTAAATCTAGCTGGAAATTAAGTGGAGTCAGGCAGGCACTTTCACAAATTACAGAATCTGATATAGAGGAGAGGGGGAGAAGTAATGGGATTAAAGAAGGAAGCAGCCAGCTGGTTGGTTCTAAATGACACAATCGATGCTTTATGTGTGTTGCGAGTGACCCAAGCAGGGGACTGAGTGGTGACCATTGCCATGTAGTGTTTACCTGAATAAGGGGCTGCACTCCTCTCTTCACACACCATCTAGTCTAGTCCACCAAAGTCTTAGGGGTCCTGTTAGGAAATGGAGGCTCAGAGGTGGTTGTTTCTGGAGGTCCCGGGTGTGGAGCACTCCCCAGGCCAGGGCTGATGCCCTCTGCCCTCTGAGGAGGGGCTGCCTCAGTCCCTGCCCTGAGGAGTAGTGCCCTTAGCGACTTGTGCAGCTTCCGGAAGGTGCCTCACACTAGACGGGATTTGGCTGATCCAGAGCTACCTGTGATAGTGGTACCCTCTCCGGGGGTCCTCACAGTACAGGGAGGGGTTTGGGATGGAAGCCCACCAACCCATTGGGCAGAGAACAAAAGAGACAGGGTGGACATGAGCTTCAGGCTCAAAAGGGCAGGTTCAAGCCAGCCCACCTAGGGTGGAATTTCTAGTTGTGTGATCTTGCCTGAGACATTTAACTGTTCTGTGTCTGTTACCTCATCTCGAAAACAGTGATAAAGCTGGTTGAGTGCTATGGAAGTTACATGTTAGTAACTAAAGCACTTAAGAGAGTGCCTAGCACTCTCGTGTTAAGTGCTTAATGTCCGCTTTTCTTTTTATTGCTAAATTTGTCGTGAAGAAACCCTCAATAGACTCCTGTCCCCCAAAGAAACTTCAACCGGTCCATCTCCCTTAGGTGGACACAGAGCTAAGGCTGCTTTCTGGATACGGAGTTCGAGGTTGGGTCAGCAGGTGGCGCTGTCTGCACACAGACCAGCTCAGCTGGTTCTTCCAACGTGTATTCTTGGCCGATTCCAGGAGTGGTGAAGCAGTTGCGGTTTTACCTGCCCTTCGAGTTAGCAAGGGACATTCAAAAATCCGTGATAGCACATAACTGCTATCTAGGTGGTAGGAGTACAAAGAAGAGGTGCCGCCTGGAGAGGCTAGCGCTAGCAAAGAGCAGAAAGTAGGGCACTCAAGAAACAAAGCTTCTGCGCCTGGAGTGGAGAGCGAAGGGAGGTGGTGGCGAGAGAGGAGACTTGCCGGCGGGGCTGGCGCGCCTCCAAGAGGGCCCCAGGAGCTGTGTTAAGGGGTTTGGATTTTCTCCTGCTAAGGGCATCTGCAGCCGGTTGGAGGGCGTGAACCCTGGCAGGGAAAATGACAGCTGCGTTTCAGAGGCTCCCTGTAGTTGCCAGCTAGGGGGATGGTGGCTGATGATGGATTGAGGGGAGCCCTGCCAGGGAGCCGGAGAGGATTGGGGCGGTGAGGAGGGGACAATGCCTGTAAGAGTACTTGTGCCCCCATGTACCAGGAAGTAGGTTGTTTCCATTAATCCTGACAACAGCTCTGGGCAAGTATGATTTTCTCGTGTTAGAAGCTGATGAAGCAGAGGCTCTGAAAAGTTAGGAACTTGCTGAAAGTTCACACTAAAGAAGTGCGTGGCAGAGCCAAGACTTCAGTTTAACAGACACAAGAGCCCATGTTTATGTATTAATTTTTTTAAGAGGAAAGAAGCAGGCAGGAGTGAAGGCAGGCAGGCAGGCAGAGGATGAAGACGCATCTATCCATTCATTTAATTGTCCGTGTTGGTTGTTCCCATCAATCTCAGGCCATGAGGTCCTTGGGCTTTGGGACTATGCTGGAGCCACAGACTTCACTCCTGGCCACTGGGGTGTGCCCAAGAGCCCATTTTTAACCACCCCTATAGCACTCAGTAAATGGTCGCTAGTAAGGAATATGTCAGCAGTTTCGTATTTCGTTCGACAATGTTTATTGTTGGTCTACTACAGGCAAAGAGCTATAGAACGTGGCCAAAGTGAATTAGCAAGGTCCCTGTCCTAGTGAATAGTGTGGGGGTGGGGACGGGTGGGGTGACAGGAGAGAACAAATGTATATGGGGTAGTAAAATAGTGTAGGCCCTTTCTGCCATAGAGCAGAGTCAAAAATTCCTAATTCTCAGATGTGTTTTTGCTAGATTGATCACCATTTTTAAAACCAGGAAATGTCTAGTGCACCTGGTGGCTCAGCATTGAGGTCTGCGGCTCCCCACGGCAGAGTCCCTGCAAAGCCCAAGGACAGGGATGCGGGAGGGGTGGGAGGTGTGTGCGTGGGAAACAACCAACATGAACAATTAAATGGCCACATAGATACTTCTACCTCTAAATAATTTTTTTAATAAAAAAAAATTGGACTTTGGCTTATGAAAATTGAGAGGATCTGACAAGTCAGCCTACAGTCCTGCTTATTGGTGGTGGCCTGTTGGAAGAAAGACAGGGGCTCTGCCATCCAACAAACCACCCGCCACATCCTTCTTTCATCATCCACTTGACCTGCAGGCCGTCAGTCTGCACCTTCTGCTCTGGATGCTCAGACCAGCCAGCCACTCCATGAGAAGACATGTAATATCCTGGAGCAAGCAGCCTCTGAGATGGCCCAGTGATGCCGCCTGCTCTCTTCATCCTACGTGCGATCCCCTTCCCTTGAGTGCACACGAGACCCAGAGACTTGCTTCTAACAGACACAGCAAAGCTGCCGGGAAGTAACTCCCGAGGCTGAGGTGCAGAAGGTTGTAATGGCCAATTTGACGGTTCTCTCCCTCCCATCCCACTTGTTTGCTTATTTGATGAAACAAGCTTCCCTGGTGTGAGCTGCCCTGTGATGAGGCCCCTGAAGTCAGGAACACAGGCAGCCTCCAGCCAACAGCCTGAGAGGAACTGAATCCTGCCATCACCACCGGAGTGGGTGTGGAAGCAGACCCTTCTCCGGTGAGATGGTCTCAGCCCTGGCTGACCGTCTGCATCCTGGAAAGAGAGCCTGCAGCACAGGACTTCGGAGCTCTTCCCTGACTACAGATCTGGAGAAAGGGAGACAATGTTATTTTAAAGTATTACATTTCTGTTATACAGAAAACCAAGACAAGTTGTCCGAGCTTGGTCAATCCAGCCAGCTACATCCTGTATGTGCCTGTCACCATTCCAGGCACACTGGGACACAGTGAGCAGAAAAAGAAGCTCGCCGTCCTGGAGGCGATGGTTCCACCTTGTAGAAGCCTGTGCTGGCGTGTTGTTTGTTTGTTTCAAAGGAAGGTGCGGGCAGGAAGGAAGGCGAGTAGGCAGACAGGCAGGGAGAGAGAGGAGGAAGAAGCATTTTGTTTTTATTTAGTTGTTCACATCGGTTGTTCCTCCAGCCCCCAGACCCAGCCATGTATGTGGGACTGCTCCCGGCGATATTAGATCCCACACCTGGCACTGCTGTTTTAAAAGAATGGCAGTTCCCTCAGCTCTTGAGGGAGAACTTTTTTAAATTTACTTTCTTATTTTTACACATTAAAATAAACTCACATGTAAAGGTTCCCCCCTCATATATGTCAACACACCCTGTCCTGGGGGAGAGCTTCTTAATCTTTCAGCTCCTACACTCCTTCGAAACTCCCAGCAAGACCACAGGCTGGTTCTTCAGATAAATGTGCATGTACATAGGACTGAGCATGCGATTTCAGGAAATTTCCGAAGAGCGCTTATAGGCTGACCTGAGGGGTGTCTTGTGACAAGAACTGTTTCAGGTTGGGCAAAGAGAAGCAACGTAATAAGTCTAGTGGGGGGGACAGATTTTAAAAGCAGCCACTTTGAGAGTGGTGATAAGGGCCACGAGACACACTGGGGGGCCTGGGGGGTTATCTACAGGAAGAGGCTCCCAGGCCTGGGTGCTCCGAGAATGCCTTCCCCAGATAGAGAAGGCAGTGAGGTCTGCAGGCCAGGTAGGTATTTGCCCGTTAGTGGGCATATGGGGTGCTGGGGTCTGTGTCAAGTGAGGAAGGTGGGCTCAGAAACTTGCCCTCTGGCCCATGCAGTCCAGCAGAGGAAACGGACACATCATGAGGACTTTTACCAAAGGGTCTCATAGCAAAGGGATTTATTGCTGGAGTCAGGCAGAGACTTCCCCTAGGAAGTGACCATTAAGTGACAATCTGGAGGATTAGATAGGCCAGGGCAGGGGAATATTATGGGATCGGGAGGAGCTTAAGTGTGTGTGGGGGGGACATGGGGTGTCATGCTCAACATGGCAAAAGCGTAGGAGAGATGTCAGAGGTGGACTTGGGGCCCAGACAGACTCGCCATTGTTGGACATTCATACATTTCCCCAAGAGTCATGGGAAGCTTTAAAGGGAGTGGCCTGGGTGAACCTGTTTCCAGGAGATTCTTTTGACTGGATAGTGGGGTTTTGTGAATGATGGGAACCAGGAAGGCCATGGTGAAAGGTTCACAGGAGTCCAGATGGGAGCTGACGGTGATCTGGACTAGGGGACGGCAGTGGACAGAGATGGGAAGTCTTTAAAGGTGGGAACCACGGGTCCGGCTCACTGGTAGGTTGGACTCGGGAGGTGAGGCAGGGACTGAAGTCGGGGATAACTGCAGTCCTGTGGCTTTAGCAACTGAACGGAGGGTGGTACTTTCATGACACAGGCCACAGGTAGGAAGTGGAAGCGAGGAGATCGTGGGTCAGTTTCACTTATGACTGAGCTCTTCATTGATCTCAGGAGATCAGTACAATTGGCCAACATCTGCCTTTCCAACTACCAACTTTTGCTAGTCCTCCATTCCTGATTTTTTTTTTTTTTTTTCACAAAGCAAAGGTGCAGGCAGGAATGAAGGTGAGTGGGCAGGCAGAAAAAGGAGGAGCCATTTTATTTTATTTAGTTGTTCATCTTGGTTGTCACCCGTTTTTCCCCTGCCCCAGGACGTGAACCTGAGTCCTTGGGATATATCGGACTGTACTTGGCCAGAGGCAGTGGACCTCACTGCTACTCCACCAGAGAGTGCCAGCTCCCCCGATTCTTACATCTCATCCACGCTGACCCCATCTCAGCAGCCTGGGTACTGCAGACTCTCCTGTTACAGGACCTCACATAAACGGTGTCTTCCTCTTGGGAGTCGATAATTCCTGATTAAGACATGGAAATCTTCAGAGCTTAGCCCAAGCGACATCTTTAAAGACTCCTCCCTGACCTTCAGTCTAGATCAAACCCTCTCCACAGTTCCGTCCTCACTGCAGACACCGTATGGCTAGCACGGTGCTCCATCAGACGAATTCCACTTCGCATGGGATCATTTGAGTCATTCCTGCCCCTCCCAGCAGACCTTGTATTCTCTGAGAGAGGGAGCTGTGGCATATCGTCATCAAAGCCCTAGTGGCTGACACATGCAAAGTGTTTTTTTTTTTTTTTTCTAAAATAGAGATATAATTCACTTAGCACGGTCAGCCTTTTAAACAGTCCTATCCAGTGGATTTCCATATATCCACAAGGCTGTACAGCCGTCACTAGCTAATTGCACATTTTCAGTGCCCCAAGTGGCGACTCTGCTCTCATTAGCAACCACTTCCCATTTCCCCTCCCTCAGTTCCTGGCAACCACTCATCTAGTGCAGTCTCAGTGGAACTGCCTATTCTCGGCGTTTCATGTAAGTGCAGTCAGACGTGTGCTCTTTGGTGCTTGTTTTTTTTTTTTTTTTTCCACTTAGCTTAATGCTTTCAAGGTTCATCCATGCTGTACCAGGATTTTGCTTTTTTTCGACTTCATTTCTTTTTATGACCAAAATGATACCTTCGTTTACACGTACTTTGTGTGTCCATCAGCTGATCAACAATTGAGTTGTTTGCACTTCTTGATTCTCAGGACCAAAGCGGTGATGAATATTTGTGTCCAAGTGTTTTGTGTCGATATATGTTCACAATCCTCTGGGGTCTCTGCCTAGTTGTGGAATTGCTGGGTCACAGTGGAAGCTCTCCAGCTAAGCATTTGAGGAATTGCTAACAGTTTCCAAAGTGGCTGCTCCATTTTAGTGACATTCCTCATGCAAAGACTTAGAGTAACAATTTGTTAGGCTGAATACATATTTCTAACATCCCTGGAGACTATGATTCTCGGCACTTAACGGCACAGAAAGGTGACGCTCAGGAGCGTCAGTGCCTGGGGCAAACTCACACCACTCATCAGCTGCAGAGCCAGATGGGCACCTTGCCTGTGTGAGTCCTGAGCCAGTACTCCTGGCCACTCAGCTGTGAAGCGGACTCCAGCCAGGTCAGGAGGTCCAGCGTGATAACACAGTTCTACTCATGCTGTGGCTAGGTCAGGGGAACACAGTCTAGGAAGGAATTACTTTCAGGGGAGGGATTGAAAAATCCTTTTCATTCTGATAAGGAAGTGTGTCTCAGGTCTCTCTTTTGTTTACTCTAAAGGAAAAGTGCAGGTAGGGAAGGAGAGGAGGAAGACACATTTTATTTTAATTTTGTTGTTCACACTGGTTGTTTCCCCCTGGACCTGGGACATGACCCTGGGTCCCTGCGATATACATGGTCTGCATCATATCGGAGGCAGTGGATCCAACCACTACCCCACCAGGATATGCCCTCTTCTCTGTTTTTAATCTAAACTATCACAGTGGCGTCCTAACTGCTTTTAAGGCCTCTCACCTTTCCAATGTATCCTCCACTCACCAGACACACAAACTCCACTATATTTATCCCCTTTCTTGAAAATAAAACCAATAGAAAACAAAAGCCAGGCGTTCTTATCCTACCTCACCACATTGGCAATACTTGTCCTTGCACAGGTCATCCCAAACTGACCCTGGCCTACCTTTCCAGCTTCGCTTCATTTATTATTTACCATTCCCTCTCATTTATTCAGCACATGTTGGCCACGGGCTTGTTACCTGCCAGGTCCTGTGATAGACGGCGGGCACACAAACCGCCTTCGACACTGTTCCTGCCCCCAAGAGATTTCTAGCTCCTGGGGAGGCAGCCAGTGACACCGATGATTCCAGATCAGTGTGAGACCTTCAAGAGACGTTAGAAGAGGGTTTGAGGGGAGTACAAGGACAGGGCCCCTAACCCAGTCTAGGATCAGATAGCTTCCAGAAAGTGCTGAAATGTGGCTGAAACATCAGAAATGAAGAAGGCCACCTGCCGGTCAACAAGAAGGAACAGCAGGTGTAGAGGCAAGAAGGTGTGGCACCAGCTGCCTTCCACTGCATTCCCAGGTGTGTAGGGAGCGCCTTTTAGGTGCTAGGTGCTCTTCTGGGTGCTGGGGGCACAGCAGTGAGGACCACAGAGCAGGCCTGCACAGAGCTGACCGCTCACGAGGGGAGCACGGAAATGTGGGAGGGGGTGGGGAAGAGCAGGGGGCGGGGTGTCCATAGATCCCTGGAGCCTGTGAAGGGGCCCACGTATCCTCTGAGTGTTGAATGTAAGTGTTCTGTGCGGTTGTGTTCAATGACTGAACATTTCACTGTTTTCTCAAAGGGATCCGTGACAGGCATGCCCTGGTGGAGTAGTGGTGTTAGGTCAGCTGCCTCTGAAAGAGAGCGGTCCACATAGATCCCCAGGAGCTGGGTTTGGGGGTGGGGTGGGGGGAACCACTGTGAACAACTAGATAGAAATAAAAGAAAATGCTGCTTCCTCCTCTCTCTCCCTGTCTGCCTGCTCACCTTCATTCCTGCCTGCCCCTTTCCTTTGAAAAAATAAAAAGGATCCATGAGGATCTTAGACTGGAATCCTTTTCCTAGGGTGCTAAGGGGTTTGACCTTGCTCTGGATGTTCTAGGAGCCTGGATTTTAAGTGAAACCATCAGGGCCTGACATTGCTCCTGCCAGAGGGAACCCTCTGCGCCTCGTCCACGGAACCTCTGACCTGGCGCCCCCAGATGAGGAGGAACGGAAAGGGCCTCCCTCCAGAGTGAGACTGATCTGACTCCACTCAGTGTTCCAGCTGCCAGTCAGCTTCCTCTGGGTAAAGCTGTGAAGTTGACGGGAGACCAGGCCGTCCTCAGCATGTCATGATAGTTTTTGTTTGGAAATGGCCCAGCATATCGTAGTCACTCAGCACATGTCAGTTTCTGTCCTGGCTGGTGGCTCAGCTGTTCAGAGAGCACCCCTTATGGGAGGCCTTCTTCGATCTTCATGGAAAATTAAAATCACTCGCATTCCCGCAGAGCTTTGTGGGAATCGTCAATATTGCCCACTATGCACTGTATTCAATCCACATCTGTGTTTATCTGCCCTTGTGGTCATCATCTCATTCATCCCTGCCACAGTCCAAGTTGTGAGGATGCCTCTTGGTTTTACCAACGAGGAAACTGAGGCTGGGTGGGGCTGGGAGGACCAGGGTTGAGATACTTAAAGGAATCAACCAGTGACTGGAAGCATCCCATCACCAGGTGGTGGAAATAGTAAGGACAGCAAGATAAGGATGAGAAAAACATAGCCTATGCTTATTATGTGCTTAGCTATGCTGAGTATTTTACATGTATCATGACCCCCAAGTCCGCCCCCTCTGCCCCCTCCCCTCCCAACCCCCCACGGACAGGTGGTAGTGGGTAGCACTGTTATGACAATTTATAGAGCAGGAAATCGAGGCTCAGAGAGGTCAAGGGACTTTTCCAGGGTAACCCAGGCCTGCAGTTTCAAAGTCAAGCTCAGACCTCACTCTGACTAGCTCTGAAGAAACACGTGTCATTCTGGCTTTCGAAAATCCCTACTCCCAATTGCACAGTTCAAAACTCCACCCTAGCCTGCCGCGCATCTCGGTCAGTCGGCTCAAGCCAGTCATTCTTTGTTTTGACCAAGGATACAGAGGGCGCTGCCCGATTCGTCTGGGGGCCCCAGAGAGAGAGAGAGAGGGTGGGGGGCGCGGGTGGACATTTTAGGTGCCGGGGGACCGTATCTGGGGACCGGAGCACGAGTCACGTGCGTGTGAAACTCGACCAGCGGGAGGGGAAGGGAAGGAGCCCCCGCCCCTACCTCTGGGCGCAGCCCGGGACGGGCGTAAATACAACTATCAA
Source organism: Solenodon paradoxus (assembly GCA_004363575.1). Classification (NCBI taxonomy): domain Eukaryota; kingdom Metazoa; phylum Chordata; class Mammalia; order Eulipotyphla; family Solenodontidae; genus Solenodon; species Solenodon paradoxus. The sequence continues at coordinate 78,236 of RJWH01002716.1, forward strand.
CTCCGTAGATACACTGTGTCCACGGCCCGCCCGGCGGATCGGTGGCGTCCGGCGGGTTCCCAGCTGCCCAACTTTTAACAAGGGGGCCGACGCGGAGAGAACACCGGGCTGTCGGGCTGAGTCTCCGGAGCCGACCCGCCCGCGGCGCAGAGAAGTCGGAGAGCGGGTGGTTCGGGGCTGGGCCCGCGGGACACCGGACGCGGAGCGTGCGGACGCGCGGCGGAGGCGCTGTGCTTCGGGACAGCGGCTTCGGGTCAGCGGCTTCGGGGGGCGCGCCTGCCCAGGCCAGAGGTGAGCAGCGGCAGGGGCGCGGGTGCCCGGCTGCGTGTCGGCTGAGAGTCCCACCGGGCCGGCACCCGCCGCACCCCAAGCTCCTCCCCCAGACCCGTTACCTGAGCCCGCCGGTCCCGCGTGCGCTGTCAGGTTTCTCCAAGCGCGTCCCTCTGTCCCTTTACTCCGGCCCCTCGGACTCCCCCTCCTCTCTCGGCCCCCTCTGGCTGCACGTCCTCATAGCAGAGCCCCACTGCCGTCCAAGCGCGGGAGCCCCACCGGCCTGCGGGGCGGCGCATCCGGAGTCCCATTTCACAGATGGGGCTACCGAGGCCGCCCGGGAGATGCTCCGCGGGCTTCCCCCGTCCTTCGTGCCCTTTCTTGTTTGCCCTTCCTCGTCCTTCCCCTCTGCGTTCCTCGGTCTCACCCGCCGGGCCGCTCCCCGCCCCCGCCGCCGCGCCACCCGCGTCCCGTCTCCTCCCGCGGTGGCGGCGGCGGGGGGAGCCCGGGCTTCGTCCCTCCCTCTGGTAAACACGCCCGCCCGCCCGCCAGCCCATCCGCCGCCGCGGCCCTTATAAAGTCAGCGGCCGCCGGACTTCCTGCTGGAGCGCGAGCCCCCTCCCAGGGCCGGAGGGGGCGGGCGGGCTCCCAGGCGCTCAGCGTGGTGCCCCGCGTCCTGTGAAGTGAGTGGGGGGCGCGCGGGGGCGCCGGGGCGCGGGGGGGCCCGCCCCGGGTCTCCTTCCACGTGGCAGCTGTTAGCTTGGCTCGAGCGACTGCGGGGACACGGGTCTCCCTGTGCGGAAAGGGGGAGGGCTTGCTGTCGCCCGGCCCCAGAAGAGAGGAGTGGTCTTTAGGGGCCACAGGAAGGGGGTGCCTTAGGCTCACTTCAGACTTCCCTTTCCTTGTGCTGGTTCCTTCTGGGGGCCCTCCCTGGCTCATGAGGCTGGATACTGGCCAGCTGTGGCTTCAGAGTGTGCTCTGCTCCTTGCTGACCTTTGGGGACATGGAGAAGCGCGGAGTTGGCCCCCTGGGAGAAGAGCTCTGCGCGTCCCGGCCGGGGTGGAAGGACCCGGCAGCGCGCCAGGAAGCTGTGGCGCGCACACAGGACCTTCCTTGTCTCAGATAGTGGCCAGGCGGGAGCCCAGCGCCGCGCGTGCCCCTGGCACTCCCAGTGCACCCAGAGGCAGCTTGGCGGCACCAGCTCAGAGCCTAGGGCTCTATGCGACCTCCATGAGGGGCTATTCGTGGATTGGCTCGAGGGGTCTCAGGAGCCACGGTGATGCAGGGCCCTTCCCAGGGGCCGCTTGGGGGCCCCTCGCTCAGCGCTGTGTTCCTGTGCAGGCTCTCGGCCAACATGGCCCCCACGCTGCAGCAGGCGTACCGGAGGCGTTGGTGGATGGCCTGCACTGCGGTGCTGGAGAACCTCTTTTTTTCCGCCGTGCTCCTGGGCTGGAGCTCCCTGCTGATCATACTGAAGAAGGAGGGCTTCTATTCCAGCATGTGCCAAGGTATGCCCGAGAAGAGCCAGTGGGGCTGGGGACTTGGGGCCAGGAGATGGGGAAGGTGGAAGCCAGGAAAAGGACCCCAGACCCAGTGGATGGAAAGAAGGGGTACTCAGGGCTGAGCCCAAGCCAGGGAGTTGGACAGACCCTCATCTTGACCTCTTCGAACTTCATCTGGAGAATAGGTGACATTCTGCCCCCTCCACCGCCTTTATCTAGTCAGCCTTCACTGGCTGTCAAACAGCCTCTGCTGGGCAAGCAGGTCCTGGGACTGACAGGCCACGGCCTTAGCCCCTGACAGCCTCAGGTCTAGAGCAAGATGGAGACTCCAAGGAGAAGTGCTGCACCTACCTGGGCGGACTTCCTAATAGTGCTATTGCTAAGCAGAAAGAAGGCAAAGCCAGCCTACAACGTGGATTTGCATGTGAAGGACTTCAGGCTTCCTTTTTCAGACCCTTTGAGGTCCCATCTTCACATCACCCATTGCACGCAGTACATAGTCTTTCTCTAGATCAGGCAGGTTTTGCTGAGGGCCCAGCCCTGATTCCATTTCAATCACCTTGGCTTCCTGCGAGTAGGCCAGAATGAGGGAGTGGGAATTCTCCCCGGCTTTGGGAGTAAGAACCATTAGCATTGGCTGTCTTCAGGTACCTGGGGACAGGAAGTCACTCCTCCTGGCGCTTGGGACTTAGGCTTGGTGGTCTGATGGGTGTCTTCTTTTTCTGGGAAGGAGAGAGCTGTGCCGATGAGCCCAGCCTAAGGAATGGCTGGATGTGAAGTCCGACACCCCCATGCCTCCTTATCCTGCCCCTCCAACCACCTCCAGGCTGTGGATAGGCTTTGGAGGAAGGCCAGCTTTGGGTAGAATCCCAGCTTCCACCACTTTGACCAGCAACTTCCTTAAGCATTGAGGTCCAGTTTTTGGGTCTGCACAAATGAGAAGAGTAGTGGTACCTAGCCCATGAGGGCACTTTGACAAATGCTGGTGTTTCCAGTACCTCCCCTCCTCTCCCTGGGAGCCTGAACACCTTCATTTTGGGGGTGGAGAGAGGGAGTTTGGGTGTCTGCTCTGGGCAGCACTTCTTCACCAGGGGGCTGCGCCACCCTTGCCTGGGGTTATCTGTAGGGAAATAGCAGGTGGCATGAATGATGGGGTGATGGGTGGGTGATGGGGACCACAGGAGGTGGAGATTAGAGTTGGCAGCTGGCCAAGAAGGCAGGTGGCTCAGGAGGAGCAGGCCTGGGATGAAATGATAGGTTTTGCAGGCTGACTGAATGAACCAAGTGGAGGGTTAAGAGGACTTTGGGGGGAACCGTTTGCAAATGTAGATGAAGAATCCAGATTCTCTCTGACTTGCTTACCTGAAGATAGAGAGGCACTTGCCTTTGCTGCTTAGCGGCCTTCATGCCAGCCAGGCTCCATCTGGTATCTTCTTCCTGCCTTTTACACCTGTTTTCTTTCTTTTTTTAATCATCTTTGTTGAAGATTAATTTACACCACACATTTCGATAAGATTTGCCCAGTCGATACACCTCAGTAGCCATCTCTGCAATCAATATTTAGAATATTTCTACCACCCACTCCTCCAAATTCCTACTTCCCCTTTTCTGCCTATCCCTCCACCTGTGTTTGCAAAAAATATGTATATGACCTTTCTTGTGGTGTTGCTTGTTTTGAAGCATTTTTATTTAATTTTTCCAGTTAGTTGTTCACACTGGTTGTCTGCCCCCAGACACAGGACTCACACCCAGAGGCACATGGCCTGTGTCCTTCAGAGATGACTGACCCAACCACTGCTCCACCAGAGTACACCCATGTATAAGAGGTTTTTACAGATAATAAGTCACATGCCTTTCACTCACCCACTTAAGACTCCCCTCCTCCCTCAAGCAACAGGCAGCCACTCACCTATCTGCGACATCCATTTGTCTGTGACAACAATAAATTTGGTGATTCCGAACATTTCACCTCGTTTTGACGATTCTGAGCATTTTATAATATGGGGTCTTTGGTGACAGGCTTTTCTCACTGGTGTTTTTAATGTTCCTCCATGTCGTAGTTTCTATCAGAATCTGGTTTCTTTCCACAGCTGAATAATGCTCCATCGTATGGGTGTGCCACATTGTGTTTTGTTTATCCCGTCGTCAGCTGATGGACATGTGGGTCATTTCCACTTGTTGGCTTCTATGAGTAATGCTTCTGTGGACCTCATACAGGGGGCAGGTTTCTTCCTCTCAGGTTTGTGTCTAGGAGTGGAATCCGGGCCAGCAGGGCAGCACTGCTGACCACTCTCAGGAGCTGTGAAACTGTTTTCCAAAGACGTTGTTCCATTTTACATTCTCTCTAGAAGAGTATGAGGTTCTAAAGTCTCCACGTCCTAGACAGCACTCATCATTACCCATCTCTTTTCATTACTGAGCCATTTTATTGGATCGAAAGTGTTATCAATTTGTGGTTTTGATTTGCGTTTCCCTAATGGTGAATGATGGTATTTTTTTCATGTGCTTTTCGGCCATTTGTTTGTTTTCTTTGGTGGCATGTTGATTCCGATCCTTTGCTCATTCTTAAAATAGGGTTATTTGTCTTTTCGTTATTACCTTGTAAGAGTTCTTTCTCTTTTAGATACAAGTCCCTTGCAGATATGTGATCTGCAATATTTCTCTGCGAGTATGACAGTCTCTTCGCTTTCTTCATGTGTCAGAAACCACTGCCTAATTGGAGGCTGCACATATTTATGCCTGTGTTTTCTTCTGAGAGTTTTGTAACTTTGACTCCTACATTTAGATCTTTGATCCACTTGCAGTTAATTTTTGTCTCTTGTGTAAGGTGTCCCCCGGTTGGTGTCCCCCTGGTTGAAGGTGTGTCTGAGTCTAGTTGTTTGAGACCCCTTGAGGTGACCAAAGTGAACCTCCCCCCTTTCTCAGAAGTTATTTGTCCATTTTTGGATGACAGGCACAATCTGTCTCTCCCCCACCTCTCTCCATTCAGGGGACACCAGCCCAACTCTTTGAGCCTGTCAGGCTGATTGGGCCTGTTCAAGCCGCCATATCAAGAATGTCCACTTCTGCTTCATGAAGGCTCACTCATGGTGGCTTCCGTTTCCCTCTACAGAGTCCCAAGAACACAGCATTAGACCAGAATTGGGGCTCCCCTAGTACCTGGAAAGACATAGGTGGCAAGCTGCCAGCTCTGCTCTGTGCTGCTTGGCTGCCTTGAAGCAGTTACTTAATCTCCTCAATAGCTCAGTTACCCCTTTTGTGAACGAGCCCAATAATCCTTACCTGGGGGCGTGTCGTGAAGAGGAACCCGGAGCACGCGTACTGCATTCAGCCTACAGGTAGAGTTGTTCTGTCTGCACTCAGCTTCTCCATCACTTGCTATGAGATCTCAGACCACCTTCCCACCTCTGGGTCTCCACTTGCAAGTTTGTAAAACAGAGTGGAAAACCCACACCTTCTTGCTGCAGACCAGTGACGCAAGGACCCAGTGGTGTCATTGACTGTGGTTGAGGTGTTCACTAGCGCAGGCTTTGGGGTTCCCTGGCCACACCCTGTCTCGGTGCATTCCTCTCCCTCTTGCAGGACACCCTGAGGTGGGTGGCTGATGGGGTGTCGTAGCTAAACACAGTTCTGTCGCTCAGAAATTAGCAAGGGGTGGTTCAGCGAGCACATCATACATGATGGTGTGTCCAGCATAGGTGCCAAACGAATAAAACAGTGACTAACGCTCATTCTATTTGCTAGGCAACTCTCTTGTCCTCCCAGCATGTCTGTGATGCAGTGCTTATTACCAGTCCCCTTCCATAGATGAGAAAACTGAAGCCCAGAGATGCTAAGTAACTTGTCCGAGGTCACACAGCTGATGAGTAAGGAGCAGAGCAAAGATTCGACCCCAGAGCTGACTCCAGAATCTTCTCCTAGGCCTCCTGGGAAGAGTGTAGACAATGTCTAACCTCATTCAGCTTAAACTTGTCATAGGGGGAGTCCAGCCGTGGACAAGAAGACTGGCAAGAGCCCGGCCCTGTAGGTATTTTGGTGAATGTGACTCTGTTCACAGCAGGGAGGTGAAAGGTTAGGGTGAGGAAGGGTTCACTGAGCTTGGAGACAAAGGAAATGGGGTTCCTTTGTGGTGTGTGGGTGCACAGCCCTCCTCAGAGCCAGTCCCTCAGGGGATATACCCACCGCCCTGTCTCATGGACAGGATAACAAAGGCTCAGAATTTCAGCAGAAGAGTTAACGGAGCCAGGGTCTGAACACATGCCGACCCTAGAGGGGGTACTTAACCACGATCCCGCTTTCCAGTGATTCCCAGACTTAACTACGTTTACCTTCATAGTTTTACCTTTTCTATGTGCCATGGGGAGTCTTATTAAGACTTTTTTGCTTTAAGGAAAGGCACAGACAGAAATGAAGGTGAGCAGGCAGGAAGAAAGGGGAGAAAGAAAAAAGCACTTCATTTATCTTTATTTAAATGTTCATCCTGGTTGTTCGCCCTGGTCCTAGGTCTGTCCTGAATCAGGGACCTTGAGATGAATGCGGACTATGCCATCATGGATTAACCCACTAGGCCACCAGGGTGCACCTGCTTAAGAGTTTCTTTGCTAGCAACCCACTTACAAAAAATATTCTAAATAGCCATATTCTAAAGTGTAATATCCTGGGGTCTTGGGTTTTATATTACACACAAGCACATACATGATACGTGGACATACATGTGTCGTAAATAGATTCATAATGTCTCTGATACACATGCAAACAACTGATGACTACTAGTGACTACGAGACTCAGAAGCCGTTCCTTGTGCCTCCTGTGTGAGTTTCCCATGTGCTACCCTTATCACACTTCGGGAAACACTCTTTTCTCTGGCTTCTGAGCCCAACTCCATCACTTTCCAAATGTCATTTCTCTCTCCCACCCCATGCCTCACTGGGCTTGTCTACGAAAGCAGGGAGGTGGGTTTCAAAGATTTCTTCTGTGGTCATTGACATGGAGAGAGGTCGAAGAGGCCTTTGCCTCTTGGGCTGGATTCTGATTTGGTTTAGAAGTCTGGCTTTACCCAACTCCTCAGAGTGATTAGACCTCAGGACCGAGCTTATGTTAGTCAAACTCACAGGAGGCTGCTCCATCAAGCAGAAAAACCAGTGGATTGGTTGACCTTGAATTATTAGCGGTCCACTGGCTGCGTCTCTTCAGCTGCAGAAGGACATGTGTCCTGGGCAGCAGTGGTATTGGCTTGCTGAGGACAGGGTGGCCGGCTGGTATACTGACAAGGTCGGGGCTTGAGTTTAAATCTGAGTCTGCTTGTAAGAAGCTGGGCATCTTCGAGTTACTTTGCTTCTCAGAGCCTCGTCTGTAAAATGGGACCATTACTTAAAAAAGGGGGTTTGCTGGTGATGGCTTTGATTTGCAAAGTAATACAAGCCCATATGTGCTGGTTCTCCATTCTCAACTCACTTTTTAGGATTGTTGTGAGGATTACATGAACTATACTGGCACAAAGTAGGTGCTAATTGAGAGCTAGTGGGACTGTGAGAGAAAGTTGTCAATTGATTGGGAAAACCTTAGGAGCAGGGAGAGTCTCAGACTCAAATGCCATCAGGGGCCAACAGTTAATAATAATTGGATGTAGCTGTGCAGGTGTAAGAGGTTAAGTGTCCTGGGAGCTAAAGGGAGGCGAGGCCTTGGGTGACCTGGAGAGGGCAAGCCCAGGAGAAAGGGGATCTCCCCTCAGCACCAGTGATGACCAGGTTTTTCCAACTTCTTCAAGAGAAGGCAGACTGCTGGATTTTTCTGTGATAACTCCTTATTTTATTTTATTAAAGGAAAGGTACAAATAGAAATGAAGTTGAGCAGGCAGGCAGGCAGGAAGAGAGGGGAGGAAGAAGCATTTTATTTTATTTAGTTGTTCATGTTGGTTGTTTCTGCCACCCCCAGGATGCACACCTGAGTCCTTGGGATATGCCCGCTAACTCCTCATTTTAAACTAGCACCCAATTCAAAATTGCAAGTAAAACAAAATTTGTGTGTAGGCTACTGCTGGTCACCTGTTGGCAGCTTCTGGCTGAAATTATCTGCATTTGTCCCTGTCCTAACACTATCCCTGTCATACAGTACGTTTGTAGAGAGAATAAATGGCTGTGAACCATGTGCTCTGGTGGCATTAAATCCACAGCTCTGGGTGGCATAGTCCACATAAAGCCCAAGGGCTTGGGTTCACAGCCTGGGGACAGCGGGGGACAACCAGCACGAGCAGCTCAGTGGATGGATAGATGATCTTTCCTCCTCTGCTTGCCTACTTCCTTCCTCTGAATCAATAAATAGTTCTTTTTTAAAAAAATGGGTGTAGACAAATCTGATGGAGGAATGGATGGTGATCATAAAGATCAATTAATTGCAGGGCTTTTCCAGACCCCAGGGCTGAGTGGACAAATATGAGCTGCTTCTCCAGGTGCCTGAACCATGCTCCACAGTTCCCCCAGCACCTGAGGTGCTTCTTTCCCTGTTGGCCAGCGCTCGTGCCCTGCAAATTCTTCCTTGTATTAACATACACCTCCCTTCACCTTTCTGCCACCTGCACACCCTTTCGACATTGAAATCAGGGGTCATGGTCACCGTAGAGGCAGATACCTCCTGTCTCCCAGCATCTAGGCACTTGCTCGTCTTCCTGCTTTGTTCTCTCTGCAGCCCCGTGACACTTTAAATCAATATCCATTGGTTTTCCTGCTCCTTATCTAACAGAAGCCCCGCGAGAGCTTAGAGCTTCCTGTCTGATTCCTCGTGGGATCCTGAGCACGCAAAGAGGCTCAAACACGACGACCCTGGGGGGGTCATCATCGACCCCTTCCTTGGCTTGTTCAGGACACCTGTCTGGGTCGGGCTCAGTGCAAAACTCTCTTCTCCAGTAGAGCCTCTGAAGGCGCCTGTAGGTCCTGCATTCTTGTCTCCTTATGCAGACCAGGGGCTCGAGGCGCAAAGACAGGAAAACCTACTTGTTTAGAGTTGCACAGTTAGTGAGGATGGAGCTGGGAATCCAGACCAGGGTCTGTCTGTCTGCCCTGGGCCGTGATCCCTAACACAGGGGCAGCCCCCTGGGGCTCACTGAGAATGGAGTGAAGTGAAACCACCCCCTTTGGCCATCACGAGCCTTCTTCGTTAGCTTGCCACAACTTCAAGTTGGTAGTTTTACATTGAGGACATGTCTTCCAGGGCAACTTTTACAGGGTACTGGAGGGCACTGTGGGCTCCTAATCTGGGTCTCGGTTTTATCATTTGGAGAACGGGATGCATTATTAGCTGACCTGTGCAGCCATCGCGAGTTAACAGTGACTGTTGGGACCAGTGTCTAGAACATACTTAAGTGCTCAGTACATGTTAGCTATTATTTTATCAGAATGTCATTGGTGGGAAAGCCTTCCTCTAAGTGTTAGGTGAAACTGTTCTTAAAGCGATGGAGGGAGACGAGGAAGAAGCATTTTTAAGGCAGGAGGAAGAGGAGAAGGAAGCACTTTTATTTATTAGTGGTTGTTTCCCCGCTGGTCCTGAACCGGGGACCTTGGGTTCTCCATAAAGGTCTGTGCCCCATCACAAGCTTAGCACCTGAGCCACCAAAGTGCACCTTCAAGTGAATTCTTGTTGCATACAGTGAGTGTCACTCACAGACTTGTCCACAGATTTGCAGGATCCTCTTGCCGAGATACAAACCCCTCCTCTTGGACAGTGAGTCCATGTTACAACCTGGCCAATACTTTGGTGTCCACTACCACGTCTGAGCTGCTTCTGACCTCCAGTTGGGCATCTACTCTCCCTGGGTGGGCACTAGGTGCTGCTCTGTATGGAGGCCCCCACTGGAGTACCTGTGACTTGAGGTCACCCCCAAAGTCAGCTGCTCAGAGGACGGGTGTGTGCACAGGACCCCGATCCGGCTGCTCTCCTGGCCCAGCTGTTCCTGATGACATGTGCTGAGGCCTCCTTTCCCCTCCTCAGCAAGGAATGTCACCAACACCACCCAGGATGAGCAGTGCCAGTGGCCCAGCTGTGACCGCCAGGACGAGATGCTTAACCTGGGCTTCACCATTGGCTCCTTCGTGCTGAGTGCCACCACCCTGCCGCTGGGGATCCTCATGGACCGCTTTGGGCCCCGGCCCGTGCGGCTTGTGGGCAGGTGAGTGGAAGGGGTGGGCTGCAGGGACGGGGCCGGTGCTGCAGGCAGAGGGGCTCAGAATACTGACCGCTCAGCCCTTCCCCCTTCCGGTCTCCACAGTGCCAGCTTCGCTGCATCCTGCACTCTCATGGCCTTGGCCTCTCGGGACAACACAGGTGAGCTGTCTGGCCTCTCTGGACATCCCCAGAACAGAATGGGTGGGACAAAGGTGCCTGTTTACCCCAGCTCCTGCCTTTGGCCTTCCACCACTCCCCAGTTGCCCTCGCTCATTCCTCTCCTCTTTCCAGTTCTATCTCCGTTGATTTTCCTGGCGCTGTCCCTGAATGGCTTTGGTGGCATCTGCCTAACATTCTCTTCACTCACGGTGAGTATGACAGGCCCTGGCATGGCCCCAGGGCACTCAGGGGAGGAAGGGGGTAGGAGTGGGTGAGGGTGAGGGTGGGAGAGGACCAGTGGACACAGATGGGTTGTGTGTGTGTGTGTGTGTGTGTGTGTGTGCGCGCGTGTGTGTGAGGGAGCCACACACACAGAGACAGACAGACAGACAGAAGCAGGCTGCCTCTAAGGGCAAGTGCAAGGCTGTGCTTGTGTGGATGAGGCCGAGGGTCAGAGTGTGGATATTGCTGTGTGTCCCAAACTTACAATGTCTACTGAGCTGTGTTATGGGCACTTGGGATACAGCACGAAGAGTACTGACACCTGTCTCACCTTCCTGGAGCTCACAAGAGGGAGTTGGGGTTATAGGATACTCAACACACAAGTGAATGAATAGATTGTGTCAGTAGTCCTAAATCCTGCTGAGAAAATAAAACTGGATAATATGGTGGTGACAGGGAGCCGATGGAGACTGTGTGTGTCTGCCACACGGTGTGTGTATGTGGGAAGCTGGGAGGTGAGGGAGACCATATGCCTAGGGAAGTCCATTTGTGAGTGTCCGAGATTAAGCCGTTTACAATTGTTGACATTTGACGGTGGTTGACCTCCAAACATAGTTTTTTTCGTGGCCTTACCTCTCACATACGTGTGGGCTCTGTGTGTGTGGTCTCACTCTAGGTGTATTTAAGAAACGGGTAAGTGTAAAGGTTAAAGACTCCGGAGCGCGGTGGGGGAGGGGCTCCTGGCTGGGCCAGCTTCGGGATGTGGCTGTTTATCTCGGATGAGTACTGCCTCACCTCCAAACTGGGTGTTTTGGCTGAATTTCTCTTCACCCAGCAGCCGCCTTTAATTCCAGGACATTTCACAACTCTAAGGAAGCGGATCCCTTCCGCCCCGCCCTTCTCTGCAGCCCCTTGGCGCTTTGCAACTTGGCCAGGAGTTCTTAAATCCCTTCTCTCCACTGCCCTGGGGGGCTAACCTCAAGCCCTGCCCAGCACCCCGCTTTGGCCGGCCGAGGAGGCTCGGCGCACAGCCCGCCCCCGGCCCCTCCCCCCACCGCTGTTAATCTCCAGCCAATGGCAGGGCGTCCCGCCATCCCCACCCCGGATTTGGCCACGCCCCCTGGCCGCTGGTGGCGGTCACAGCCTGGACAGATCCGAGGCAGGACGTCCAGTGCTGCCGGTCCCCAGCCCTGGGTTAGCCGAGCCTGCCACGTGCCCTTCTCTTACCCCGTGCTGGGCGGACCCTTGGGGGTCTTGGCGCTTTTTCCTGGCGTCCTTGGCCACATGCCTTGCAGATGCAGGGTGCCAGGGAGACCTGTGCCCCAATAGGGGTCAGCCTGACTCCATCCCCTTTTCTTAGTCACTTGGAGATCAGTGGGGGGTACTCAGTTCTCGGTTTATCCAACTTCCTGTCGGGGTTATCTGAGGTCCCCTCTGGAGCAGGGTTAAGCTTTGTATGGCATCTAAGGGCCTTCCCAGTTATAGCCTTGGATGACCCGGGGAGGATGGTGGTGGCTGAGGCGGGGTGTGCGTCAAGGAGAGCCTGACTTTGCTTTCCCCTCCCCCGAGGGCCTGGCTCCTGCTGGCCAGCAGAACACAGGGTCAATGAATTCTCCACGGGTGAGGTTCTGTACCTGCTCGGCAAGTCACAGCCACCTCCCTGGGCACCTGGATGCCCCTGCCCCTTCCCCAAGTCACACGCTCAGCTCCCTAACCCTGCCCATTGATTTGTCCTGGCTCAGCAGAAATGTGGACAGGGGCCCTCAGGAGGAGGGGGGTCCCATGGGTTACAGAGCCACCCATGGTCACAGCCTTGGGGGCTGGGGTGATTAGAGCAGAGGGAAAGTCACTCACATATTATGTGACCTTGAGTATCTTTCCCTCACTGGCTTCAATTTTCTATCACATGAATTACATTAGGTAAGTGTTTCTTTTTTAAAGGAAAGGTGCAGGCAGGAATTAAGGCAAGTAGGCAGGCAGGCAGGGAGAGAGAAAATGAAGACGCACTCCATTTATTTTTCATTTAGTTGTTCATCTTGGTCGTTCTCCCCAGCCTGGCATGAGAACCAGGGGCCTTGGGCTGTATTTGGACTGTGCTTGGTTGGAGGCAGCTGACCGAACCACTACTCCACCAAGGCACACATCTTTTTCTTTTTAAAGGAAAGGTGCAGGCATGAATTAAGGCCAGCAGAGGCAGGCAGGAAGAGGGAGGAAGACGCACTTCATTTGTTTTATTTAGTTGTTCATCTTAGTTGTGTGTGTCTGTCCCCACCCACCGACCCTGGGACGTGAACCTGAGTCCTTAGGATATATGTGGACTATGCTTGGTTAGAGGCAGCAGGCTCACCTACTACTTATCAGGACATGCTTCTTTTTCTTTAGAAAGAAACGATGCAGGCAAGAATGAAGGCAAGCGGAGACAGGCAGGAAGAAGGAGGAAGGTGTACTTCATTTATTTTATTTAGTTGTTCATTGTGGTTGGCCGGAGGCAGTGGACCCAGCCGCTGCTCCACCAGGGCGTGCCTAGATGAATATTTCTGAGACACCCATTCATGGGTTTTTAAGAGTCACATGATAAAGAGGCTCTATACATACTAGCGTGGGAAATCCCAGGGTTAAACACAATTGACAAAATCTCTCTCTGAGGGCACTTCTGAGAGCCTTTGAGATGTAATGTGCACCGGCTGTCTGTGGGAGGGTCCGAGTACCATTTCCAGCATTGATTTTGCCTTAGAACTTCTGTGTTTCCAAGCTCACAGTGAGGACCGCTGGGCTCCATGCTTCCCAGATTCCTCAGGTCGGGGTGGGAAAGGGGAGCCCTGCTGGGTGTCAGGCTCCACCCTGCTCACTGGGGCTGCTCTCCTCCCTCAGCTGCCCAACATGTTTGGGAATCTCCGCTCCACTTTCATGGCCCTCATGATTGGCTCCTATGCCTCTTCTGCCATCACGTTCCCAGGAGTCAAGGTATGGAGCTGCTTGGGGGAGGGAGGTGCCAGTGAGATCACTTGGGTTTTCTTTTTACCTTGACTCAAGACCTGAGAGGGGCTGAGTGAGCAGTGGCTAGTATTTCTGGTATCCCAATTCCTGCCAGTCCGAGGCTCGTTCCCATGGTTTTGGGGGGAAGCACTGAAGCATCAGGGGAAATGTCCAGGTGCTGCTGCTGATGGTGGGTCTGACTTCTCGGCTTTTCTCTCCTTTACTGGAGTCCCATTCCAGGCCTTTGTTCTCTCTCCTGGGCCGTCACAAGCTTTCTCAGCTGCTCTCCCTGCCTCTGATCTTTTCTCTCTCGAATCTGTCATTCATACGGCTTCCAGAATGGTCTTAGATGGAGGACTGGCTGGCATACCCGTCCTACCCACAGAATCAAGTCCATTTTCTTCACATTCATTCAAGGTCCTCCACTCTCTGGCCTCACCCAAACTTCTGGCCACATCCCCTTCTCCTGCCTTGAAGAGACTGGGTGACATAGGGTCAAGTTCACAAAGCTAGTTCATTCCAGACTAGATCCTAGACAGGTCAGCCAAATGGACCTCGAGCCAGAAGGCCTGTGACTTGGTTCTGGGCAAGCTTGAGTCCTTCCATTTCTTCCTCTGATATCAAATGATAGCAGAGCACCCTTTCCACTGGACATAGTATGCCTCTCAGATTCCTCCTTGGGCAGCAAATTGGTGCATTTAGAAGGTCTTTTCTCAGCATCCCCAAAGAAATTTGAGGTAAGGGTGACCGGTCATCACATAGCAGCAAGCATGGAGGCTGGTACTTCTCTTACCCCAAGTAAATGGGGTTTGAAGAGCCAGAACTTACTCCCACCCATATGGGGTGTGACCCTTTGAAACTCTGTCCTGTCTTTTGGGGAAGACAGAGTCACAAGGCCCAAAGCTAAGGAGAGGCAAAATTTGCCCCTGGCATTATTAGGGCCATAGGCAGGGGTCCGGGGGCAGGGCCTCCATCATCCCAGGCAGAGGGTGGCAGAGAGGACGAGGAGGAGAGAGATCCTCTCTGGACTTGACTTCCCAGTACAGGGGCTGACACATTGGCTCAGAATCCCAGCCAATTCAGAATCCACTCGTCCTGGGGTGGGAGATCTTGGCAGGGCACCTGAGAGCTTGCACCTGGTGCCCCTGAGGAAGGTGAGATAAGGCTTCTCTGACTGGGTTTGTCTTTCTCCCTGGGAATGTGCCAGGGAGGGGCAGGCAAAACACTGTTGGACCTGGTAGACCTAAGGCCTGAATTTTTTCTTTTTCGTACAATAAAATGAAAGGGATAGTGTGGTGTGCAAACAAATGTATCTGAGTTCTAGACAAAGTCTGTCTATATTTTTTTATGTCTTAAAGGAAAGGTGCAGGCGGGAATGAAGGTGAATAGGTAGGCAGGAGGTGAGAGAAGAAAGAGCTTTTTATTTATTTTATTTACTTGTTCACATGAGTCATTCCCCCTGGCCCTGGCTTGGGAACTGGGATCCTTGGGATGGATGTGGATATTGCCCAACTACTCCTCCACCAAGGGGCGCGAATTTGTATACCTTTTAAAGATTATAAATGAGATTTCAAAGACGTTTTCAACTGTGGCCTGTGGGGACTACTTCCCATCTTTTTAGGGGGCAGGAGTGGAAAAGGAAGAGGAGGGTGAGGCTTCGAGTTCTAACATAACTTCTGGCCTTGGTTTCCTCATCTGAAAATTGGACGTATGGAGTGGGATTTAAGACCTGGGTTCTACCTGGGGCTGGAAGAGGCAGGTCTCGGGCCAGGGGGCCTCCTCCACAGACCTGCCCTCTTTCCACAGCTGATCTATGATGCCGGAGTGTCCTTCACGGTCATCATGTTCAGCTGGTCTGGCCTGGCCTGCCTCATTTTTCTGAACTGCGCCCTCAACTGGCCCAGCGAAGCCTTTCCTGCTCCCGAGGAAGTCAACTACACGTGGGTAGCCCCGTGAAGGCCTGGGGGTGGGGAGGAGGACTCCCTTCACTGCAGAGAGGGTGGTCAGAGCATAGGGTATAATGGCCAGAATCCGCACTGGGGTCAGGGACACTTGGATTTACAAAGGAGGTGTTGGACCTCTGCTTTCTCATCTGTGCAATGGGCTTGTCCCTGCCCGCTCACAGGGGCTATTACTAGATAGACCTGGGACATCACAGGCCGTGATGATGCCTATTAATATTATTAACCCTGCCAGGTTTGGAGGATGGGGTAGGTTAGGGGGACCCCAGCACTGGGGCCCCATGCCATTGGGTGTCAGGAGGGGGATACAAAGGAATCAAATACTCCACCCCTTGTGGAGCAAGCTGAATGCCAGCTTTTCCCAACACCCCCATGAGTTCAGCTGGGTTCAGGGTTTGATGTTCCACAGCCTGGCACAGAGGGTGCCAGGCAAACAGCTGGTATTTACCCAGTGTCTACTGTATGCCAGCCACTGTGCGGCCCTCACACCATTCTCCAATAGCCCCGGTGTGGCTTCTGTGATTAATTCTTAATAAATAACAGAATCCATCCAAGGATTCATAACAGAGGCTCAAGGAACAAAACGGGTTTCCTGAGGTTGCACCTTTGAAAGGGGGTGACTCCAGGCTTGGACTCTAGCTCTGACTCCACTGAGTTCCGAAGGCTGCCTCCATGGCAACGGCCCAAGCGAAAAGGGAAGCGCCCACCTTCCTCTCTGGACAGCTGTGATAAGCCATCCCCCGCCAGGCTGTGACATGTCACAGGCCCGCACTGGGAAGCTTATCCATGGGCACGTGCGGGCCGGTGGGCCCAGGGGCCCCGGGATGGACCGGGAGAGCCCCTAGAGGCGGGTGCTGAGGGTGGGCTTTGGTTGGCTGCTGGCAGGAAGAAGATCAAGCTCAGCGGGCTAGCCCTGGATCACAAGGTGACAGGGGATCGCTTCTACACCCATGTGACCACGGTGGGCCAGCGACTGAGCCAGAAGGCCCCCAGCCTGGAGGAGGGGGCCGAGGTCTTCGTCTCATCCCACGATGTCAGTGGCAGCCCAGAAAAGCCTCTGGAGAGTGAGTGTCTGATCCAGGTGGCCACTGGGGGGCACGAGGGTGGGTCCTCGTGCTTGGCGAGCACCCCCGCCCCGCCCCCACCCCGTGCCGCGGTCTGTCCCTTCTTCAGTTCTCACAACACCCGTCAGGTAGGTGGAACAAGCTCCGCTCTGCAGAAGAGGGAAGAGGAATCAAAGCTCAGAGAACTCGGGAGTTCGCGCTCAGGGGCACTTTGCTGGACTCCGGGGGAGGAGGGAGGAGCTTCTAGAAATGGGGCGGGGCCTCTAGGTCTGTTGGGCAGCTGGTTTGTGGGGGGGCCCTGCAATCTAGCCTCTTATCTCGGGAGCTGAAAGGTGAGCCGGTCTCCAGGCTGGGCCCTCTAGCGGCCCCTGCTGGTCACAGGCAGAGCCCGGGCCTCTTCCCAAGGCGTCCCCTCTAAGATTAGAGCCGCAGCTTCTGCCCTTGAGTCTGGAGATGGAGGTTTGATTGTCACTGCCCAATGACAGGCCATGTGACTTGGGTAGATCACTGAACGCCACTTTCACTCTCCTCATCTCTTAAACCGGCACTGCTAACACCACCTTCCAGGGAAGTTAGTGGTGAACACTAGAGCCCTGGGGACAGCGCTCTGGGAGCTGCGGGGTGGGGTGCCCTTAAGAGGACGCATTCTGGGAGCTGCGCCATGGCAGGGCGGTGACATCACCAGCCAAGTCAGGCCGACCTGCAGCTCCCAGCCCCGTGAATTCGGGCAGGCCACTGACCTCTCTGAGTCGTCGTTTCCTCGTCTGTCAAATGCAATGCCAAATGCAATGCCAAATGCAATGCCAAATGCACAGGTTAAGATCTGACTCAATGGGAGAATGTGTGTCAAGGGCGCAGCACGTGAGTGCGTAATAAGTGGAAGCTGGAGTTAGCATTCCACACCAGACACAGGGTCCCCATCCAGAGGGCAGCTGAAGTGTGCTGTTAAGATAGTTACAGAGCTGGGTGAGAACTTGGAGGCCAGTGAGTCTGAACTCTTTTTTTTTTTTTTTTTTTTTTTAATGAGGAAGGCAGGCAGGAATGAAGGCAGGCAGGCAGCAAGCAGGATGGAGAGAGAGGAGGAAAAAACATTTTATTTATTTAGTTGTTTACTTTAGTTGTTTCCCTCAGTCCTTGGTCGTGAACCTGGGTTCTTGGGCTGTAGGTGGACTGTGTCCCAGGCATGGGCTTAACCCCTGAGCCACCAGGGCATGCCCGAACTCCTCATTTTTGAAGAAATCAGTCCCTCTCCAAAGCACAGTGTCCTTGCTAGAAATGCATGTGCAGGGACAGAAGAAAAAGAAGCTCTGGGGCTCAGAAACGCCCCCCTGCTGCCTCTCCAGAAACCATCCCCTTCCGGAAGAGCCTCTGCTCCCCCATTTTCCTGTGGAGCCTTCTCACCATGGGCATGACCCAGCTTCGGGTCATCTTTTACATGGCTGCCATGATCAAGATGCTGGAGTATCTGGTGACTGGTGGTCAGAAGCATGGTGAGGCCTGCTGAACCCCTTGTGGGGCGGGCTCGGGAGGGTCACCCAGCTGAGCAGCTCTCACCCTGGCTTCTCCCCCCTCAACAGAGACGGACGACCTGAAACAAAGGGCAGCAGAGACAGGTAGGGGAAAGCCACATGCACCCCACCATGCCCACGTCCAAGGGGGCCTGGACCCGCCCCTGTCAACCTGGACATGTCAGGGATCTAAGAGTGTGGGGTCAGAGGAAGGCTAGGATGGCAGTCTGTCTTCTCTGCCGAGAGTGGTGGCAGTGCCCGCTGGGCTCTGCCCACATCCCTCATGCCAGCGCCTGACCCTGCTTCTCTTCCCGTCCTGCCCAGCGGGGTTCTACTCCTCCATCTTTGGGGCCATGCAGCTGCTGTGCCTTCTTACCTGCCCCCTCATCGGCTACATCATGGACTGGCGGATCAAGGACTGCGTGGATACCCCCACTAAGGGCACAGCCCTTGGAGACGCCAGGTGACCCACGGGGTAGAGACAGCATGCAGTCAGACAGTGCTCTTCTTTCCTGTGTGATGCACATCCGACGTCTCATCTCGTTCTCCCAAGAGACCTGGGCGTGCAGGGATCCTTCCCACTTTGCAGCTGAGGAAACTGAGGCTGAGAGAGGACTTGGCTTGCTTGATAATCAAGGTTAACATGGAGTGCTGGCCGCACTGGGCACCTGCATTGTCTGATTTAATCCTACAGTGTTCTCTGAGGGGGATACACTGCTACCCCCATTTCACAGATGAGGAAGCTGAGACACAGAAAGGTTAAGTAACTTATTAAAGGTTAAGTAAAGTCACACAGCCTTTAGTTGCAGCCTCCACCATCAGTTTATCAGGGGGATACTCTAAAGTGTGAAAGGCTAGGAAGAGGTAAGAGTTGGTATATTAGATAGCTGTTGCTGTCTAACAAATTACCCCCACACTTGGTATTTTGGAACAACAGATATTTACAGTCTCTCTGAGTCAGAAATCTGGGGATGACTTAGTGGAGTGGCTCAGGGTCTGAGTCTCTTAGGGTCATCACATCACCATACCAGACCAGGCGGCTAGCCACAACAGAAGTTCATTTCTTGCAGTTCTGAAGACTGGACGTCCAAGCATGGGTGCCAGCATGGTTGAGTGAGGGCCGACTTCTTGGTCACAGATATCGCCTGTGGTGACTTGGAAAAGGAACTAGGAACTCTGTGGGGCCTCTTTTGACAGCTCAGCTCTAATCCCATGAGGAGGGCTCCACCCTCATGACATCGTCACTTTCCAAAGGCCCCACCCACCTCCGGAAACCATCGCTTTGGATTTCACTTAGGATTTCAACCTAGGAATTTGTGGGGTGGGGGCGAGATACATTCCGACCACAGGAGGGTCTCCCAGTTCCTGGGCCAGGGCTGTGTCTTCTGAAGTGTTGACTGGGGTGGAGGATCTGCTCCTGAGCGCCCCAGTGTGACCATGTGTGGGAAAGACACGCCCCCCCACCCCACCAACCAACCCGTCTCTCTGCGGTGCCTGGGTGGCTGCTGCGGACCCAGAGCTAGGGTTTCCCCAGAGACACAGATGCAAGAGAAAGACCAAGACAGAAGCTGCAGCATTTTTGTAATGTAATCTCAGAAGGGACACCATCACTTGTGTCATAATCTGTTGGTCACACACAGTAACTGGTACAGGGTGGAAGTGTGTGAATACCAGGAGGTGGGGTCCGTCTTGTTGGCTGGAGAGCACTGTTGGGTTTTGAACTGAGGTGTCTGACTGCCTGTGCTCTTTGTGTGTTAATTCACATACTTCCTGTTTGACCTAAGACGATGGGAGAGAAGGCATGTCTGGAGCAGCCAATAGCTCCCTCCCCACCACAGTGCCCCTGCACTGGTCCCAGCCTTCCTCCTCTACCCTGTGCTCCTGATGGCCAGGGTGCATTCGTAGAGACCAATGGGCAGGCTGCCCTCAGGCCAGCCTATTGACCTCTCCCCGAGGCCAACCGCAGGGCCCTTGATCATGCCAGAGAGAAGGGCTGACCAGGCAGTCAGGAGCCAGGCTGCTGCCCCCGGTGTGGCAATGACTTTTGTCCAGCTGGTGGGCAGAGACAGTTTCTTGGAGGGGGGGCGTCCAAAGAGGGACCATATGAGACTCCCCCATCCTCCATTTTTCTTCCTATCATGATTCTCAGACTCCAGCCTGCATGTGAAATACTTAAGCTGGTTTTCAAGATGCAGATTTCCCAGGCTCCGCCCCTGAGATGCTGAGGTGGGGGTGGTGGCAACGGCCTGTAATCTGCATTTTACAGGAAGGCCCCAGGGCACCACGCATTGACAAAGGAAAGGTGGAGAAAGGATTTTCTGCCTTTTCAGCTGCCCTCATGGCAAAGGCAACTGGGAGGGGCAGGGGCCAGGCCAGTGACTGCCCCTTCTCCTCAGGGTCGGGGTGGCCAGCAAGTCTGCCAGACCACGCTACCGCAAAATCCAGAAGCTCACCAACGCCATCAATGCCTTCACCCTGACCAACCTTCTGCTCGTGGCTTTTGGCATCACCTGCCTCATCAATAACTTACACCTGCAGGTACCCACCTCCTTCCCGCTCCCTCAACCAGGCCGCCTCCAGGATGGCTCCCTGGGCCTGCCTTCTGCGAAGCCTGGTTCTCATCCTGGGCCTCGATTTCTGAGTCCCCTGGGCAGCGTTTCCATTAGATGGGACAGGGAGGGGATTATAGGCTGTGTAACTGGGCTCAGTGAGGCCCTCTTTCCCTCCGCCTCACTGTCAGTCCTCCTCCGGCTCCATACCTGTGCACAGTCTCTTCACTGTCTGCTTTTGGTTTCAGTTTGTGACCTTTGTCCTGCACACCGTGGTTCGAGGTTTCTACCACTCGGCCTGTGGAGGCCTCTATGCTGCCGTGTGAGTTGGCCCTGGCTGAAGTGCCCCCATAACCAGAGAACCCCAGAGCAGAGTCAGAAGGCCCCTGGGCACCCCTTAACTCACCCCTCACACTCCCCCAGGCTTGGGAAAACAAACATCTCTGTGTTGGGGGTGTTCCAGGGGCTGTCCAGTCACAGCCCCCCCGGGCTCCTCTCATGACAGGGATCTCTCTTCCTAAAGACAGCACCCTCTGTGGAAAGAGCCTCTGTCTTCACATGTCCCCTTAAGGGAAGCTGAGGGACTCAATTTGATGACCCTGAGGTTCTCAGTCTGCTCTCTGGAGTGGCCCCCGACGAGGCCTCTCCCCACATCGGCATGGTCAGCATGCTCTCCGGGCAGCGGTCTGGTTGCCTTAGAGCTTTCCTGTGGGCTGTTGAGCAGCCCTGTTCCCTTTCCCCTGATCAGCTGGTTCCCTCGGCCAGGCGCTGCCCAGTGACAGCCTGTGTGTGTGGTGGGGTGAGAGCGGAGAACACATGGGCACCGTGACCTAGGGCGCCCCGGCTCCTGCGCCCTTCCTGAAGCCTCCCTGCGGCCATCTCAGCGGAGGGCAGTTCCGTTTCCTTCGCTCAAGTCCTGCCCATCTCCTCCTGACATTCCACACCAGCCCACCAGCCGCCCTGCCAGCTCCACATTCCGCCCCCAAAGCCCACCCCTTCTCCTCACGCCACCATGCCTGCCTGGATGGTAGCCTCCACACTGCCCCCCATCTGCCCTTGACTGACTTCCATCTATTTTTAACCCAAGAGCTGGAGACACCTGTTGCAGTGTAAGTCACTCTGTGGCTCCTCATCTTGTCCCACTCAGAGAAAATGCAAAGGCTGCATTATGGCTTCACAAGCCCTGCCAGACCTGCCCAGGCCCCGGCCCCGGCCCTCTCCACCCCACTGGCTCTGGGATGACTGCCTCGTGCCCCCAAAATCCTGGCCACATTCCTGACCCGGGGCCTTCGCCCCTGCCTCTTGCTAGAACATTCTTCCTCCAGGTATCCCCCAGGCCCACTGCTATGTCACCTCCTTTAGGTCTTCGCCCTGCTGTCCAGTACTCCTGACCATCTTTGGCTCTCTGTCTACAGTTGCCACCCCCTGTCACCCCACCCTGTTTCGTGGCTCCCCGTATCACCATAGAGTAGTGCATTTCTCTCACTTACTGTCTGCCTGCCACTGCCTGCCAGGGTGCCACCTCCAAAGCACACCTTGAATGGTAGCTGGCACGTCGTGTGTGTTCAGTACATGTTTGTGGAAGAGACTCCGTGAGCAGCCCAGGGAGCTGGCACCATCTCCCTTATTAGTGGAGGCACTGGAACACAGAGGGGCTGTTACTTGCTCACAGACAGTGGGTGTCAGAGGCCTGATTGGTGACCCTGAAGTCACAGCATACACCCTCAAGGCCAGAGAGCAAAGAGCCAACACCAAGAGCCTGGCTTCATTAAGAAAAAAAAAACATTCATTCATGCAACCCCCCGGCCCCGGGTCTCCAGCCCCCCGGCCCCGGGTCTCCAGCTGGGGCCCCTATAGACTTTCCATGGCCTGCACCAGAGCCCCTGACGGCTTCAGCTCTCCTCCTGCCTGGCTCAGAGGTGTCGCGCCCGACACCGAGGGGGCCC
The DNA here is from genome assembly GCA_004363575.1 of Solenodon paradoxus. NCBI lineage: Eukaryota > Metazoa > Chordata > Mammalia > Eulipotyphla > Solenodontidae > Solenodon > Solenodon paradoxus. The sequence goes on from RJWH01002716.1 coordinate 100,551, forward strand.
ACGCCCCTCATGCGCAGCCCTTCTCGGCCCTTCTTGACAGTTTCCCATCCAACCACTTTGGGACGCTGACGGGCCTGCAGTCCCTCATCAGTGCTGTGTTTGCCCTGCTCCAACAGCCGCTCTTCGTGGCCATGGTGGGACCTTTGGAAGGAGAACCTTTCTGGGTAAGAATGGAGGGGTGGCCTGGGGGAAGCAGGAGCCACTTTCACTGGTGCAGCCGAGGTGTGGGGAGTAGGGCGCTCATGTGTGATAGACTCTCACTCCTCTAAGCCTACAGGTCTCTGCTGTGGGGGGTTCCCAAGCTGGTGGCCCTTTGGAACCCCTCATGGAATGTTCCAGATCAGACTCCCTGGCCTACTGGATCAGAGTCTCCTGGCCTAGACCCAGGAGTCTCTTTCTCATAAGCTCTCAGATGACTGTGAAGTGGCCCAGTCCTGATCTAATGCAGTTCCACTGAGTGCAGGGATCCAGCACCCCTGAAAAAGAGTTCCTCCAGTCACTGCCCCGCTGGCCCCTGCCCAGCTCAGACACTCTCTGGGAAGCCACCACTGGTGTTAGGAGAAAGGTTTTCCTTATGGTGAACTGACATTCATCTCCCGCACACCGATCTCTCTGGCCGGTGAGGCCACCCGCTCCTGGAGCCCTGCGCCCCCAACGCCGATGCTGCAGTACCGGCCCCGCTTTGCTGAGTGCTGCTCTGTGCTGAGCACACGTGTCCTTGTTTCACTTCATCATTGCCACAGCAGCCCTCGTGTGGAGTTGAGATTAAAGCAAATGAGTAATGCAGAGCAGGACCAGAATGGCATCCAAGCCTGTGTGAGGCCACTGTGCTGGCCTCCCAGGCCTCCCGTCCTCCAGGCCATGCACCACCGCTCCAGTGCCTGCAGCCCCCTTAGCCCCCTGAATGGGATCCCATGGTCCGCGCATCCTCAAGGCCCTGCTTCCCAGTCTAGAAGCCTCGTTTCAGGAGCAGCCTGAGCAGCCCACTTGCCCTCAATGCTGATAGCTTTCCACGGTGCCCTGTGGCCTGGGGTTCCAGCCAGGCTCTGCCATTCTACATTTTAATTTTTTTAAGGAAGAGTACAGGCAGGAATGAAGGTGAGCAGGCAGGCAGGAAGAGAGAGGAGGAAGAAGCACTTACTGATTTTATTTAGTTGTTCATCTTCGTTGTTCACCTGGGATGTGTGTAGACTGCTGCTCTCCTAGGGCACGTACCACTGCAGCTAAATACTAAGGGTAATAGCGAAGCAGTGATTAAACGCAGTAAGCGCTGGCTGTCTATGCACATAGATACACACGCACACTCATTTAGAGAGGATCAAAGGCAGGCAGGCAGGAGCAGAGAGGAGGATGAAGCACTGTTACTTACTTGTTCATTGTAGTTCTCCCTGCCCCGGGCCAGGAACCAGGGTCCTTGGGCTGTTTGTGGACTGTGCCCCAGGCTCGGGCTTAACCCCTGAGCCACCAGGGCATGCCACCTCTGGCTATATTTACCATCTGGTCCAGGACCCTGAGCCAAAGTGTCTGCCTTCTCCCTGTTGGGATCCCTGAGGTTGACGGACCAAGGGGCCCCTCTGTGGACCGTCTCTCTCTCCTCACCCTACAGGTGAATTTGGGACTCCTGCTCTTCTCACTCCTGGGATTCCTGCTGCCTTCCTACCTCTTCTACTACCGTGCCCGGCTCCAGAGGGAGTATGCCACCACCTGGGAGGGCTCTCTGAAGACACTTGGCAGCCCCGAGGTGACGGCATAGGCCTCAGAGGCCAGGGGACCTCTATGACAGGCAGCCCCAGCTGACTGGCCAAAGGGAATGCCTCATGTGGCTTTTCTACCTGTCACATACGCACAGAGCCCGGCCCATGGATTTATAAATACCAAGAGAAATTCTATTTTTGTAGAGATTTGCTAAAAGGAAAACAAAAACAAAAACAAAAACAAAACCCCAACAAACCAAACCCTAAAAACATCCCCTAAAGCAGTGTACCATTGACTGAAGACAGGTCTGCACTGTCCCGGTCAGGCCTCCTTCCTCCTGCGACTGGAGGAGAGCAGGGTGGGGCTGCCTTTCTCTGGGCCTCTGTCCTGGGGGGCCTGCCTCTTGGTGCCTTCTCAGGGCTTGTGGGTTTAGCAAACAGGCTACTCCTCAGGCCCCAGTCATGCAACGCCTAGAGTGTGGCTGTGTGTGTGTGTGTGTGTGTGTGTGTGTGTGTGTGTGTGTGTGTAGCAATCTTTCCAGAGAAAAGGGGCCTGAGGTGCTGGCTGTGTCCCAGATGGGGGTGAACCCCTTCCAGGGGCTGGAGGGCGGGTTCCCTCCCTGGTGCTGCATCTTGCAGGTATTAGAGGAAATAAAAAGGGAAGTGAGAGACTGACTGGTGTGGGCCTGTGTCTTGGGGGCGGGGGTGTCTTCCCATACCACATCCCTCTTCTTCTCTCAGGCTCGGCCAGGCATTAAGTAGGACACCTGAAATGACAGCCTGTCCACCTCCAGCTGTTTGACCTGCCTTCCTGTTCTCAGGCAGGTCCCACCCTCTGCTCCTGCCCCTACTTCCCGTTGAGGGTCTGTCCAGAAGACTGACTTTTCTCCATCCAGGGCATCAGTGTAGAGTTTAGAACTCTCCCTCCCTGGAGGTCTGTGGAGAGTCACACTTTTTTTCAGTCTCTTGTTCTATCTTAAAACTTCATGTAAATGTTGAGCTTCACTTCAGACTATATATACATTTACTTTTAGCATTAAATTGAGCTTTTAAAAATTCCCTGTGTTAGAGGAAACTACCATTTTTGAGGATGAGACACACCCAGGAGGAGATACTTATTTATCCCACTCTGATTTTTTTTTTTTTTTTTTTAACCTTTCAAAGAAAGGTACAAGCAGGCATGGATGTGGGTAGAGGCAGGCAGGTAGTAAGAGAGAGGAGGAAGAAGCATTCGTTTATTTTATTTAGTTCACTCCTTTCTGCCCCAGGAATCAAACCCTGGTCCCTGGGCTGTTTGTGGACTGCACCCAAGTGTCACTCCACCGGCCGCCACTGACAGCTGTGGCCCTGAGGCATAAGTCTTGGAAGACAAAGTGCATCTCAGAATGGAGGGGTGGGGCCGGGAGGACCTGCCCGTTTCAATAGAGCATCTCAAGCATCCCCACTGCAGCCCAGGACACCATTCTTGTCTTGCTGATTTGTCAGTGAGGAGAGCTCAGAAAGGGCGAGACACAAGGTCCCCAGCACACAGCTGGTAGGTGGTGAGCTGAGCTTGTAACCTGGGCAGTTAAAGTCCCGACCACAGGCATGTGGGGCACTGGGGGGCAGACAGAGCCCTACTTCTCAGCCCAGCGCTGAACTGCCCTCTCAGGACTGAGTGATCTCAAAAACCTTATTCTCCCCTCCAAAAGGGGGGAGAACCCCCAAATATTAGCCCTGGAAGACAGTGTTAGAGATAAGCACATCCCTTTGTCTTGAATTCCCTTTAGAAGTTAAGGAAACAGATTGACGCACCCACCCATTGTACAGATGAGGAAAGTCGTTCAGAGGGATCTGGAGACAGTTCTAACAGTGCCCTGGCTGCTCCAAGCAGACTCCTGCCTTCCCCTTTTCTCAAAATCCAAAATCCAAATGGACAGCGGCCACCAACGCCTTGGGCCAGTTCCCGGGGCGGGGCGCGCGCGGAGCTGTCTGAGTCTGCACAGATCTTGCCTTTCTGAGCAGTCTGGTGGAGGCTGATCTTCAAAGACCAGAGGGTGGAATCCCAACGGATTTGGGATGAGGGCCAGCGGCGGAAGCGAGGCGCGTGCCCGGTACTCTGTGTGCCCGGCAGGCGGCGCTGCGCGGCTGCGGCTGGCACCTGGCGGAGGGTGGGAGGGGGCTCAAGTCTGGGAGGGAGCCCCTCTTCGCTCACCCGCCCCCCTGCTCAGTGGCCTGCTCTCCAGGAGCCGGGACCTCCAGACCCCTACCCCGGGTTGGCTCGGCCCTCGAGTCAGAGGTCCCTGCGCGACCCCCACCCTGGCCCGCGGACAATCACGACGGAAGTGGGGAGCTCCAGCCGGCTTCCCCTGCCTCGCTGGGGCTTGGAACCGGGTGGAAGAGGCAGGCAGACACCTCGGCCTCCTGGAGGAAGGGAGTCCCCCCGCTCCCCACCTCCCGGGATGGGGAGCTTGGGGAGGGGGCTGGGCAGGGGAGGGAGCGAGCTGCAGCCGTGTTTGTCGAGGCGCCACCGAGCCGAACAGATGGCTGGGGAGGGGAGAGGGTACACGGCGGGGAGGAGGAGGGGTGCGGGGGCCGGAGGCTGCGGAGCGAGGAATTTCGACGCCCCGAGTCTCCCAGGAGAAGCCCCCTCCCCGTCGCTTCCCAGAAAGGGTGGCGGGCGCCCGCCTCCTCGGGAGCGCCCGGGCTCCGGCGCGTCCTACCCGCCCCGGGGCGCGCCCCTCACCCCGAGACCCCCGGCGCGGGCCGGGAGGAGGTCGCGGCCGCCGGGAGCTGCCGGGGGCGCTGGGGTTAACCGGGCCGCGCTCCCGGGGGCGAGGGGGCTGTGGGAAGCGGCTCCCGGGCAAGAGAAAGTTCAGGGTCGTAAATAGCAGAGGGAAAACGTGTTAATTGGAACTTTATGCAGATGAGCGGGGACGCGGGCTGGGGCTGGAGGGAGGGAGAAGGTCAGACGGCCCTGGACCCCGGCCGAGCTCCGAGCCGGGGTTGGGGCTGAGACCCGCAGCGGGTCTCGGTACGTCTGTGGGTCGAACCTGGGGCAGCCTCGCGGGTCCCTGGGGCACGAGGCTTCCTCTTTGACCCTCCGCCCGGGGACCCTGGTGTGGGGACTCTTCCAGGGTCTCCACATACCGAGGCCAGAAGTTCAGGGTCTCCGTTGCCACAGGAAGGAGGGGGCCCTCCCCGCAATGTGATCGCTGACCTCGGTCTCCCTCCGCTGCCCCCGCACCCAACTCTGTCTCGGATCCTCTCACGGTCTCCTCCATCCTGCGCCTCCACCCCTGGACCATCCTCTCCACGTAATATTGTCTGTAATTTCCACCAAGTTGCGGGGTGGGGGTCGACTTTTCTCCCTTTGCTTTCCTCCGTCTTCTTCCTCCCCCATCCCCGCCATGGCCCACTCCACCTTTAAGAAGTTCGCAATCTTTGGAAGCTTCCTAACTCACCCGTTTGTTAAAATGCAGATAGAGGTCAGACCCACCTGGAATCAGAGCAGCTTCCCACCTACATCGGAGGGGCTGGACCTGCAATTTTACAAACACTGTGTGGGGCATTGATGGAAGGAAGACTGAGCAAGTTTCCTTTCACAGCTCCCCACCCCCGACTTCTGCTCAGTGCGACCACCTCTGCCTCCTGGGTAATAGGACTAGCCATGGAGAAGGTGCCAGGGAGGACGGGAGGGAGAGATGGAGGAAGGAGAAAGAGAGGTAAAGAATGAGGCTGTTCCCAGCTCAGTGTCTTATCTACTGTCCCTCTGCTGTGGCTTCCTTCCCTCTGCCTCTGGGTCAGGTCTTCCTCTCATTCCATTAAGCCTTGCCTCCTCTCCCTTCTCCTTCTTCATCAGAGTGCGTAGGAAAGCCAAAGGACCTTGTGGGTGGGCAGTGTGGATTTTAGGGAAGAATGACAAAGCAAACTGGAGTTCTCAATGCCAAAAGAAAGGTGGAGGGCAGTGGGGCTCTGGGGTTGGAAGAAAATAGAAGGGTGCAGAACTTGAGTAAAGAGAACAATAACAGCAAACATGTAGGTCACCTTTCCTTGGGTTATGACACTCCCACAGTAACTTGATTTAGACAAGCTCGATTGCTTCTAGGTTACAAATTTTTAAAAGGATGCTCAGAGAGGTTAAGTATATTGCCCAAGGCCACACAGCCCGAAGTGGGAAACAATGAGATCACTCACTCTCCTGTTTCCCCAGAGGCCCCTGGGTAGCTGACCCTGGCCAGCCCACCCTGCCCTACCCGCCAGGAGTAAGGGGGCTGGGGTAGAGCATCCTGTAGGGAGACGAAGGGAGACGCTCAGGTCAGGTTTCGGAACATCTGACAGGTCTGGCTGGAAGCATTAAAAATTCATGTAGAAACCTGACCCCAGCTGGTCCTTGGGCCTAAAACCTGGACTGTCCCTGGCTTTGTGGCCTCTTGGAGTCTGGTAGGTGAATTTCCCTTCAGCAGCGTCCAGGGAGCCCTGAGTCTTTGTATTTCAGAGGAAAGGGGTCTCTCGTGGGCCAGGGATCCAAAGTCAGGGGCCAGTACCTCAGAAAACAGGGCTGAGAGCCTTCCCCCTACACTGAATACAAGAACCTTAGAGGCTTAAGGGCTTATAAACCTTGGCCAACGGGCGCCCTTCTATTCCTCTCTCCCCAGCATACAGATGCTCGCTCTTCAGTTTACGGTGACTGAGCCGGAGTGTGGTTTCCAAGACGGCCAGTAGGGGGAAGCCATCTGCTTCCCTGAACCTGAATGTGAGCTTTGAAGGCCAATATAGAACCCCCATCCATTTGCTCTGGAGAGATACAGTTTTGGAGTAGGAGAGGGGCTCTGGAGTCTGTCATCCCAGGAGCAGGGCAGAGGGTCCCTACTTTGGGGAATTTTGGAGAGCGTTCTCCTATAGCTTGGTAAGCTTCCGGTCCCTGCTAACTGATGGCCAGCATGACATCATTCTAGCCAGAGTGAAGGTTTGGGATGGGATCCTGGGAGAACAAGCTAGGAAGGCAGTTGGTACCAGCTGCTGAAGGATCTTTGATGCTTTGCTAAGGTGTTTTGTCTTGAACCTGCAGACAAGAGGGAGTTGTTGTACACTTCTGAATGACATAATGACATAATACAAAGTTGGGTCATATGAATCTGGCTACCACGGGCTGGTTAGGTGGGAGGGAGAGGGAGAGTGAATGTAGGAAAACCAGAGAGGAGGTTATTGCTATTTTCTTCTCTATTCTAGGCATGAGGTAATGAAATGGAGCTGGGAGGTGGCAGGGGGAATGGAAGGGAAGGGATAGGTTGGGTGGGGAGGGGGTTGGGTAAGAGAGTAGATGTAGATTAGAGAAAGGGAGGAGTTAACGGCAGCTAGGCTGGGTGTCTGGCAGAGGAAGAGAATGCAGAATGTGGGAGCACCCACAGAATGCAGGAGCCGAATACATTTTGTTTCTTTCAGGGTGGGGAGTCTTGGACAAGTCCTTTCTCCTTTCTGGGTCTGTTTCCCTATCAGAGCTTTGGAGGGGGTTAGATGGGGTGGTCTCAGAAGTCCCTCCTCTTTTAGGGTGTGTGGCTCAAGGCTGTACACAGGGGTTGTTTGGAGAGGCCGGGGGTGTTTGTGTGTGAGATCTCTGGGGGTGGTCTTGGCGCAGGGTCCTGTGTGAGTGGCTGTGCATGCAGGTCCATCTTGGGGGTGCATCTGCCTGTTTGTGGGACCCGTGGGCGTTGGCGTGCCTGCACATGCTCCATGGCTCTGCACTGTGCGAGTGTATGTGTGAAATTGTGTGAGCGTGGGTGTGCACGTGATGGTCGTCTGTGGGTCTGTCTGGGCTGGTGGTAGGGATGGTGGGGGTGGTGGAAAGTGGCATTGCTGTGGGTTTCTTCCTGAGGCTCACACACTCCTCTTGCTTTCACTGTTCGGAAATAGCATCTGGACCGAAGGCCCATGAATATTTCACAACGATAATTCTGTGACCTGGACAGCCTCCTTCTAATCTCCCAGCATCCTCCCTCCTCTTGCCCAAGCCCCAGCAGCCCCTCCTCCATCCATCAGAGCTCTTGCCTGGCTGGCCCTCTAGTCCCAATCATTAGCTTCCTCAAAGCCAGCCTGACACAGGCCCCAGACTTGGCATTTCCCCCACATTCCTGACTAGTCGGCTGCTATCCCCTTCCCTCATACCCTTAACCAAAGTCCACCTGCCTCAGGTTCTAGGTGATCACTCCTGCCCCTTCTCTTCTCATGATCCTTCCGATTTGCCCAGTAGGGTCACAGAATCTCAGCATCCCTGTTCTTTGAGCCCTAGAATGTGATCCTGTCTCTTTAGTCCTACCTCCCAAGTAAGCCTTAACTCAAAAGGTAAACCATCAAACTTCTCCCCGTTGCTTTGTCTTATGAGACTCACCTCAATGCCCCTCCCAAGTCCTTCTTGGCCCCTGCTCTTTCCCTTTTTCCAGCCTCTCTTCCATTTTTTGAAAAGGTGACCCTTCTGATTCTACAACCCCAACTTGGGGTTTTTGTTCCTCTGATCACCCTAATCCCTTGATCTCTCCTCTGACAGCTCGGAGTAGTGTTTCTCTGACCTGGTCTATCCCTGATGGCTTCTACCTCACTGGAGCCAAGAGAAAGAGACCGTTTGTCTACAGGGTTGCTGTGTACAGTTGCACAGTCGGTACAAGACCACTTGCTGAAGGGAGCAATTGTGAGCTGCAATCAAGCCTTAGGCTCTGCTTACAAGGTGAGGCTGGGTTCCCCTGAGGAAGAGGTGCCTTTTGCAGATTTGCCCAAAGCCATGTCTAGGCTGGGGGAAAGCTGCTTTTCTTTCCTGAAGGGACAGGACCTGGGAAGGAGCCATTTGCAAGGCTTGAGGCCTTCCTCAGGCTGTTTCTCAGGCCCAGATAGCTCAGGGTTAGCGGTCCCTGCTTCCCCTGGACAAATGAGAAGCTGAGGGGTGTGGTCAGCGCCCACAGTGGGCTGTCGGATTTCACAGGGCCTGTCTGTCCTGGTCACCCCCTCTTCCCGGCCTGTAGCTTTGTCACACCGGAGGGGCATGCCAGCCTTAGCAAGAAGCTCTCTGAGAGCAGAGAAAAAAGCTTCTCCTTTCTCTAACCCTCCCCACCTTGAAAGCCTTGTGTCTCGAAGCCCTCCTCCCACATTGGAAGTCTTGGGCCAACAAATGTTACAGAAGGAGATAAAATAATAGAATTTTTTAATAAATTTGTTTTTCCCAAACAACTTCTGTTGATCTTCACCACCCAGGGGCCACGGTGGAGAAGGAAGTTCTCTCCAGGCACCCTAAAAAGTGTCCAGGGTAGACTTAGGAGAAGTGTTTCTCCAGTGCTGGGAGGGTGAGGGGCAAAGATAAGCAGGGGCCTCGGGCTAGCCTAGCCCCCCACTGAGACATCCCCCAAAGGGCTCCTGGTGGGGTTCCCTCCTCAGGAGCTTCCAAAGGCTCTGCTGGTGGAAGGTGCTTGCAGAAAAAGGCCCCTCAGTCCGCGGTGGGCCCTGGAGAAGGGGCTGCCTGGGTGTCCCACCTCGGCCTTGGGATGGGAAGGAGTTAATGGCCAGAGCTGGGAAGAGTTGGGCTGAGATACCAGGCTGGCCCTTCTGGGCTGTGGGTCCTAACTCAGCGGGGAGGGGAGCCTGGTCCCCCGGGAAGAGCTGAGCTGGGAGGGGAAGGACAGCAAGGCCAGGGGGCAGGGACTGGGCCAGAGCCACAGCTGGGGGTTTGGGGAACTCCGGCCTCTTCAGTCTCAGCACCGCAGTCAGAGGTGGCGGGGCGCCAGGAGCAAGAGGCAGAGCAGCGGGCTGGGGAGCTCGGCCACAAGCGCGGGGCCGCGGGAGCCCGCGGGCGCCTGGCAGGCGGCGCCGGGGCACGTCTGCTCGCCCCGCTGGTCCTCGCCCCCGTAGCCCACCCAGTAGTCGTCCTCCGTGGGCGCGTCCCCGCCCTGGCGCCCCCGCGGGTCCTCGGCGGGCAGGTCTCGGTAGAGGGTGGAGGGGTCGGCAGGGGGCGCCCCGGCCTCGGCCACGCCGTACAGGTGGTTGGAAGAGCTGTTGCCGCGGGCGCGGCTGCCCGGCCGCGTGGGCGCCGCCGGCGGGCACGCCTGGAAGTCGGCTTCGCGCAGGGCGCGCAGGTCTCGGCCCTGGCGCTCGGGCGGGGTGGCGCAGGTCACGTCGGAGCTGGACACGCGCGCGCGCTGGAACCAGGCCCAGAGTGGCCGCGCGCGGCAGTCGCACGCCCAGGGGTTGGCGTTGAGCCGCAGGAACTCGAGCGCCGGCAAGTCGGCCAGCGCCTCGCCCGGCAGCGAGGCCAGGCTGTTGTTGAACAGGTAGAGGATGGTGAGGCGGCTGAGGCCGCGGAAGGCCGCGCGGTGCACGCCCTGCAGCCGGTTCCCGTGCAGCAGCAGGCGGTCCAGGCCGCCCAGGCCGCGGAACACGTGCTCCGTGAGCAGCCGCAGGCGGTTCCCGTGCAGGAAGAGGTGGCTCAGGTTGGCCAGGTCGGCGAACAGGTCATCCTGGAGAAGACGGGAGGGGAAGACACCAAAGTGGTCCTGAGGCCGGTGGGGCCTTGTCCCGGCCGGGAGGAGGGGAAGAAGGTAGGGGAGCTTTGTGACAGAACGGAAAGGGTGTGCTTTTTTGATCAGAGTCCCGGGTTCGAACCCTGCCTCCTCTCACCCAGCTAGATAGGCGTTACTGGGGGAAAACAGTTGAACTCAGTGAATCTCAAAACCCTGCAGATCCCTGAGCACTGTCCCAGCTTCTGACTTGGCAGGTCTGGGGCAGGGCGGGGCGCAAATCTTCACTGTTCCCCGGTGACACTTGGTTGCAGGACCACATTTAGGGGAGAACCTCTGTTTGGGTAAGTGTGCAGACCCCGTCGCCAGGCTCCCCGCCTTCAAGGCTTGGCTCCTATCACTAACTGTGCCATGTTGGGCAAGCTACAGCACCTCCGTGACTCAGTTTCTTTGTTTGTCAGATGTGGAGGTTACATGAAGTACTATGTATCAAGGTGCTTAGAACCGTGTCCTCTGGGGAGGCATCCTTCCAGTCGCCCTTGTTAACTCGGCCAGCCAGTCATCTGGGCCTCATCTGTGAAACGGGGATGAGGATGGTCTACTTGGGGCCAGTTGTTTAGCCTCAGTTTCCCCAGTGTGTCTAACTCAGAGACTAGCCTTCTTCGCAGGCTGGGAGGGTTCAATGAGGAGACAGCCCACCGTCTGTAACAGATGCTTATTGTGATTATAACGGCTGAGTTGAAATTGGGTTCTATTTTCCCCCCTTTAACACAGATGCTTCCTGGTACCCCCGAAGTTCCATTCGTAGGCTGGTTTATTAAGGGGACCAGGTGTCAGCTCCACCCCCGTCCCTGCCCCGCTTAGAGGCTAACTGTCTCAACTGTCCAGAGTTGAGGGGGGGGTCCCTGAATCACACCATGTTAGTGCTGGAAGGACCTTGGACTGGGGCTCAGAATGAATGGGGGCGGGTATGCTCCAAGGGTGGGAAGGGCAGGGGCCTGGACCTGCACTTCAACAGTTGACTCAAGTATTGGTAATGATCAGCCAACTCAGGTGTTAGTGCTTTTGGGTCCTCCAGCCCAGTCCCCTTTTACAGAGGAGAGCAGACACCAGATTGAGGCCCAGGCCCCCCAGTCCTCAGGTCCTCCAGTCCCCAGGTCCTCTTGTACAGGACATCACAGTGGCCGTCAGGCCCAATCTCGTTCTCAGGGACATGAGCATCCTCACTGCTTAAGTCAGCTGACCCTGGGTCCTGTTTCCTAGCTGTGGCTCTCCTAGCCTTCCCTGCCTGGGGAGACGCCTAAGGGGAGGCTCTCAGGTGGGGGGAGGGCGCTGACTCCCAACCCACACCCACAGCCTCCACTTTCCTGTGCTGCTGCGCATTCTCGCCCCCTCCCATCTGCCTTCCGCCCTCTCCGCTACAGGAACTGAGCCTGCCAAGAGCCTTCCTCTTGGCCACATTGAGATCCGTCCCCCTCAACCTTCTCACTGCCTCCAACACCAATGTTCTCCACCCCTTGCCACTGCTCCTCTTCCAGCTCAGGTCTCCAGTGGCCCCTGCACCTCTGTGGCTGCAGCCTGGCACCCTGTCCCCTCTCCTGCCCACCCAGGGGGCTCTGAACCCAGTCCGCTCAAACAGCCAATTAGGGTTTCTCTTCTTTATGGAGGCTCAGGAGTAGGACTCACCCCCCGAGATATCTGGACAAAGAGTCCATAGGGGAGGGGTTGAGGAGCAGAGGGAACAGATAGGAGACTTTGGGAGGTCAGGAGGGAAGACCAGAGGTTCAGAGACTTTAAGGAATCCAGGTGCCTTGGATCCATAGCCCACAATTTTTAGGCTTATGGAATTTCTCAATTCCAACCTCCTCTCCACCCTTTATTTCCCCCCCTGCGAAAGTCCTGCACCCCTACACCAAGACAGCCTGGGGGTCAGTCCTCTGCATCCAAGCTATTGCCAAATCCTGATGCCACTTCCTGGGTTGCAGCTCTTGAATCCCCCTGCCCACCTCTCCCTTTCCTCCTCCCCTCCTCCCTTGCTATTCTCTGTGCATTAATAAGCT